>JAPMOR010075873.1:190286-483342 GCA_026543865.1 Argiope aurantia | reverse complement strand
TAAATTTCAAATATTTTATCAAAATGTAATTTAAAATATATTTCACAACATAGCAGGAAAAATCTTAAATCAGTTAATTCTTAATTAATTAATGTTTAATTAATACGATAAATTTAATAAAATATATACGTTTTCATGAAATTACAAATAAAAATAAATTAGGTAACTATATAAGTTGATAGAACATTGATTTGTGTAGAACGTAATACGTTTTTTTTAATTAAAACTATTGAAAGTTTATTAAATACTATTAAGCATTTACAAACAATGAAACCAACAAACAAAATTTCAAACCATTAATATATTATCCTTTAATTTTTTTTTTACCAATTTAAATGCAATTCGATTTCGTAAGCCCTTGTATCAGAAGTAAAATTCATTTAAATCTAACCGATCAGGTTTTTTCCATCTCGTCGTATTTAAATTTGGAATAGAAATTATTTTTAATACTATTTCAAATGAATATACAAGGCGGCAAATAAAAGAGATTTTGGTTTTGTTGTTCTATCTGAAATGTTCTGAAAAAACCTTAAGAGAGAGATTCTTTTTTTTCCTTTTTGTAAAACAAATGAAAATAAAAGAATATATTCGCAGCAAAAGAGTGCAGAAAAACATTCTGGCTAAAATAACAGCAAGAATACACTTCATCCCTTTTTTCAAAGTAGAATTCGATATATAGCTGCAAAAAGAAAAAAAAAAGTAATTGCTATCTAAGAGCTACAATCCAAGTTATAATTCAATTGTAACCTTTTTTTTTCCTGTCTTCAAACCAGAGAAAAAGAAAATACACCCAGCTTAGTACGCCTGAAAGAAACTGGATCAGGACTTAAGGGTGAAAAGAATAAGATGGATTCCTTTCTCCAGCATTTAGCGCTGTTGTTTTTAAGAGCTTTTAATTCTCACAGAAACATCGATCTCTGGCCAAAAGATAGATACGAGAATTAAAAAGAAATAAAAGTGCTTTTACAGGCGCGCTTACATAAATGATTAAGAGAAGCAGTAACAAACAAAGTTCAAAAGGCACTGGGATTGTCATAAGGATAAAATTTATGTTTATGCAAATGCCGCAGATATTTAATCATCTAAGAATTCTGGCAAAGGGGAATGTACAATTCGGACAACAAATTATATATATTTTCAGTGTGCACATATTAATCACCACCTTTTTTTCTTCCTCTCTAATAACAATTTTCTTACTGAAGTTTTAATCTGAACTTCTTTCAACCATTAGTAACTAACTCTAATTTACTTTTAAACAGAAATCAATTCTAGGCTCTTTGTTCGAAATGTTCAGAAATCGCCAGTACATTTGAATTAAAATAATCGTTTAAGAACGAAATATCTTAGAATATTTTATTCATTTTAGTATCTTTTAGGATCTTACGGAAGTTTTTTAAATGTTTAAAATAATATATGGATTATCAAATATTAAATTAAAATTTTAGCAATAAATTTCATATATTTTATGTTTTCAAAACATTCAAATTCTTATAAAGTCCTATGTGTTCAGCCAAAAAAAAAAGTGATTTGAGAATTACATTGAAACATTGAAAAAAGTTCTTTCAAACAGATTATTAAAAAACAATAAACAAGAACATCAACATTTTCAAACGCCACTAGAATAGATGACATAAGAACAGAATTCTACCTAATGTGAACGATGCAGATAATTATGTTATCTAACAATGACGAACAAATAATGCATACAAAAGAATTACATAAATTTTAGCAATACACGTATTAATCACCATTATTTTCTCTTGAATCATTGTTTAAGTTTGCCTTTTATTTGATATTGAATCTTAGATTCATACTATCTATGAACTCTTATATTTTAGATCATCATTCATTCTGGATTAAAATCTATTATTCATTGGGAATTCATATATTTTAAGTCCATCTTTAAATTTTCAATACGGTTAGAATATCATAATTAATTTAAATTTAAGATAAAAAATGTTTCCCATTTCTTAAAAGATTTAAGCTTTCTTAATGTATTTTATTTCCTTTAGAGGTTTGGCCGAAACTCAAATAAAAACTTACAATGAAATAAATAAATCAAATCAAAAACAAATTCCACTTGAAATATAAAATGTTTTAAAAATCTGCAGATAAGTGTATGGAATTGACACTTTCTCTATTGAGGCAAAGCTAAAGTGCATAGCACTAGTACCCATATGCACCAATCAACCTTCAAAAATGTTTTCTATGATCCATATAAGCAGCTTGCATCAAAAATTTATTTGGAAATCTGAAACGTAAAATCAGCTACCTACTTTAAATATTCATTCAATGCACTTTGAATAATTATGTAACTTCCAGTAAAAATGAATTATTTTTATTAAGTGAACATTTTCTTTTACT
Organism: Argiope aurantia; assembly: GCA_026543865.1. Lineage (NCBI taxonomy): Eukaryota > Metazoa > Arthropoda > Arachnida > Araneae > Araneidae > Argiope > Argiope aurantia. The sequence continues at coordinate 480,978 of JAPMOR010075873.1, read as the reverse complement.
GAAAACATGCATTTACTTACACAAAACGCCCACACACACAGTTGTTTTCAAAGGCTTTTCGAGTGCAGGATGTAGCGCTTCACACGTATAAGTTGATCCACTTATGTCTCCCTTAGGATAGAGTGTTATAGAACTCATAGTAGAATATAACTTCTCTCCTTCTCGTCGCACTGTTGTCCGAGACGCTTCTGCAAAGATATACAAAAAAGAAGTATCAATGTTTTGTTCATACTGAATGAAGAACTAAACAAGTAAATTTAAAAAAAATGACTTTTATCTTGTATATGCACTTGTAAAATTAAAGTAATCAACTATATATCTTAAATCTTACATTCTTCGTTTTTAATATAGTTAGTAGGTGTAATGTTTCAGAAATGCGTTAAAATTCTTAGATCAATAAATCACAGGTAAGATAAATACAAAGTTTTATTGAAAGAAAAATCATTTCTTAAAACATTGCCGATAAATCTAAACAAAATAATAATAATAAATTATTTTGTTTCAAACTGCTTTACTTTTTAGATAATATTGATAACTTCTCTGAATTTGTATTAGGAAAAGTCTGCGAAAACCATGCCCCCCCCCCCCAAGTCCCTCTCGGTACGTTATCAATTCGTCAATTCGAGCAATGCCATACTCACTCGCTGTACCTAACTCTGCATGGCATTTAACATCATGATGAACATAATCTATGTGCATTAACCCAGCATTTAAGTTTCTTTATCAGAGAATAGTAGTGGTATATAGTAGTATACTTTAACAGTAGATGCTAGCTCAAACCTTTTACTGAAAATTGGTTATCTGTCTACAGATTAGATTCATTGAATATATTGCATGATATGTCCATAAAGTCACCTGGGTTAATTTTCGTAGTATATTTTTAAAACTTGCCGAAAAGAATCGATCGATGCTGAACTTAAATTTGGTATACTATTTCAAATATAACACTTTCAATGAAGTGTTCTTGAAATAAATTAAGAAGTGACCAACGAAATTCGACTTAGGAAAGAAATCCTTCTCTTCACTCTACATCTAAGTTGTAATTATCTCAAGCCAGAGGCTCTCCTTCCTAACATTCCATCCCAATTCGTATTGTTTTTTTGTCAAATATTTTGTGATGTATTGTTTCTATTGATATTTTCAATTATATGAGCGTTTCTTTGGAAAAATCAACAATACACTTATGCTTTATAAAATCGGAAAATTCTCCAATTTAACAAAGTCTTCAATTGAGCTCAATTCAGAAAGTCCTTTGGATTTGTTTTTGGAGCTCTAAATGAATATAGTATCGAAAAAAAGCTCAGGTTCCATTTTACCTTGAATATGGCTTCTAGTAGATTCTCCATAGAATAGCTCCACAGCTTTCTCTTTCGAATCTTCACTTCAACAAGAAATGTATTCTATATATATGTAAAACTGTAATAGCTACAGTTTCGGTGTAAATTTCAATCCCCGGTTGTTGTTTTTTTAAAATATGAAACGACTTTTGTAATTTTGTTTCATACAAGTTTATTATATAAAATATTTTCGAAATAGTCGAACAAATAGCATCTAAATAACACCAATAATGTTTTATAAGCATTTTTCCAGAATATACTAATAATAAATATTACTGAAATTCCGAATAAAAAATTCTTATCTTTTATTCTAACTTCAAATTTATATTATATATATATATATATATATATATATATATATTTGTTTAAGTTTCAGAATTGTATCGCATTAAATTTTTTAATGACAGCAAACATAACTAATAATACAGCATTATTTTTTTTTCGATTCAAAAATTATTCCCTTAAAGGCAAAAATTCCATTGAAAAATTGCGTGTAGCTTCCAAATGCACTTTAATATTTTTTTAAGTGACCAAAAAAAACAGACATTACTAGATTTATTTCTTATGCTTTACGCACATAAAATTGATACTGTCATTACAATCAATGACATCATCACACATCTTTAATACATTAATGTTAATTAAATTCATAAAACTGATATTCATTTTTATAGTAATATCTGTTATTGATACTGAAATTTAATGCAATGACTAAATTACAATATAATTGTAACATAAATGTTAGTTTTGCATTTTGAAATTGTTATTTTACATCATAAATTCACCATGCATGATCAATTGTTCTGAAATAACTTTCAGTGATGGTGGTTTTTAATAATTCACAAAAATATCTCCAGCAACTTTATCTTATTTCAGAGTTCTTTTTAGGTGTTAGCTTCCAAATTCGGAGAAATATTTAACTTAGTTGAAATTCAATAAATACGTTACTTCTAGATTTAAAATTTTCAGTTTCATATTATACATATTAAATAAATTTAAGAATTTTCCAGGACAATACTCCTCATACTTAATGTTTTATCTGATAATTACTTGTCACCATTCAGTATGATGGAGGTAAGGTTGCTTCTAATTTAGCTCTTTTTTTTCTTTCTTTTTGTCATTTTGCAATATAAAAGGCACTTTATTAAATCTATTTACTTGATGACGAACAAATATCTCGCCGAAATCTCATCTTATATAAATAAATAACTCGAAAGTTTAGATAATATTTATAAGTAATAAGTCAAAAATTTCTACCAAATTAGAAGGCTTCATTCCTATTTTTCAGTTACTTTAACATTTTAAATAAGGAAGTAATAACGACAGAGAAAGTCATTAAATGATCCGAATAGTCATGGTTCCGAACATAGTCTTCGAAAACGCATCCACTATGAATTAAAATGACCGTAATGTTTCCTTGATTGCGATATAATTACTTTATATTCTATTTCCGAGTTGAAGAACTCAGAAATGAACCATTACACACTCATTTTGCAAGACCACATGCCAAGTTTTCTGTAGCAATAAAAAAAAAGCGAAACAAAAGGGAAAAAACCGAGAAATATTCTAATGATATGTCTTAGTGTGATTTCTACATCATGTTGCGCCTGAGAACAATAACTCAACAAATGACTAGTGAGGGGATTCAATTCAGCACTTCAATCTGCAAAACCCATTCTTACAACGAACGCAGTATGCTTTTCATTACAGTTTAATGGGTATCCGAGAACCCGCAGGTTACATAGATGATTATTTCAACAAAAGATTTTTTTTCATAAATTCAATGAATTCAGAACAACAAAAGAATATTTCCGGACCTCCTCTTTAAATTCAAATGACTGGGGTGCTCGAGAATATTCAGGAAAGAATTTATTTTGGAAAATCGCATGTATGAAAGGAGAAAAACAGTGGAGAATGTGTGGAATAATACATGCTCGTTCTTTATTTCGATTGTAAAGTCATTGTCTTATGGAAGAAAACAGTCGACTAGAAAAGGGGAAAAAATAAGTAATAAAAACAACAACAAAGGAAATGCGTATGCAAATGGCTCACACAAAATGAATGTGATGTATATTTCCAAATTTTTATGAACCATCTAAGCAGTTTTGTTCCCTTTTTGTATTTCACGGATGCGTTAAAATAATTTATATTCCAGTTTGGAAGAAATAAAATGTAACGGCATTATTTTGAATATCGCTTTCAATGCTAAACTTTTCATTTTCTTATGTTTTCAGATTTGTAATAAGCATTCACCATTTTTTATTTACTTATTATTGAAGAGTGATTATTAACATACATCAACACATAAAAGGCCTAAATTTTGTTACATGCATCTAACCGTTCCGTAATGCAAACATTTTTACATGAGGTGTCTTGGAATGCATAATTTATTTAAATTTTTGAGTAACTTGTAAATATGCACTTCAAAGTATAAGTGGCTGCATTACAAATAGGAAAAATAAACGTAACTCAAAAGAAGTCCTGTTTCTAAATGTAGATCCATAAGAAAAGTTGATGCTCTTTTAAAATACAAAAAATATGTATGAGCCGAGTGCCTGTAAGGATACAATATAATACTTTTTGAAGATGCGAACGTTTTACTATTTCGAAGTTTGAATGTCTGCATTCATAAACAGATCTGTTTTGTTTGATCACAACAATAATTTAATATATGCAGAGCAAATCGACTTCTAAAAATTTAGGAGCTAAAAAATAATGCATTTTTCCAAAATTATTCATTTCCATCATGCTTTTTAATATCAAATGGAAAAGAATTTTACTTATAAATCTTTTAGATTATATATGTATGGTAAACATGTAACTATACTAATTATTTTTTTTATTTTTATACAAAATTCACTTACCATTCGATAATCAGCTATTTTAAATTTTAAAAAGTGCCCTTAAAATTACTAAACTTAATTTTGAAATGCAGATTATAAAAATTAAAAATAAGCAGAAAATTATTAATAATTTTTTTTTGTCTGAATACATGTCAAAAATTTAAATGATATAAATATAATGCTCTCGATAAAAGACAAAATATCGATTCAAAATTATGAAATGCGTAAACAGGGCTCTTATTTGAATAATACTAATTTTTGAATTCTAAATAGCAATCGCGTCTAATCCATTTTGTATTATATATGTAAACATTTTCATTGTTTATTTTCACCTCAATAGAAACATTTTTAAATAAAAATTTTTACTTCTTAATAGTTATTTAAATTTAATAAAAAATACATTTTATATTAATTTATAATTTATTTATGCATTAATTAATTTTTATAATTATTTATTATTAATTTTTAAAATTATTTAATTTATTATTATTGAAATTTTATTTTTAATATAATATTTTTTATAAAAAATAATACATCTTTATTAAATTATTTTTGGAACAATTTTTCCTCGAAGCATAATATATTTGTCATATTTAAAGAAAACGATAATACACAAAATAACTTCAAGGAATGAAGAACTGTTCAATTAAAAACACGAGACCTTGTGATAATCAAAAAAAAAAAATATTTGGTAGATTTATTCTATTTACATAAGTTTACAACACGTTTGTGGGCATGAACAATCACATAGCTGTTCTATTACGGATTTCTAAAACGGTCAAATCAAAATAAAAGGAAATATTTTTCGAAGAGAAAGAGTAAAGTTTTCGAATTTCGGAAGAACGAAAAAAATTAAATTGCTGCTTATAGTCTGAAGATGAAAAGTTACTAGGTCCGCTTAAAATTTTCCGAAAATAAATAGGATGTTATAAAAGTGTCTTGCGCAAACCTGGAGTGCTCCTAGTAATCAAAAATAGCTCTGGTGTCCTCAGGAGAAAAGCCAGAGGCTGAAAATGAGCTTTGCGATGGTTGAGTTTCCAACTGATACGAAGCAGTTAACTGAGAGACAATTGTGAGCAATGATTCCCAAAGGCTTCTTTTCAAAATTATCTGCGAAATACTGGTATCGGAAGCAGAGGGATAAATTTACTCTTACTTATGATAAAATATGTCTTGTTTATGATATTGCTCATTATTGCTTGAAATACATTTTATTTATATTTGAGTTACTAAAAGATTAAAATGCGTAGTCAACGTAGTGAAATAAACAAGAAATGGGAGTGCATGAAAGTTTTAGATCTTGTACTTTTTAAAAGTTTAAAAACTTATTCTGAAGTAGCTTTAAATAACAGTAAATTTGCAAAACGATGAACAGATAAATAATAATTTAGTTTTTGTGAAATTGCAGAGTACAATTAAATGCTTGAAGTGTTTATCGGATTTCGCTTCTATTTTATGAAACAATTCTAATACAAACTAATATTTTTCATCGCATTAATAACATTATAAGTATTTAGTTTAGTACATTTGTAGTATATTAGAAAGTAAGATACATGAGATAATAATAATACAGCATTCTAATTGTCAAAAATTCACGTTCCAAATGTTCCAAGATTTACTGTACAAATATTCATTATACGAAAATCTTATCTCAATTTCAATTATAGCTATAGTTTCCGCTATAATTATTCATATAAAACAAATTATATATTCATATAATTTCGTCTTTTCCCGCTATGATTTTGAATTGAAGAAAGTATTATTAATAATATTTTTTCAACCTGTTGCAGTTTCAAATTCAGTATGACACTCATTCTTATGACATGTATAAGAGCTTTATTTCTTCCACAAGATGTTGTATATAGTTTCATCATAAAACAGTTAATATCATTTTTTAAAAATCGTCTTAGTAAAAAAAAATCCTGCTTTCTAAATCAATAATTATTATTAAAAATGATAAATTTGCTTAGATAAGTCTGAAACATCTAATTGCAGTAATAAGTAAAGTAGGTTCTTTTCCAGAATATATGAAAGTTATTTTGAAAACATATTCCGTCATATGCTTAATATTTATATAAGGTGCTTCAAATTTTTTGTCACTAATTTCAATGACAAGTAGAAAAGGCTTAAAAGACTGCAAGTGGATGATCGTAAACTGCGAAGCACCGGGCAGTGATTCTCAGTTTTCAGTGGTGGTGGGGTGGTAAGCAGTGCACAAGAAGAAGTGGTTCTCAGTTTGAGTGTTTACATGGAGTGAATGTTGCTGGACATTTTCCTCTGGAATCACATAAGCAATTTCATTTGTGTTAACAGTTTCGTCGATTCTTATAAGGGTCTTCGTCGTTCTACATCCGAAGCTGCTACAAGAGATATATTTAGATCGGATTTCTTAATAGCTTGTCGATAAAATATATTACAGCTTCCATAAAATAAGTTATATTTTTTCATTCTACCGAACTTATTTTTCATTTTTTCAAGCCACAGCAATTACTGTTCCTATTACTACATCGCTAAATTGTGATCATGTATTGTATGGTTTGTGCTTACACATTTATATTTGCATGGAGAGTTTGACATAAAATATATGAAATGTTATGGAACAAAAGGATTTCATTATGTCAAAGAAACATTTTAAAGCATTTTATGGAATTTTATACATGAAAAAAAATCAGTTTTTCTCGATTTCAAATAAATTAAACTTTGTGCGGCTTGATTTGAATCAGCAAAAATTTCCTTCGAATAAATCTGCTTAAAAGATAAAAGATATTTCTTCAGAATGAGAGAAATAAAATTTGAATGCTTCATAAAACCTTCATTCGAAAATCTTTTGCTAAATATTAAAATATGTTTCAAATATTTTTATTAAGTCTTTTCCTTAATTCTAAACTTCTTTTCACCCGCGTATTTCTATTAAATTCAATTGTTTAGTAGAAACTTCGTTTAAATATTTCAGTTAAGCTATTCTTCCAGTTTCCTGAAAGCATGTATGCCATAAAATAGGCTAAAGAAAGCAAACGAAGGATGGTGTGCACTTAAGGATTTAAACTTAAAATACTTTTACTGATATATGATACATAAGATTTCTCTTAAATCTTTTTTTCTACAGATTTTTGAATCCTTTTGATAAAGAATATCAGGATTGGAAAAGATACGTTTCAAAACGTTTTAAGCTCTCGAAAGGAAAGCATTTGGAAGACTTATGTTTTCACTTTGAATCTGGCAGCAGGAAACAAAATTCAATTTGGAAAAAAAACAGTTATTCAGAGGATAGAATTGAATTTTATTTTTCTGTCGTAAAATGAGTAAAGGAAAATCTAAACCGCAAAAAATGTAGTATTATTTTTCACAAGACAATTTTTTGAAGTCAAAATTTTAAGGAAGACAAGAAATACTATTGAAAAACTCTCCTGACCAATGGGATTGTTCCACTCGACTCTTTCTCGTATGCTAACTTGCACATAAGTACATTACTTACAACTTGTGGTCAAAACCATCTTTGCCTTGGAGTTGTACTAGAAGATACATCGATGGATTGGCAATAATAAAACTCATGTATTTTGTGAGTTTTTGATATTTGTTTGGAGACTGCCACAAAGATTCTTCAAAGAAATCGAGTTTTATGTTATCACCAAATTCAATACAATTATTTATTCAAATATAAAATGGTTTTTTGTTTAGTGTTTGTTCTTTGTTTTCATGAAACTTTAAAAGTTCATTTTAAATTACAGTGTCGAGAATATGCTGACAATGAAAATTATTTGAGATATTCTCTAGGCTGAATGATGAAGCGAATGCAAAAATAAATAAACAAACAAAAATAAAAATAAAATAATATTAATTTAAAAGGAAATATATTTTTATTCATTGTGAATAGTAACACGCATGTAAAAAAATCTTTGAAAATATAGTTCATTTTATTGTATTTTCATAACACTACGAACAGACAAAGTGCAGATTTTCATTGATGTATCTTGTCCAAAATTTTATACATATCTATAAATTTGGCGTAATGATTAATAATCTTGATTATTATGTTAACATACAAACAAATAACAGATACACAGGCATATTAAGAAAATGGTTCTCTCGGAGTCAGAAACATAGAAATTGATAACAATTTGAAGTCGAAATTGTTGAGGAATACAATGTTTTCTCAATATATACCCACTGTATGAGAAAGTTTAAAAATAGAGAAACATGGCAGTTATCTGCTGTTCAATAATTATACTTACAAAAATGAACTATTAATAATTGAAATTAGAGTAAAATTTAGAGTTTCATGGGCACTTTTCTCTGTAAGAATTAGAGATATCTGACATGTAACTTTAAACAAACAAGCTAAAAAAAACAACTTGACTTGATTGACAATGTTTTAGAAAATTTTATACATTCATTCAGAACGCTTTCCTTAGAAAATCATTTTAATACTTCCTAATACGTAAAATTATTAAGTACATATACGTTTATAATACCACGATGAAGTCTACATATGAATAGAGCGTGAGCTAATTATCAAAATATTTTATTCCATTGTTGAACAGGTGGGTGAACTGCGAAATCAAAACTTAGAAAAGTGCACAAGTATCTGAAGCCTGACAAAAAAGAGAGAGAAAGATTTTTTTTAATGTTTACTATATCCGGACATGCAACATGAATGTATCCTGATAAATTAGATGAAAACCTTAATTGAAATAATAATCAATGGATGATTTCGAATAGGAGCTTCAATAAAAGTAAGGCAACAAACAAAGTTCGAATAAGAATACTAATTTTATCGGTACCAATTTAATTGTTTTCTCATGACTCTGAAGATTGTACGATGAACATAAAAAATGCATCTTTAAGGAATCACCGTTTTCATGCAATACAAATCATTGAGTAATTTGCTGGTTAAACAATAATTGCACTTTTAAAAATATTCCCGTTAAATCTTTATAAATGCATTCTATGAAGGTTGTTAAGTTCTTGGATATAAGTGCAAATTAAAACGCGAAAACAGGTATGATGTTCTTATTTCTATTTCGATGAAATTTCTCACCCGTTCCTTAAGAATGACTGATTGAATATCTGAGGCGCATGCTTTGTTCGTTCGAGACACAGATGAGTTTGGGAGACAGGAAGGTTTTCTGAGAGCTTATAATGACTAATGTTTTTGAGGAGGATAGGGAATAGTTTTTAGCTTTAAATGAAAACATCGGATGTTAAAGTATTCTCAGGTACTTGGACTTGAATGATCTTAGGACTGAGAGGACAAAATATTGTATGAGGTTCCTTGTTATCACTTTCACATCAAAAATCAAGATCATTTTAAGGACAACAGCCGGTGCAATTAATTGGCTTAAAACTTTGATGAGAAGTATTCATTTATGACGAAATCTTCAGTTAGCATAGCTGTTTGTAGCAAATTAACGTTGCTATAAACACCAGTCTATCATTAAGTAAACATTCCATCTATTATTTTATGCATTTATTTAACGTATATGCATATATTTTAATTATGTATCCATAAATGATTAGATCACACGAGTCTGATAAGAATCCCATTATCGTTTAATATGAATTGAGATCTTTCAGTTATTCAAACAAGTTCTTTACGTCTAAGATTTTTCAATTAAAAATTAGGACTTGGTGAATCAGATATTTTGAATAATTGAATGAAGAACAGACATTGAAAAAAGAAATGGCTAATCAGTCTCTAGATTCGCGTCTACTTATTTAAAAATATTGATGAGTAAAGGGAAAAGTCTCATCCAATGGTCCGATTTTAAAAATTTCGGTGTCATATAAAATTTCTAGATATATCATCAGTTACTACATTCAATTTTGAAAAAAAAATCCCCAAAACACAACTTTAGTGCACTTTCCATCTGGCGAAGAAACTTGACAAAATTTCCAAGCCACAATATCACTTAACTAACTATCCAAACTTTTTATTTCATATGAAAGCGCATAGCACTATATAATAACATCATTCACCAGCTTTGAAATATTGCAAAATAAAACTTTGTCAGAGATTCAGCTTCAGCAACTGGAATGATTTCGCCACTCTAGTTTCCTAATAGATCTAACAAATCAGATTGCTCCATGCTTATTGTGCAAGTATAATTTTAAATAAAAATTTCGGTTTTTGAGATAAGATGTAGTTATCGCTAAATTCATACTATTGATAAGCAGATCCCTAAAGGGAATTAGCGCAATATAAAATTGCAAAGACTACACATTACAAACTATTTTCAATATTCATACAAAAGTAATTATTTTGCAACTTCTAAACAGGATGTTATTCTAAATAAATTTAAAAAAAAATAATTCAGCATCTGTTAGCATTTCCTTGTATAATGAGCATTAATTTATTATTATTATCATTATTTATAGTTCTTGAAAACTTTTCATTTCAAATTCACGTTCAGTTCTCAAAAACACAAATTAAAGAGCTCCAATCGTAAAATTTTGATTTAATGTCTTGTTAAAAGAATTATACTTTTATCTTCTTTAAACTCTCTGCTACGCTCTTTAAAAATCAATTGCCCTTGAGTAATTGCAAGAATTTTGATAATGATCATTTCCTCGGAACTAAAAATAATTGATTAGCTTTTAAAAATAAAAACTCTTTTTTTACATAATGGTTTTTCTATGTTATAATTAATTTGCTTCTTGAAAAAGCTTTTAAAAAATGGCTTTCAAAAATAATTTTATCACTTGACAAAATAATTTGTGTCAATATAGTTATAATTAAATTTGTTTTGAAACGAAATTTTATAACTCAAGTATGCGAATATGAGAATAAAATAATTTTTTTATTTGTTCATAAAATCTTATTACGATACAGCTGCGTTTTTAATATTTGAAGAGTGAAATATAAAAAAAAAATTCAATTTTTAAATTAGTTGTTCAGTCTATAGTAATCTCTTTTATACTAGAATAGTTGTGAATAAAATATATGTTTTTAAAATGATAGACCACATTCAGAGAGTCAACTGCTAAGATTTAATAAACGAAGAAATATATATTCATATAGATACAGTTAATACTATCGAAACATTTACTCAATCATTAACCGAAAACCTAATTTTCATACATTATTTTCTTAACTTTTGCCAAGTTAAAGCGGATTCTTTGAAACAAAAAGTATTGAAATTCTTTTATGTAAAAGAGATATTTTTTTCTCTTTATGATATGCATTTCTTTTCTAAATGGAATATTAAACCATACGAAACAATTCTGTCAGGAGATGAAATAATTGTCTGTGTTGTGTTCTATAAATAACTCCATTAATATTAATTTACATCATAATATTTCTCTTTGTTCTTTCTTTCTCATTGTTTCAGTATTGAAATAATTGAAATCAACGATTCATTGAAAAACCAAAAATATGTCGGGATAGAGAATTTTGAGGTTTTTCATACTCCCAATCATTGTATTAATTATGATATTAAATTTCCTTTTTGCTATAAGAGAAAAGCTTCTTTCTTAAACTTTTATTAAAATTTGTAATGGTTTATAAGGGCCGAATTTATTGATGTTCAGGCCTATACAATCTGTTTATGCTTGGTAAATATAGCTTTCTTATAGTTCAAGAACTTTTATTGCCTTTTTTTTATGCGAAGGGAAAATAGACATCAAGACCTTTGATTCTGAATTTCGAAAAAGCTCAATAGCGAGCTCTGAGGGAAAAAAAAGATTTGAAAGAAATTTTATTTAATGCCCTTCTCATTGTTGTGGTGAATCCAATCTCCCTGGATCTAGTTTTTCAAACCAAGTCTAGGTCGAAGAGTGATGATAAACAACAGGTGTTGTATTTTCTGTTGAATAAAGCGAGTTTGTTGTACTAAAATGACATCAGATGTAATATCTAGATAGTCTGGCATGGCTGAAATATATGGCGTAAGTTTGAGTATTTGGAGGATTTGCAATAGAAATTGGTTTGAAATTTTGTTCAGCTTAAAAAAATTGGCATGTAAAAGCAGCCCGGCTACAACAAGTGACATCAGTCAATAACAATACATCAGTAAATCAATTTCTGAATAAAGATGGAATAGAGTATAACTATAGAGTAAAACCTGTTTCGTTTATCAATGCAACAATCAAAGAAAGCGAAACACGCCGGCAGAAGATAAAAACTACTGAAAGTAAAGCATCAACTTACCGTTTGCAAAGAAAAGGTTGACAAATTCTAAAAATTTACATTGCATTCTAAAAAGGATAACGATAATGTCATGAGAAATTTATTTATTGAACTGCATACTTCTATTAGTTTATTCTATTCTACTGTTTTATTGAATGGAATTCTTCACATCGCCTCTCTGTGAGAACTGTTGTCAAATACAAGTCATATTTTTGTACTGAAATATTTTAGATGACGATAAATATGAATATGATTTGAAAGTTGAAAAATAACTTCGTCTAAAATTTACTATTATTTCTATATTATATTTCTTCTTCTTTCTTCCTTTATATTAGTCAAAATGCGTAAATAAATTATATTTGGAAATTACTATAATTCTGGTTCGTTTAATTTCACTATAAGCAAATTGTAAATTATTTTTTAAAAACTTAATAATTGACGTAACAACTCATAATCAGAGTTTTTCATTTCATGTCGGAATTATGAGATATCAATGAATAAGGACAACATTTAAAAAATCAGTTTTGAGATCATTTTATTTAGTATTTATAGTTGAAAATTTATATGAAAATAATTGTTAAGAAATATTAATTGTTCATAAATTGATGTCATTTATATTTTTTAATTAAAGTCTTAAAATTAAGATCTCTTTAACTTTAATTTAAAAATAATAAAAATGTCAATTCAAAATGTATAATCCTTGTCATACTGAATTTTATAAAATCGTATTCAGTTTCTTAATTATATGAAACTGCATTTCTATCTTTTATTTCCTTGGCCTATATTAAAACATTTGAAGAAATGAAATAACTATTTTGTTAAACTTGCAAGAAACAAACACGAGGGTAAGTCCTGAATCGCAGCAGCTAATCGAATGTCGCGCGAACACTGAAATGCTCATACGCATCCACTCCCGGCAAGCCCTCATCGTCAAACGACGCCAATTGCATTAGTATTGTTGCATTGCTCTGTTAGCAGTGGCATTTATAAATGATTAAAACAATTGATAAGCCTGCCGACTGTGAAATAGGTCAATGATTCGGTCTTTAGCAGTACGGAATGTTTCAGCAGTGGAATTTCATCAACAAATAAGTGAGGTATAGGTCCGCAGTGCCATGAGTGACAGTAAAGCACTTAATGAGTGATAGCTTTTAAGTACGGATGAGAAAACGATCTCGATAAGCCACGGTCGGGCCGACCATCAGTGTTCGCAGAAGATTTGGTGAATACTGGGACGAGTAGAATCGTAAAGACTGGCGATTCACAATGTCATCTTTAGCATTAGAATTTTCGAATATGGGTAGAACAACTATGTACAAATTTGTTTCCGAAAATTTGCAATTTCTCAAATTGGGCGAACGTTGGGTTCTCAGGTGCTTACTGAGGAACACCTAATGAAAAGAACGGCTTGTACTATTACTTTTTTGGACAGCTGTATTAAGAAAGGAGAAACATTTTAGAGAACAATGGCACAAAGGGCGAGATGTGGATTTCTCACATGGCTTCAGAATCTATGGAATGGTGTCACACGACATCAGTAGTCAGAGACAAGGCCATGCGGACAATTTCAACAAGCAAGGTTATGACAACCGGGTTTTGAGATAGACATAGACTCTTGTTAGTCGAATTCATGCAGAAAAGGGCAACAATAAATGCAGAAGGTTGCTGCTCTCCCCTGAATAAACTTCAATGTGCAATACAGAATAAGAGGCGAGGCCTTCTGACGTCTAAAGATTTTTGCTGCATCCCAATGTCAAACCACATTCTGCCACTCACAGCCAAATTTGATCAGATTTTTTGTATAGGAAGAGATTGACTATCCTCTATAAAGTAAAATCTAAGCGATTTCCAGTTGTTTCGCTAACTAAAGGAGTTCATCGGCGATAAGCTGTTCGTAACCATAACGAGGTGAAAGAAGCAGATACAACTTGATTATCCTCATAGGCGGCAGATTTCTATGACTTAGGCATATAAAAGTTTGTAAAACGTTATGATAAATGTTTAAATAAATACGGACAATTTAGAAAAACAGAGAAACATGTAAATAATTGAATTAAAAAAAATTTGAAAAAATTAAGATGGTTTATGTTTTATAAAAAATCGAACCTTATTTTTCGAATAACCGTCTTAAGTTCTCCCCAAATTAATAAAAATAAAATTCGTCAAAATCAGTTTCATTGATATATTATTTGTTTCATAATTAATAAATTTATAAAGAAAAGGTAGTTTACAGTTTCCTTTAAGGCCATCTAATTATTATCTAAATTTACGAGTATAATATTATGCAAGAATCATATGAGGAATAATGTAATCAGTAAATAATAATTGCGCTTAAATATAAAGCCTTTTCAGAAGTCTGAATTCATTATGAAGCTTAAAATTTAATAACCATTCATTAACTGAAACTAAATAAATGCGTACAGGCATCCATTCGTAACTAATGTAACTGGATAATATTGTCATACGTTTGTCTATCTTCAGGAAGAATATTATATTCTTATACCATGAAACTTAATAATTTCAAATAGATTATTAGAGACCATTCATGATAAAATCGTATAAAGTCTGAATGGATATTGAAAAGCACAATACTTATTAATATACGGCGAACAAAAGTTTGAATAACTACATTTACAAACTTCCTATATATACTTAACATATGCTTTTGATTAGAAATTTCAATTATCTTTTAAGAATATCATCAATATAAGGGAATTTAGAAAATAATTTTGTAAAACACTTTTAATATTCTAATACTTGAAAACAAGTCTGCTTCTGCATAAATAAAATTAAATGTTTTAAAAAGTGTGTGTTAGAAGTCAAAATAATATTATCTTTTAAAAGTTACATTAATAATAAAGAAAAATCTTATTTCTGTAAAAACTGTGAATTTTATTTTTGATTTGAATTTTTTCCTAAAAAACACATTAAAAAAAATCTGTTTTCCGTGGCCTATCCAGAAGCTGAAACTATGCTGAAAATTAAGGTAGAATAGGTTAAATTATAATGCCCTTATTAATAAAAACACAAATCTATTAAAATCCACTAGCTTTCTCTTGACTTTAAATTTTAATTCTATTTCATAATATTTGGAACATTAGTAAAGCGATGTTTTTATTGCATTTCTTTTCAAATTATGGCGATTTTTTTTTTTTTTTTTTTTTTTTTTTTTGCTTTATACAAGAAAATTTTTCAACGCATTACTGAATTTTTTATTCTTTTATTTTTCATCAAAAATCGTTACAAGTCCATTTATATTGGAAAAGAATAAGGAGATAATTTATTACTAATTATCCAAGACATTAATTTAGAAGGAGGAATAAAAATGATAGAATAATTGGGAGTCTGTGTTCTGCAATTCCAGGCTAATCTAGTGTTACAAAAAATTAATAAAAAGCTATGCAAACTTAAATTTCTTGAAATTTCTTTTGCATATTAAACATGCAGATTCTAATTATTTAGTCAACTTAGGAAATGCTTTACTTCTGCTTATATTAAGAGATATTTTTTTATTTTATATTTCCACGGATTTGTATTTGTGTCTTTACGATTTTATAATTTTATGGAAATTAGCAGAAATTAAAAAAAACATATTTGTATTTTACAAATACGAAAATTAAGGATTTTTATATTGATAGATTCTTCTTAAAAATATTAATGTTTCTTGATAATTCATTTTAATTTAATGGAAAAATAAGCAGTAGTTTTAGATTTTGGAAGAGTACTTAATTTAAGGTAAGAAACGGAGATGGAAAAATTGGAATTAGTTGACACGGATTTGAACGACCCTTACTAACCATTTATTTATATGTATAAAATATCGCTTATACCATGTTTTGCACTGAAGTTATATAGCAAATATATCTTTGTATAAATAAATATTCAAAAAATTATATGAATGTTAGAGATTAACTAAATGTTTGTGCGGAGAATCTTACAGAATTTTATTTCAGGCTGAATGATTTTTATTATAAATACAAATAATTTTTGCTGTTGAAATCATATACTTTCTTTTAAAAATAGTGCCAAAAGAATCAAAAAACATATAGTCAAGCATTTTTTTTTTTTTGTAAATAACACATGTTTTATGACCAGAATTTTATTTTATCGACTGTGGAAGATTGAAATCGAATCAGTTCATATAATTGTCCAGCTCCGTCTGTAAAACTTGGCGGAGTTTAAAAATATTCCAGCCGATGTGAAATACCATCTTCTATTTTGGTGTCCAATTACTCAGACAGGTTCTATTTTATACGGGCAGAAAAGCTAATCAGAAATAAAAACTGGGTTTGGGTTCCTAAACTTCATGTTTTTTTTAACATTTTTATGCTGGAATGCAGCAAAGATGAATGATCTAGGGTTTGCAATTTTTATTATGCTGATTGATCATATTCTCACTTCAGAGGACAGTTGGAAGTCAATTCTATTATTTCCTTTCAGCAGCTTTTTTATTTTGTATTTGGCAATGCATTCTTTTTTCTATTAATAGATCACGGTGTGTTTTAATGATTATTTCTTTATTTGTGTGTTGTGTGCTGCTTTGTGTTTTTTGTCCATAAAATTTCGAGTCTTTATTATTTGCTTTTAACTATATATTTACATTTAAGGAATACTACAGCTTTTCTTTTACTCTTGAAGCATTCTGCAAATCTGAATGAAATAATCTACTACAATTTTCGTTAGTTAATTTGTGACAGTCAGAAGCAAGATATTGTTAACAAGATAACAAGTCATCTAGATGGGCACAACTTCTAGTTTTCTATAATTTTCAAAAACCGTTTCGTAAATCATGCTACTGTGAAGCTGTAAGACTATAGTCACGGTTGCATTAATGTAGTCTGTATTTGTACAAAATCAGAAGAACTGCAAAACAAGACAACCTTATATAATCTTGATTAGAATCAAGTTAATCGCAGACTGGTTTGTATTCAATAATTACCATTTCTTTCATTTATAAACGGTTACGTTAATGGTTATAATGGTTATTATAATGAAAAAAGAATGAAACATAAAATCGTTAATCAAATATTTTACTCTTTATTATTTAGTAGATTTTCTTGACATTTTTTCGTTAGTGAATTCATTCAGTATAACTTAATAAATGATTCGATACAAAAATTCATTATATGAAATAGAATACAATTATTTCTGTTTAAGATGTTTTTCAAAATCAGTAATTCGTATTAATATAAATACTTTTTAACTAAATTATTAATATTTCTTAATCTAATTATATATATATATATATACCAACATCCAATGACAATTTACAAGACAGAAAATAATAAACAACAATATTATAAACAAAAAGCAACAGAGCATACCTGGCATAAGTTCGATGTTTTTCCTATACCACTTCAGGATTGTTGCAGGTTTGCTGGAGAGAGCCTGGCACTGTAAAACAACTTTCTCTGCCTCACGAACTTCGATCTCACTCCCGTCAGGAAGGTCATTTATCGATAGATATTTAGGTGGAACTGTAGAAAATAGAGATAAATGTGTAGTTAACTAAACATTATTACAAACATAACATTTCAATCAGAAGAACGACTTAGAAAATTTTTGAAGTTAAATAAAGCATTGAAAAACAAATCTGTTTTAAATATTAGAACTGGCAGTGGAAGCGTTATATATTCATGCTTAAGAGATAATTTGGTTACACGTGTAAAATACAATTTCAGTTATTTAATTCCAATCAAACCTGTATTGAAATTTAGAGTTGGACAGAGGTTATAAATAGAAAGAAGTGCCTCTATCATATGGGGAAGTGTACGGAAAGTTATGCCAGCGGATATGTGAAATTATTTCCAACACAAACAATTCAACCTCTTTACGAACTACTCACTTTTTTTTTGTCTTTTGAAAGTGGGTTTTCATGATCAGTTTTAACTGTGGTCGTAGTTCCAATATTTCCTGGTTCATTAAAACTTACAAGCAAAGAACTTGATATGACATAATTTGGATTATTTTTAAAATGCAAAGATAATGCTTCACAGCTTTTTCCATTAATTGTTCCACCCATTATATGTCTACCATATCAATACTGCGGTGAACCTGCATACTATTTTCACTGCAACTTTCAATGGCATAAAATGGGTCGATTTCCTTTTCTAGATATATATTCCTTTTTAAAATTGATTAGTTTTGCATACCTGAATACACGAATCGTTGGAGATTTCACAAATAAACTGCATTAACCCCAAACAAGGACACATACATCAGATTATCGTATTTTTACATGTAAAATCTAAGATTAATGTCAATGCCCGATATTATAATACAATACAAAAATACAAGGATCTCATTTATATCTCAAATGTTCCATGATTCCTTAGATGAATCAAAAACAATTTCTTCCCAAAATAAAATTTTTATTTATTTAGAAGATAGAGAAAAAATGTACGGCCAAAGGATTAATAAAGTTGTAGCTTGCTGCGAAATTTGGACGCTTTAGAGATACTCGTTAATTACATTAATTATAATTCATTTCTAATCTGTAGATTATCACTAATTTTCTTTTTATTACCAATTTATTTTCGTCCACTTATTTAGAAGTCTATAGTTTATTGTTGGGAATTTACAAGATTTTCTTTTTAAGAACGAAAATGTTTATTCATCGTCATTAAAAAAATAAAACAACCTATAGCAGCTTTTGCTCTTACGAAATCTATACACATGTTTCTCGAAGTAGAAGAAAAAAAGAAACTTTTTTAATTCAGAAAATAATGATAAAAAGTCGAAATAATAATAAAATTATTGCTTTTTATTTCTCTTGTAGAAGTAGCTAAATAATTAAAAAATTCTAATTCTAATTCCAAAAGTAACAATACAGAAATCTTACGAAGATCTAATACTAATCTAGGTTACAAAATATATTTCAATATTTTTAATCAAATGAATTAACTCAACGTCAACTTTAATTTTGAAATACATTTTACTCATACTAGAATTTTGCAACTAATATAATGAAATCTATGTTATTTTCTTCGCTAATCTCTAAATTAAATAAATATTTTTTGTTTATTAATGGAATGGATGATGGTTAAAATCCCCCAAAATAAAATCTTTGAGGGGAGGAATAGCATTTTTTTATTTTCATTATTTTTTAATTAAACTAAATATTTGCATTGTATTTCTATTTATAATTATAAAACCCAATTCTACATAAACTCCCATGTAGCATTATTGCTTATTTTTCTATTTTCAACGGTTTTTCATATTTATCACCATATAATATTATTTATGATTTTTCATAAGACTAATTTCCTTGCTATATTTGATTTTTAGTACTTATAATTAAATATTTTAAAACACAAATAGTAAATTATTTAATAATAAGCTAATGTTATTTTACGCAAGTAGCAAACTACATAAATGGGACAAATTTATAAAAAGACCTTTTTCTTACGTTATTGACAGTTTTAAAAGAAAAGGCCGATTACCATAATAGTGATGAAAAAAATATAAGTTAGAAACCTCAAATAATGGAACTGCGTTTCACATAAAGATTTTTAATTAATCAATATTTTCCCCTTAAAATAATTCTTTAAATGGTATTATTTTGCCTGAAAAATTCTTTTCCAAAAAAAATTATACTTTAAGAATAGCGAAATTAGGGTTTTAAGAGTAAGTTGGTTTATCGCTGAAATTTTACCTATCCCCTTACCTATTCTCAGCGTGCAGCATGCTATATCCTACTCTCTAGCAGTTAAAAGCATTTAACATGATTTACTTGATTAGTTTCATAAATATAGCAGGCTGCGTTTGCAATACATAGGCGATTACTTCATATATGCCTAATAAATTCAAACCCACGCTCCAAAACTGGTCGAGAGGCGTAATTTAATTACACCCCTAACTTCTCAGTGTAACTTGAAGTGTAATCAGTAGCTGCTGATATTCTCGTCTGTATAATTGTTCGTAATACTAGGATATTTATGATACTAAGAATAAAACTTTATAACTTATAGTAAAAATGTTTTTGAATTTGAATAGAACTTAAAATGTCTACCGTACATTGTCTACTTTAAATCAACGGAGCAGTAAAAAAGGAACGAAATTTTTCTGTAAAGTATTTTTTATAAAAAATAATTACTTTGAAACTTACATTCCTAATATAATGTTTTATTTGATCTTATCGAACTGAACTCGTGGGTCTTTGTGTATTATGTGAATGAAATTCAGTTCACTATTTCCACTTACTGCTGTGAAGTTTTCGAGCATTTGGCACTAATTTTATAAAATTGTTTAATTTTATTGAATTTTTTTAATATAGTCTCCCATAATATACAAGAAAAAAAAGATTAAAAAACATTTTTGATAAACTCGAAAACAGTATTACATATTAAAAAACAAACCTAAATACAATTCATCATACTTATTCCTAGCTCTTATTCTAGGTAATATTACTTTTGCACATTTAATCGTCTCAAAAGCAGTATTACACATAGAAAAATATTTTGTTCAATTGTTAAGTTTTTATGAGAATTACAAGTGCGATGTTTATGCAAAAAACATGCATTATGTATATATAAAATACATATAAATATTTGCATATGCATTCCTACAAAAAGATCCTATCTTATACTTTTTAATTTTAGAAATATGCAATATCTAAGAGCTCTTATTCGTAGATGTAATACCATGTCTTCAATAACGAAAATAATTATAAAAATACTTATCGTAAAAATCATTTTCCTATTATTCCTTTCCTTCCAAATAATGGTAGTATTCGGTTATGTGATGTGATGTGTTTCATTGCTGATTTTTTTTAACCCATGGAACGTGTTCTTATTACGACTATATTTCTGATCCACAGTTTAATTGCTGGTAATATGTCTATCCTGATCTTCTGAATTTTCAATAACATTTCAGTTTTAGTTATCTGGTTTGCTAACATTTCTTGCATTTTTCCTGTATTTTCTGTTTGTATTTTTCCTGTTGCAGCAACTATAGATTGGCAAAATGTGTTTAATGTTTTAGCGAAAAAAGCAGTTCATTTCAAATGACAAGTGAATTTTTTTATGATGTGCGCTTAAAATATCAACATATCATCGATCATGTGAATGTAATATCAGAATAATATGCAATAAGTTTATCTGAAAATATCGCATGTCATACAGAATTTCAATTTCTTTTTAGGGTTTGGTCAAGCAATAATCAATAGTCATTCAATCAATGTCGATTTCGACAGTCTTTTATATTCTAATACAAGTAACTATAAAAGAGTCTGCTCTTGTATTGATTAATTCTAATGAAATTATTTTAAATGGCTGAAGAAAGAGTGAGCCATTTTGTTCCATAGGTGATAATTTATTCTAAAATGAGTTAATAATAAAGATTCAACACTATAAACAAAATCTTGCTTATTTTCGGCTTTATTAATGTCTGTTTTGATTGCTTGTGCAATAAAGTAAGCTAATTAATTAACTCTAGTAAGCTGGAGAAAATATGTGTTAATAAAAAACAAAAAAATCGTAAAAGACTGCTTCATTTTTACTGTGATCCTATTTAATTTTGTTCTATTTTTATTAATATATACTTCCTGATCAGTAATTAGTATGTTGATAATACGTTTACATACTTCTAATGTTATTAAAGTGTCTAAAAATATACATAAATAGAAATCATCTTTTGGAGAGTGCCAGGGATTTTATGGTTTTAAATATTTGCTATGGCAAAAAGCATAAAACAGAAACAATTTGCCCTTGAGTATCTTGATATCCAATATTCTTTTTTTTCTATCTCTATTATCTCTGATTAATGATTAGCATCTAGGGAGAATATTTATTTACTTAATATTATTAAAACGTCCGCACTTTCAATATTGTAAATATTCGCTACTGCATCAAGCATAAAATGGAAAACTATTTGCACTAAAATATCTCAAGATTACAGAATGTTAAAAAGAAAGTTATTTATAAATGTATCGCTATTTACAAGAGCACTTCATTCTTTCTTTCTTGTGCGGATCAAAGAAAATTATACATTTAGATGGTGCTTAGAGACATTTTAAGTAAAACACTAATGAATAACAACGAAAGCGCTTTGCACCACTTTTAAAAATAAGTTTTGTGTGTACACTAAACATGAAAGAAAACTTAAGTTTCATTCTGTGAAAGATGCAGTGTAATTGCTTTTTCCAAATACTTCAAGAGATGCCGAATCTCTCTGTACATGACTTCGTTGCAATATTTCAACAGTTGGAGAATGAATCTGGATTTAATAACGCTGGGAGAGAACACAAAAAGAGACTGCAGTTTTGGAGCGAAATCTTTAATGATGCACTACTTTGAAAACCGAATAGAAAAAGACGACATTTCACAAACCTTAGATAAATGATGGCTTCTTTTGAAAAAGGTTTTGGTCCAATTTAATTATCGCGTTGACACTGAGAGAACTCTCTGAATTTCTTATTTCTCTTTGGAAAAGGTTTGGAATCTTGTTTTCCAGGAATTTTTCCGCTTGCATACCCTCATTTGTGTTCCTTCAATTGAATAAAACGATTTGAGCTGCTATCAACAAGTCATTAAATTACTAATTTCGGATGAAGGTCTTCACATTTTTTAAAAACCTTTATAGGATGAAAAGTCCATGACATTTTTCATAGAATTGAATTAAATGCAGGTTATAAACTAAAGTGGAAAATTAATTTCTCGTAAAAAATAGCCTTTTTCATTTAAAGAATTGTAATCTATCTGAAATAAATTTAAAGAGTTTTTTCTCATGCCCTTATTTGAATAAGGTTAATAGATTTCCGAAAATTCATTAGCTTGATAACATTAATATTTTTTAAGTTTGTAAAGAACTAAATAAAAAAAATAACTTATAGGAAATTACATTAGAGTCAGATATTCTAGCTAAAACTGTTGTTCATAAAACAAAAATATGAAAAGTCTTGGTTTAATCAACAATATTAAAGTAAAATTTCTTTTCTTTATAAACAATTGTTTTTTAGTCAGTAGAGTATTTTTTTTTGTTTTGGTAAATGAAAGACGCAATTTATTAATCTAAGTTTCGTAAAAGTTTCTTGAAATGAAGAAATTTATAAATCTAGATATTTAGAAGAAACTTATAAAGAAAAGAAATAAAAGAAAAATAAAACATAATGATTTAAGCCTTCAGTATATATATTTAAAAAAGTTTAAAATTTTGCCGACCTATTAAATAAAAGTCATTTCATCAATACTTTATTTCAATCATGATAACATTATTTCCAGATGACTGCAAGTACTCTCTTTTACATTAGTGCGTTATATATTATTTTAGATATATTTAAATGCCAATTACTTTTTAAGAAATAATAATAAGGAGATAAAAATATAAAATATCATTATTTAAGTGATACTCTACAGCAGAATATGATAAAATTAAGCATTATCGTAAATTAATTTAAACTTTTACAAAGAAATATTTTAATTGATTATTGTCATTTAGCAAATTCGAATGTTTGTAAAAGAGCATATATGCTTTTTTTCTATGTCGGTTTTACATTCAAAGATATTCAATCACAATAATTTTATTTCTCAAAGACCGAAAACAGTTCATATCATAATCCAGTCAGTATAACATCCAAAGCTCACTGCTTTGTTAACGAAACGCATTTTTCTTCATTTCTATTTTTATAAACCAAGAAGAATTGCTCACTCAAATTCTTTCTCTTCTATTGGAGAATAAAGAAAAACTTACAGGAGACTGACTCTGTGATTACTCAGAAAATAAACTCACAGTGTAAAGGTTCGTTTTCCTAAAAAGAAGTAGAAATGCAGCTTTTTCCTTTCCCAACCAAACATCTTGTAAACATTTTCACTGGGGAAATAAGTCACCATGCATAGTTATTATTTTTTACTTTTTCCTCCAAAGGAATTGAGAAAAGAATGTATTAGAGTTGAAAAAAGTGTCGGTAAAACAATCTACATCCGTTATACAAATCGTTGAACTTTTTGTTTGTGACTTCCATTTCCTTTAATTTTCAGTGTGATTGGTTTATTGTCCGATTTTTTAATATGACTTCAGATTAATTTTTTGGAATAAATCTTTACGTAATTTTACCATCCTAATTAAAAATTGTCAATAAAATGGATGACAATTTTTAGAAAAGTTCTTCATGAATTTAATTAAAGATCAATAGTTTGTCTGCAATATAAAGTTTGGTATTAACAGCCAGCTTTAAGAATAAATTAACGTTTTAATTCACGTCATGAAAATTTTTAGCATCCAATCTTACGAGGTATTTTTATATGCATGAGAAAGTGTATCACGAATCAATATTTATGCTAATCTTTATATTACAACTCGATAAAAGTTCCAACATCCTTATGAGAAGTGGATTTTGATGTTGAAACAGGAAATTCGCTTTCTTAATTTAAAAGTCATTATGGAATACGATCCGTTACCTCTTTCAATCATTATTAGAGGTTTTGTTACTTCATCTTTCAACAGCAATTAACCAAAGTACCTAAACTGTAGCAACACAGCAGGGCACAAAAACAAAACTATTTAAATATAAACTTTAGTGGATATTCTACATGCAAAAATAAAAGTTCAAAATTCCATCTCAATGCAGAGAAAAGAAACTGAGGCAAAGAATAAAAAGCTGATTAAAAAATTATACAAGAATACTGATATCTTGAAATGTGTTAAATGGAATTAACAGAAATAAATTAAGATTCAAAAAGCAGCCTAAATGATACTTGCTACAGCAAAATTATTGTATTTTGCAAAAGAAAAAAAAACGTTGATTTTTAGAAAACAAAGACCATTTTAGTAAGTTAGTATATTGTTGCAGACCATGAATTTAATCATTTCAGAGGTCGTAGCATAGATCATATGTATTAATATTCTGGTACCGAGAAAAACAATTTTTTTTATGATTTTCATATCTACGTTTACATTTAATCTTCGTAAATAGCAAGAAAATTATTTTATTTTAGATACAAAGCTTTGTGAAATATATACTGAAATTTATGTAATATTTCTGAACAGCTAATATATAAAAAGTGACTTAAGACTGTCACCAATAGTATTAATTACGAGTTATTAGAATAAATATATGTGAGATTATTAAGCATTTTACTTTCATTTCTTTTATGAATGAATTTGTTACAGTGTATTGTCCTTTGTAATTTTAAAATGCATCAAAATCCTTTTAATTTATTTTTCTGAGAGTAAAATGAAAAGAAATTCTACAGATTTACTGTTGTCATGTCCTCCTTCCTTTGGGGTGGGGTACATAGTTTTGGGGAAGGGGGCCAACTCGGGTATCCTCCTAAAATGACAGGGGTTCATAATTAAGTCCATCATGATTATGTCAAAACGATATTCCTTTCTTAGTCAGAAGATTATGCGCTGTCTTATAGTTTTATATTGTTCACTTTCATCTTTATTTATCATTTATAATTCGTACAAAACAGATAATATGAAAACAAATGTAAATCTCGCCTTTCTCTTATTTTTTAAAAATCTTTATTAACTTTTCAAATTTCATTTATTATTTAATAACTACATATTGGTGCAAATGTAATATTAATATTAGTAGTAAAACCTAGTAATTATCAAGTAAATTGCCATCGTTATAGTTTCATTACACTCTGGTGTAAACACTTGATATGATGAATTTCTGATATAAAGGAACAACTAAGAACAATTTTAAAACTGGTTGTTCAACCACGCTTCTGTGTCAAAGCTCACTCTTCCATCAGTTTTTCGGTTAAGCACCCCAGGTTTTTAACGATTAAACCTTATCGGCCATCGTAGTTTTCAAAAGATAAGTTTTTAACCTCCAAAGATTGTAACCTCAAACACATGGAAAAACAGAATTTGCTTTAAGCGCTTTACTCTTTTCGATAAAATCTTAGAAAGAAAATCTGTCGTATATATTTTTTTTTCTTCTTCAAAGCGTTAAAATGATGTTTCAAGAGAGATAGAGTCACTTCAAACTTTAATCCATCTTTCACTTACGACAGTTCACTTCACAAAAAGATCTCTTTCTTTCTGGAAGCTAAGCAATGCTTGTCATTACTCAGACTACACACACATGAAAAGGCTTGGTCATTCAACTATTAATCTATCATCCTTGTTAAGTACAAAAGCCATTTGTCATCTATGTGTGCTTAAAGGCGAGACCAGTATAAGTAAAACCAGCCTAATTCGAGTGACTGGCGTTTGAGAGTATGGTACACTCTGCCAAAATAGATTTAAACTGATCTTAAAACTGATTGAATTATAAAACAATAAGGACTGATAAATCGACTAAATTGAAGTAATTGTATATTAAATCCCTTGACTTTCAACCTATATTGAAAAATATGACCAATTTTTATTTATGTTTTAAGAAATTATGAGTAGTTGTTTGGTTTGGACTGCGCTTATCCGTTGTTTTTCATACAGTTGTTTAAAAAGCCAAATGATTCAGTATAGCTAGAGTTAAGAAGAATCAGATGAATATTTATTCATTTTGGTTATAAAATTACGTCTGGTTGGTTGGCTTCAGAGAAATGTTGGTTCATGAACGAAGTGAAGCTAAAAGGAGCCAGATGAAATATAACAACAAAAGAAAACGTAGATTGTGTAGATTTTTATAATCCAATTGTAGTGGCAATTAAACATAAAATACATATCAGATAGGCAAAATTATAAATTATATCAGTTTGTTATTAACCTAGAACGAAAATTTTCTTTCGTGAGAAAGTACATAGAAAATTTAGCCCTGATAACTTTAAAGCTACGAATTAAACGAGCAAAAAATGAAAATCAGCTTCAATGACACAAGAAAGTATCTAAATGATAGATGACTATAAAAAAAATATGAAATGGGAGATCGACCACGTTTCAAATCGATTGTTTTGCAGACTAGCCTAATTGATTTGTAGCCAATTTTACCAAAATATAAGACACTAAAACTGTTCAAACCTCCAACAGCATCATGTAGAGGTTGAAATGAAGAAATTCTGCAATCCAAAGCAGTTCCATTCAAAATACAAATACCTTTGGAAGCAAATTTTAAACATATATTCACAACCCTATTTTAACCTACATTTCCTATAATTTGCTACTGGTATAACTCAAGAATGAGAATTGAATTTATCTTGGCTTTCTGGTCAATCATAGATGTAGATATGAGACTCTGCTTGAAAAATTACTGCTATGATTAGACGTGGCAAAATGACGAAAGACTTAGCTGTACGGTCTGCTAGAATTAAGCTATTGACAATTGGCTTAGTGCCAGTATTTATTTTCTGTGAAAATCGGTTTTCATTTTTATCGCTGGATGGTCATATGCTTGGTGAGATTTATTGCTTGCGGTTTTCATTTCAAATCTTGCTTAGAACATTTGTAAATCATTTAATTTTAATCTCATAAATTCATCTTAAATCCATTTTATAGCATAAATTAATGTTTAACCGTGAAAATTCCATCTATACATATGCTTAATACTACAAAATGACTTTAACAGAATTGCTATTTTATACAATAATTGCAAATAAATTCAGGTCGCATTTATTTTACATGACACAACATTTTCATTGCCTGTAAAATCGGCCTATATTTAATGTATTATTTTAAAAGTACGAAAAATCATGACGTTTTAATTTTTCTCTAAAATTCGAAATATACGAAAAACATATCCATAAACTTATTATAGGGAATGATAATTAAACTAGTGGGAGTGGTATATCTGAAACTTTCTAGCCTACTCTATAATAAAGCTCTTATTCCCCTCTCTAGCCTGAAAATGTGGACCTAGAGCAAGGCCGTGAAACCTACAAGTACTCAGATTTTCCTTTTCAGAATCTTATACATGAGAGTTAAGTTGCCTGTTATATAGTAAGAAAAACGGTACTTGTATATAAATTCCAAGGCTTTAGCGATTAATAGTTTCAAAATATCTATCTTTATCAAGACTCTAGCGTTCTGACTGAATTCGCCAGGAATCTTAGACGATTAATCATTGCGACATGTTTACTACAAAAGTAACTGAAAATAGAATATTTATTTTAGACGGTTACTTTATTCTAACCAATTGGAACAAGATTTGGTACAAAATTACAATTGTAATAACAAGATTATATATCAAATTTCATTTATTTAAGTCATCGCCTTTCTGAGTTATCAGGTTAACATGCATGTGAAAATACACACCGACAGACGATCAACCCTTAGACATATGTGGTTAAAAATCTGATAGCTATTTGCACTTAAGATGCTATAATTGTGAACCAAATTTCATTTGCCTAAACCTTTAAGTTTTGGAGTTATCACGTTGGCATGCATGTAGAAGTGCAGATCAACAGACGATCAACCACTAGACGGATTTGATTCAAATATAATATGGGTCTATACTATGATGTTAAAGCTGTATATCACATTTTATCTATCTAACTTGCTTCATTTAGATGTTAATGTTTTAATAGATAACCAGAGAGATAAACTTCCTCTCAATGGATTTCGTTCAAAATGTGATACATATTTACAACTTTCCTGAAAATACCAAATTTCATCGATCTCGTTCAAAAGAATTTGGAGGTAGACATAATTCCATTAAACCTATTTTTTTTAACTTGTGTATTTTTGAAATGTGGAGTTTCGTCAAAAATTCGTGTTTCAATGTTTTGACAATTACGACATTTTTATTTTGTATACTTCTTATGTGAGAAAATTAAAATTACACAATATTTTATATATAGGCGTTCACTTGAAATTAAGAACCGATTCACAGTACCAATTGATATTTCAAGAGCCTATGAATATATCGCCAGTTTCTAAAAATGAAACTTATTTATTGTACCAGTTTGTATGAGTGGATTGTTTTAATATAGATATTTCAGTTTGAAAAAAAAATGAAATATCTGTCATATTTTAAATAGCAGGTTAAGGATTATATTGTTAATTTTAAATGTTATTCAGTTTGGTATCTTATTCAGTAAATAAGATTAGAAACTTTCAGATGAATTTACATAACATGTAAAAGTACTTCATAATAATTTCTTAACATAATTTTTTATGTTCATATGAAAGTAATCATATACTCTCAATATACAGATATAATCTAATTCATATACCTTTATTTATATTAATTGGATTATCAAAGTTTTACATTCGAGTGATTTTATTCATATTAACTGTTTGATATTTGTACTGACGTGATAAAAACTGAAAAGAAATTCTAATTTCCTAGGGCATGTACTTTTTTTAACATTCCGTTAGTCGCACCTTATCTGACTGATACATAATTACTTATTTTTTCAGTAATTATCTAATGCTATGCCTGAGATTTTTTCCCCCGTCCTATTTAGTTTTGGAAAAAAAATATTGTGCTTTTGTTTGCATCTGCTTTAAACCGTGTTGACATATCTATATTATTCTATGACTAAACTGGATTATTTACTAATGTTAGCAATATATACTGGTGTATCTGACAGATACAGCGTAACCACATTTGCTTAAAAAAAATAAGAGATATGATAGCCTCTGGTAACTTAGAATTAATAAATAAACAATCAATTAATTTTTCTTTACCCAAAATTAATTTCCATAGGGAAATGTAGAATTTTTAAGAAAAGAAGGAACATCTTAAATTTAGAGTTGATTTCTTCAATTAATTTAGTAGTCAATTTTTAAAATTAATTTTTTTACTATGAGAATTTTGACAATTTGAATTATACTTTTATTGAAACTTTTTGCACATACTCATATCGAAAATGAAAAGAAAATCAAATATAAAAATAATTTTTCCAATAAAAGTATGCAAAAAATCAATATATTTTGTGCACTTATTACATAAATCTTAAAACGTTGCTTAATTTTTAATGTTAATTATGATTTATTCTAATTTTTATATATTTAAATAAAGTAATTTTAGAATTACATATTTTATTTTAAACTTATTCTATAAAGTATTAAGTATAAAACTAAAGCATTTAAAATTTTCAATAAACAATATGATTGATTTACGAAATTAAAAATAAAATCTCTGATTTAATATTATCATAAACAATGTTATTAAAAACCGTTTAAATTACTGAAAATTAATGAAAATAGCAATATTTAAATAAAATAGCACGTCACCATTTATTACCAATCTACTAGTTTTAATTAATAAATTTATGAGTTTTTTTAACTTCGTTATATTTTATAAACAATCATTTAAATGAATAATTTAAAATTTTACTTAAACCATTTATAAATAATAAATCATAAAGGTTTAAAGAAATCACTTACATATTTTATATTACTCAGAATATGCATATGAATACACTGTTTTTTGAATAAAGTTATTTCTAATATTCACCCACTAAAATCTTGTTCTCAGGAAATGATTCTGAAAATTTTACTTTTATTAATTTTTAATAGACTTTTGCAGAATAAGCAAATGAATAATTTATAAACAAATTATGCATTGCATGTTCATATAATATCTATATATTACCTTATTTTTTATATCAATAGCAAAATATTAAGATTTATTAAAGTTTTTTTAATATTTTTTTTTCATTTTAACTCAACTAATTTCTTTATTTTTTAAATGAATAATAATGTTTTCAATATTTCAATATTAGTCTAACATTTCCTTTATATGCAATATGGGTTATTGCATATAAAGGAAATTTATTATTTTTTTTTAACTCATCTACTTTCGGGATTTATTAAATTATTAACAATGCTTTTAATTTCATAATTCAAGTAACAAATTCTAATAAATTGCTTTTATTCTATCTAGTGTCACTAAGGATAAGCAAATGAATGTCGCAATAAATTTCACAGTGCTTGTTACTCTAATGCCCAAATGTCGCTCGAGTGGATAAAACTATAAAGCGGCTATCTTTCATTCAGGTCTTCTTCCGGTGTGTCTTACCCAATGTATTATCCAAGAGGTGACGTATCGCTTCTAGATTATTCTTAAATTGATGGGGATTTTATATTTTTATCTTCTCTTTTCTTACGTGATGGAATCCAAGACATCAATCATTCCTACTTCCTTGATTCCTGGTATGACTTCAATATATCTTCCAAGAAATTTTAATGCAATATTTTGGAGATCCCAAACTCCTTATGTTTCTCCACGGATTTTGTGAATGTAAAAACATGCATCAAAATAAGTACAGCTTTTAAACGGAGATGGAATACTTTAGCAGAATATTTCGCTACAATAGTCAATGAATAAGTTATTGTCTGGGAGAAAGAATTAAAGAATTGTTTATCCATTAATGATTTATTCAAGAGGTATAAATTCAAATCTTTATTTGATATGCATTTTCCTGAAGACAACAGATATATATTTTAACTGAAATCGTTGTTTAAGAAAAGATTCAAATTCGATACAAATTATCCACTAGTTTCATGTTTGTACACTGACACTATTTTGTACATTGACACAAGTATATTTTAGATGAATTTGGGGTAAAATATGCGAATTAAAAATTCAATAAATTCTAAGATAATTTTCAAACGTGTATTTTGAATTTAGTGTGATTTAGAAAGATTATTTTTCATTGTAATGCTTTAAGGATTCAATATTTTTTTTTCAATTAACAGTCTACCTGTCTTGTACATTAATCCTAAATAGTATTATTTTATATTTTTTAACATATTTGAGTAAATATGCACAAATTCGTAAAAGTAAGAAAAAAAACCCATAAAATTACTAAAATAATTGAAATTACTTCACTGAAAATCTTTTTTTCATCTAGCAAAACATGCAATAAGTAGGCATATTTATCCATTAATTAATTAATTGTTTATAATTAATAGAAAAAATACAAAAATGGCAATGAAGTAAACATAAATCACTACGTAGTGTGGTTTTCATACAGAGGGTTCATTTTTTTTCAAATAGGGCGCTGGAGATCTGGTTTCGCTGTCGAAGGTTCTGTATGAATTCAAAATTTCATTCTGCAGGGCTTCCAACTAAGCGTTACAACGCCTTTTTATGATTCTTTGAAATGCTTTGACTGGGACTCATTAATTTGATTTCATTAAGACTTCTTACTTTTGAGAACACGTCTTAATGTTTGTGACAAAGTGTTCCATTATATTTATTTTTTCCTATCATGCTGTTCCATGAAATCGCATTTCAGTGCACAAGATACATTTATCTTTCCTTCAGAAGTTTCTTTCATAAATGTGTGATAAGCTGCAGGCTTACAATGAATCAACAGATCAAGATACCAAATAACTAGAAATTAAAATTTGAAATTCGGATGCAATATTAAAAACTTAGAATGTTTAAAAATAATTGAATAATATTATTATTATATTACTATATTTCGGTAAGACAGTTTATAGTATTTTAGAAAAAAGTATTGAATGTGGTGCACTTGAATCAAAAAGCCAATAATTAAAATTTTATAGTTCTGATAATAGAATCGATTATCTCTACTTTAATTCGAAGATAATTTATTAAGAAATATTGGAACAAACTTTTTTTGATGTAGAAACGGAATCTGTAAACTAATTCGTTAATTATTTCAATACGTAATTTCCTTTAACTAATTCGAAAATACTGTACAATTTTAACTGACAAATTCTTTTCATGTTTAGAACTTCTGATATTTTTAAACGAATATATTAACATGTCGTTTTATTTAATGGCAAGTAATGGAGTTACTTTACACTGTATTTATTCTTTTTAGATGAAAGACACTTCAACAAATTGCTGAATATCTGTACAAATTTTAAACTGGTACAACGACTTTGCAAATTAAGTCTGTTAATGAATAAAATCCAATCAACCGAAAAAAATCAATCAAATCATGAACAGCTGTAAGTTAATTTATCAAAGTTCATAAATTAACTAGACATTTGAAGTCTTGTTAATGACTCATCTTACTCATAATTTGATAAAAGTAACTGACTCAATTTGTAAAAATCATTATTTTAAAAAGAAACTTCCAGCCATCACATTATCTTTTAACATTTCTTCATTTTGTCAAACAAATTTTCAAGTTCGTTAGAGGGCATTATTTTTGTTAAAATTAGTGATAACATTTAGATAATAGTATTTATCCTTAGTTATCCTGAAAATGAAAATTTTTATTTATTAAAGTGTAAGTCTGTATTAATTACTTAATGAAGAAATTTTTCTAACTATCAAATTAGATTTTCAAAGAATACCGTTTTGCTATCGTTTGCTAAGAGCAAAAGGAATAGCGATTTGTTATTGCATTGCAACATTGTTTAAAAAGCAAAAACCTTATATCCAATGTATATTATCATTAATTTCTTAGTTATACATTCAGTGATTTTATTTCTCACTATATAACTTTTGAATTTCTTGAATTCTTTGCAAATTAGGTAATTCTTGAAAAATTGCCTTTCTTATATATAAGATGAAATTTTCGTACTCTTCAGTTTTTCTGTGAGAATTAGAGAAACTGTTTTCAATGTGATTATTAAATACAATAAGAAAATAAATCAATTAAGAATAACATAAGAAAGATAATAAAAATAGTTAAAAAAACACATTCATTAGAGAGTTAAAAATTATCTTTATTTGTTTCAAACTACTTTTACTTTAAAGAGTTGAATTTATTATTCGTTATTATCAATACTATATAATCTTGTAGATTTTATCTCAAATTCATTACAAAGTAGCTTCTTGCAGAGGGAGCTAATATTTAATTGAATAAATAGATAAATTGTTTTCTGAATCTGACAATATCGAAATAAGAACAAATAAGCCATTGAGAACAAATAAGCATTCAAAATTTAAAAATTCCAGCATATCAAGAAACAAATGAAAAATTTAATGTAAAATTCCATCTTTACAAATATAAGAATATTAAACAAGAGATCGTAAAAAGTAATAAGACTTCCAACCATAAACATATTTTACAATCAGTTTGGTAGGTTCTCTGAATTATGTAAATTAGCTGATTATTTAATATTTTTAATAAATCTTGAAAACTGTTTATCTTTAAAAACTGCTAGAATTTTTCAAATTTTCAGCAAGTAGAAATTGAAGAGTCAACTTTAGAAACTGAGGTACCAATTCTAATAGAAATTGGCAACTTTATATATATCATAAAAAAATCAAGTATTTAATGCAACAAAATAATAAGCAGAAGGACCTTCTCAGACAATTTTGGTAATTCTTTACAATCTATAAAACTAACATTAGATTGTCGTGAAAAGATTTTTTTAAAAAAAAGGTATAAAGATAATTCTTCAGATAATGCATAAAATAAAAAGTACGTCATTATTATTTGGCACAAATAAAATTCTTATTTTTATCCCTCGTATGTTGAATTTTGCTTCATTCAAATAACGAAAAAATATGTAAATTGCTTTCTGCAAGAAAACATTAACAGCCATTTAAACTATTCATAGTACGATACTATTAAACCATTAACACTTTCAGATCGACTGTCTCTCTTCCCACGTACCTACTTAAAGACCAAAGTAATAATATGGTATTGTGAGAGGGTAATTTGCTGTTGATTGAAGAGCATCTAAACCACTAGAAAGCCTACTAAACTATGTGGTAATGTCTGTCATTATGAATTAACCTATCACTTAAAATGTTCTTAAATGGGATTAAGAAATTTACGAGAAAATGGTAGAAAAGCAGAATTAATAACTAGCATTTTCAAATGGGCGGTGCTCTTATGAGAGCTGTAAGATATTCATTTGTTTTAACTGAATTTTACTCAACATAATTATAGTAGGAATAAGAAACATAAAACATCTAAAATGACGTTTTAAGTATTGAATTAATAGAACTTACATGAACTTTTACTATATCACAGGAAAAAACTATATGATATTTTTTATTTTACTTCAGAAAATATAACATCAGTCTTTAAAACATTTAACATTAACCTAACGTTACGAGTTGAGATTAATCAGATTAGTGTCCTGTTTTGAAGTTTCACGACAGGCTATTTTGACATTGTCATTATTTTAAAATTATATAAGATCATAAGAATGACAATTGAGCCACGATTTATATCTTAAAACGTTTTAACAGTTTCAGCCGAAGGATATATTTAAGACACTTTTATAATTGTTATGTCAAACGTAACTAGAATTTATGAGCTAATGTTGATTTATTTCTTCCTGCACAAACGCAATGAATTATTTGAGTTTTTATAAGAAACTATATGTTTTTGTTTCCTTATAATGCTTCACTCAATAAGTTGATAGTATGATACTCAGTATCCAATAAGAGTTATTATTCAATAGGATTCATAAGCACAATATAATAATTCATTCAATAAGTATAATATAATCAGGAATTTTTTAAGAAGTTGGTTGAACATAAAAATATACATGAGGTTTAGTAATTAATAATAGTCGTAAATTAATGAAAATTTTTACGTTTAAATAATAAAATACTGGATGATCAAAAAATGTGTAGATATTTCAAAATATCATAAAGTAATCGAAAAATTATCAGAATGTCAAATGGTTTGAGGGATAAGCATTTTATGCGTATGTATTTAAAACAATAAGAAGAAATCACCGGTAGGTAGCACTAAAAAGAGCAACTATGATGAAAATATGCAAAATGCATTGCTATTTATTAAATTAAACGTCTTCGAAATTTCACTGTAGAGTTTCTTATTAATAATATTGCATAGGGAATAGATTGCTAAGGTATCGGCTCTGTGAAATAAAGGAGTGTTCTGTATAGCGTTTATGCATTTTGCAAAGCCAGTAAAACCTTTCTTGAGAAAAAAAAAACTCTGGGTAAAGATACATCGTTAGTAGGCACTGTGAGTTGTTCTGGCCGCCTCAGTCACCAAATTTGATTCCAACGGAACTCTATCTGTGGGGAGTTTTGAAATCGCATGTGTATCGATCGCGAAATTCAACTTAGTCGGAATTCAAACTTGCGATTTTCCAAAAAGTGTTATCCATATGCAACGTAATGTAGGTGGTGCTCTATCTGGTCTATGATGGACTGCCCTTTTTGATGAAGGCTATATCGAGCACATTTTGTTCAACAATAAATAAATGAGTAAATAAAAAAATGTTGAGAGAGGCATTCATTTTGCATACCTCTTTATTTATTTATATCGGCGTTCATTATCATTTTATGGTATTTTTTGAAATGCCTATGAACTTTTTATTCACCCAACTTTTGAAATTGTGTTATTTGCATTTTAAACTTTTCCCTAAAAGTAAAGATAGTGATTTGTCGAAACCTGCTTGGAAAAACATGTCTTTTTTTTCTCATATGTATGCGTTAATGTCCTCATTTTTTCTGGATATCAATCTTTATTATACTAAAATTAAGTTTGATCAGTCATCCTTTTTCATACAGTGCAGTTTCTTTTTAACCAAGTGGTATAGAGTTTAGATTCAATTAAGGCTATCTTAAATTCTTATTTTCCATTAGTCAACTTCTAATGCATCATCTCTTTAGGAAAGTCAATAAAACAAATTTAGATGGACGAAATACGGTCTAAAAAAGACACTCGCCTCATTTTTTATGTCCAGCTTCTAACGTTAATTTTGTTTAATGAATGTTTTTAATTTGCCTTTTATATTCATTTGAATATCGGTGGGGATATTTTTTCTAGCGAGTCTTAAATGTATCCATAAAAAATAGCACTTAGTTAAGGAATTCCTTTGAATTATAGGATAAAAATAATTTTAAGGAGAAATAAATTCCATTAGCAATACTTTGAAGCATTATGTATGACACGTCACTTTTTTCATATAACATTAAAAAATTGTATTGCACTTCAGAAAGCGGTTTAAAATAATCATTTGATTGAAATATTTCAGATATTAGCATATAATTTCGTTGGCATGAGTGAGAAATTTTGAAGTAAAATATTTAGCAATTACTTTCAAGTCATAAAAAAATCCTTAACTCTGATGATTTTTTTTATTTCTTAATATTATTCTAAATAATTACAATGAATATCATTTTTTTTTCATTGTTAAGAAAATAGTCTTTGGAACCAATTCAAAAGCTAGATAATTATTCATGTTTTTTTTATGTCTGGAAATATGACAATGTGACATTTTACTTCTAGTAATGGCGAAAAAATATCAGAATTTTGAATAAAATATGAATGTTGTGATATGATTCTTCAGAATAACTTTTACTTTATTATCTTAGATTTGTTATAAAAAACAGGTTTAGAACTTTTTTCAGACGGAAATTATCATTTCCTTTCGTTAAGCGATAATCATATTTCACTTCCAAATTTTATTTTTCATGCAAATTATTGAAATATTACGAAATTATATATATTTTTATTTCTTAATGAAATTGAAATTTTGGAGCACAGTTGAAGCCCAAATCCTCTGCATTTTAAAAAAGAATATGCGTTTAAACTTCCTCATTTATTTCCTTAGAGACAATTATTAAAATATTAAAATTCATGAGACAATACTTATGACGAAAACAAAATAATTTTTGATGCTTGCATGAATGCTTTAAAAATATTAAATTTTAAAATTGTTTATTGTTTTCAACAGCAATTCTTCAGCTCCTTATTTTGTCTCTAAAATCTTCTTACAAAGAATTAATTTAAATCATTCATTTAAATTCGAAAACAGCAAAACCAATTTCGTTTGCTACTTTGTAACCGTATACTAAAATTTTGGAAAACCTAAGAATAATTGGTTTCTGATTGTTAAGTTAGAGAAAGAGGATACAATTTCCTTTTAAAAACTTAGGAAAAATTAAATAAATATAGCTTTTCTTCTCAATTTAAAATGATTTTTTTAGAAACAGCCATTACTGTTGAAATTTCGTTTCTAAAATCCTAAAAAGACAGATAATAATTTCGTTTACTTTCAATGAAAAGGCCTTGCACTCTTAAATTATGTAAACAATCCATTTTTGACATTTACTCATAGATGATGCATATGAATTAGAGCAATTATGTCGTATTTACTGTATATTTTTGCTCAATAGTTAAAAAAAATTTGAAATCTAAATAGTTTCTCCTGCCAGTAAACACACAAATAACAGTTATTATTATTACGGCTTGCCATGATAACAGGAATGATCTCACCATGTTGATACTGTCATAAATTTAAATTTTTTATACTTATGCACTAAATGTTTCTTTAACATTTTAAATGTCCAATTCTGATTTTCTCGCGTATCAAATACAGAAAAAGAAATTATTGTAATCATCGAAAAATTCGAATCCCCACGTTTCAAACCTCTCTGAACACGAAAAAAAAAAACGTTTTAAGAATTATGACTGTCTGTCAGAATGCGAACACAATAAATAAAAAAAAACTATTTGAATTAGATGGATGAATTTTGGTATTTGGCAATCAAACTGAATTCTATCAAATTTTGAATGAAATGCATTTAGAGGAGCTTTGTTTTCTCGAGCAGTCCGAATATAAGTTAAAACTTCTATAAAAAAAAACGACTACATAGATAAAAATTTCGTACACAAATTTAATATCTAGAATGTAGATACATATCAAATTTGGAATCAAATTGGTCAAGAGGTTCACCGTTTCTATATCTGTGCTTTCAAAAGCATGTAAACGCGATAACTCAGAAATGCAATTACTCAATATATGAAATTAGAGTTGCGATTTTGTGATTATAATTGTTGTTCTGTTTCAAATTTTGATTTCAATCGACTGGACAAAAGAATTCGAAAATGCATAATCGGTGTTCTGACGTTATGTATATTAGCCACATCCCAACGATTCCTTGCCAAAGATTGCACGATAATAGTTCTTTTGTAACGACAGCATACCGTTAGTAATACATAAGTAGATTTATTAGGGAAGATACAAAAAATTCTCTGGGAATTGGTTTTAGGTCACTGTTTGTATGCAACGATTCTGAATAGCACCAATACTTTTTAAGCGATATATATAGTTATTTATATGTAACGTTACAACAGTTAGAAATCAATACATTAATCAGCATGCATAGATAAATAATTTAAAGAAGAAGGTATAAGAACATAGATTAACTTTTTAACTTTCTAGATATATAAATCGTTAGATATGCAGCTGAAATAAATATGCGGTTTAACTGTATGGATAAATGCTTTTGGTTCATAGCATTTCAAAAAACCAACAGCATTGATACGAATCAAGAGAACTCAGCCCAGGCCTTGACCGTTACATCATCTGAGGCGTTAGCTCAATTTTTTTAATAATATTAAACCGTAATATCTTTTAAGGCAAATTGATAATTTTAGATAATAATTAGCAATTAAAAGTTTTAATATATTTATTTCAGTATAAAAATTTGGCCATCAAATTACCATTTAATTTCAGATGAATTAACATGATAAAAAATAGATTAATCGTTTTTATTCTATAGCACAAAATTGTGTCCCTACAGCACTTGTGTAAGTTTTATTTTTATTTTAACAGTTACTTTTATTCCTTGAAATTAAAACAGGATTTTAACTTCACAGAAATTATTATATAAAAGTTTCTTTTAGCAAAGAAGGTCTCTAAAAACTATTAAAATTTCATAAAAAAAGCAAAAGACACACCTTTCCTATAGACAAAGACAACCCAAAATCTGCTGGTTAAAAAGATGGAGCTTATTTAGCCGCAAGCGGTAAAATAATAGATATTTGGATAATATTTATTTTTAATTTGTGCTTCTATTCTACTTATTGTTGGATCAATGTTCTTCGGGCACTTTTAATGATTCTTCTCTAAGAACAATTATCCACGGACCGCATCGATCTCCGCTTTTGTTTTCTTAAAGGACTTTCCTCCTGAGATTATTTTTAAGAATAAAATTTGTATTAGCCTTACGAAGTGCTTGCTGCAATTGCTGCTCAAAAGCTGGAGGTATGCATTCTATGATTGAAATATACCTGAAAACAAAATAAATTGCCTATTTTTGGAAGTCAGAAATCTCAAAACTATCTGCAACACATTTACTATATAAAGAAACACATTCAAAATGGAGGTTATGATTTTATAATAGTGTGAGAATAATAGTTAAGCATAATAAAAATAGTTTGCAAAAATGATGAATCTTTTTTTAAAAAAACTGTAACAATTACAATGAAATGTGAGAAGCATTTTGGAGATGTTTGCAAACTTTTGTAAAATATTTACCATTGTAATAAATATTACTCTGATATGAAAATTTAAAGTTAAAATATATGCAATTGAGAGAAATTCTTTATAAAATTCTTTCATTTGATAGTTAAAAACAATAAAATAAGTCGATGAAATACTAACCATACCATGCTAAAATACCATAATACTAAAATAATACTAAATACTAACCATAAATACTAAAATACCATTGTATTTTCAATTCATATATTCTCTCTTTCTTAAGAGAAAAAAAAATAATGAATTAGGAGCTCAATGTTAAAACTGTAAAAGACAATTCTATATGAATTATAAAAAAGATGAACCAAATATGTAATCAATCTTTGTAGCGATCCTACATTATAAAATCACTAATTTGCTGGCACAAGGTATTAACATCACGGAGAAACTTTGGGACGCTCTGGAATGTGTTCAATAATCAAGTATTGCACTTCTTGGATAGTGGTGGAAAAGTAAGCGGAACCAATTGGTTTGGTTTTGGTTATATTAACGTCCCGTTTGAAGCAACACTAGGGCTATTTTGTGACGGACCTCGTAATTTTGAACCACGGTCAGATGACGAGGACGACACCTGAGCTGGCACCCTCCTCTCCACACCACACCAGCGGGAGGACATTTGGTCATGACGGATTTAACGTGCAACAGACCCCCTTACACGATGGTTCTTCGGTGGTATCGGGTCACGAATCTGAAACCCTCCGGTACCGAAGCCGAGACCTTACCACCAGGCCACCGCGGCCTGCGGAAACAATTGCAGAGCGTATTCAGATTCGTTTTGACAGCATGCTCTTAAAATCTAAGCTGTTATCTTGGGTCGATAGTAATGTAATCGAGTATAAAATTTTCATAAAATTTTATTTCATAATTTTTATACCGGGTAACCTTTTATGTATTTATACAAAGTAAAATGGTTAAATTTTTTGCCAGATTTAACTTTTCATTAATTATCTGAAAAATTTAACAAATGATCATTAAAAATACAAATTTGTTGATCCTAAAGCGCAGTTGTTAGGATTTAATCTCGCTTTGTAGATCATGATGATTCATAGTTACTAAAATTTTTATATATTTTTAACTAATTTTGAGAAATTTAATAATTACTTAAGAAAGTTATTTACTTACTACATGTTTAAATTATAAAAAAAAATTAAATGAAGAAATTTTTTAACAATTAATACTTTTTATTCAATTAATTTAAATTAGAAATAACTTTTAAAAATTTTAAATTATTTTCTTTCATTCCTTACTCTTATTTAAAAACTTTTACATTGCTTTGATGAAAGCAAGTAAGATGCATAATAGAGCTCAAAAGGACATTTTTAAAGTAATTTGTCTTTGAATTAGAGAAGAGAAAAACTGAATTAAGAAGTAGTATTCTTTTTAGAAGGAAACCAGTTAAATTAAATATATAGCTGTAAAAAAAATCAAAAAAAACATAGAATCTTTTATTTTAAACTATTCATACCTTTCCCTTTTGAGATGGAACTTACATGTGAGCGAAAATAAAATTATTATTATTTTTTATTCGACACTTTACTAACGAGGAAACATTTGAAAATAAGAGTTTTCTTCATTCAGTAATTAACTTTCAACAGCATTTGAAAGGTCTAAAGTAAGAAATAAATTACAAACCTAGGTTAATTTTTATTTTAAACATATCATAATTAATGATTGATGTTTTATGTGGTTTAAAAAACAGCTCTAAATAAGATTGTATTTCAGATTAACACTTGTACTAACAGATGTAAGTTTCAGTAGCTCAAACATATTGCAATAGAAAATTTATTATTCACAAATAAAGTAAAATATTGTAAAATATCTCTTTATACATTGCACAATATTTGTAATGCCGGGTAAAGAATTATGCTACGGTGCATTTTCGAATTTCTTTTCAGGCTCATAAACAAAAACATACAAAGTATACTGAAAAAATAATCATGTACAGAAGAACGCAAAATAAAATATGTAATGCTTCTGCTATTATTTTTATGATTATATGATCATAAAAGTGTAAAATATGTTTTGAATAATTCGTCAAATGCTGCAAGTAAAATATTTTTTGAAAATATTTCAGTTGGCTGCGGCTGTAAAATGAGATATTTTTCGCATTCAATACTGTATGCTTGCAGAAAATACATCAATAAGGTAGAAGCATTTCCGCATTGAGCATTTGTTGGCCGCATGCCATTTGCGTGATGCATGACCAAATCTAGCTGTTGTGGCGTATAATCCTACCAAACCAACTTACTAAACATTTATTTTGATGTAAAATGACAATTCTGATTTATTATTATATGAGCATATAAGAAAATTTAAATTTGAGTATTATTAAAGGAGATGTATAACACACATATCATTATTTGAATTAAGAAAACATACTTTTGAAAGCTGGTTGTAATGGCTTTATTAATCTTATGTTATGGCAATCCTATATAAATAATAGCTTTTGATATTTAAATCAATCAAGTAGTGTAGGGAATATAATGATCATAAGTAGTATGCTTCTCTAAAGGATTTTAGAGTTATGCTGTTTTATATTTAAAAAAAGTTACGGTTCGAATGATAGAGATATTGCTAATATTATTGAAAGAACTTACATTCTTTTCATATTTGTAATCATACTATCATTTCAAAAACAACTTATTTAATTTTGCCGCATACAGCTTTTTGAAATAATACAACAAATTTTCAACTGGTAGAATTAGGAATACTGTCATAATATGAATAATACCATTTGTAAATATTTATAAACGCGTAATTTAATAAAAATTATGTTAATGAGATTCTTTCAGAGTGAAATTTTTACGACAGGATAGTGAATAAAGTATTTTGTTTTATTTTATTCGTAGGATTAACATTTAATATTGAAGCTATACGAAAGTTATTGATATCTCACCTCGAAATTTTGAATGCAGCTAAAGACAATCTCTCAGCCTATGACAAAAATAAAAACTTTCATTCTAACCAACATGAAAACATGTGAGCCTCTAAATTAGTTTTAAAATACATCTTGCCAATATAGAAGAAAGATATTTGATTACTTATTCAATAAAACAGGAATGTAATTGTTATACTTAGTTTTAAGATAACCCATATTTTTACGTACTTATCCTTTTCTATTAATATTTTGAAACCATTTTCGAGTAAAGTTCAATTTTTAATAACGGTGAATCATTCGGATATAAATTCACATCTGTAAGAATAAAGAGTTGCTTAATTCTCTATGTACGAAATAGATATATTATTTATTCAATAATAACCATTTATTATTTCTTTACCATTAACTAAATTACTCAAAAATTTATAGGCATGTAGAATTAAAGAAGCATTAATTTTTCTTTGTAAAACGTATACATAAATACTCAAGAATTATTAATAGTATATAATTATATGCAGAATGCTAAAATAATCAAGAAAATAGTTATTTATCATGTTTAGCAAAAACATTATAAAAAGTATTAAGTATCTTTAATTTCATGAGTTATATTTTAGGTAAAAAAAATTGCTTCGAGATTTTTTTAGCATAAATTTTGTGAATACTTCTGACTAAATTCAGTATAATAAAATATATGTATCGATTGATATATCATAAAAAATAATAAAACGGATTTGATTTCGGATATTGTTCGTGACTTATATCATTGAATATGAGAACAGAATAAAGCTAAAGGCATTAAAGTAGATTTTTCCCAGTACAAGTTTGACCTTTCAAAACAAACTAAACAACTGTGACTTTAAGTTAGAAAATCCATGTAGAGTTGCCTTCAGACATTTCACTGTTTGTGTACAGCATTGGTTTTCAATAGTTTCATCTGGAATTCCTAGTATGTCAGTAACGGCAATTTCCATACTGTGAAGGCTGCGTCGCAGATTTTTCTCCTCAAAGAATAGGATTTTTTTGAATAAAAAAGTGCGAAAGAGATTTTCTTTTCAAGGAGATCCTAAAATCATTTTCCACCCTCAAGGCGAATTTCTCAACAGAAAAAGTGACTAGACATTTTTTTTCGTCCTATAAAATCCTCTTCTTATAGGAGACTTAAAGGTATTTCAAGGATACGGTTACGTATAGGAATATTCAAACTGAAAATGTTACAATACGATTATCCTATTATTTTTTATGGGAAAATCATATTTTTCTTATTTTAATATTAATTTGCTGTTCGTTATAATTTTTGCACTTCAGGGATTTAAGAAAATATGCCTTAAATAAAAATTTTATGTTTATATAATATCGGCACTATTATTTATATATTAAAAAATTCATTTATATATATATAATTTTGTGTTTTGATATTTAATTGATGTTCGTTACAGTTTTGCATAATTTTTGTTCAAGGTTTTTTAAATGTAATTTTAGAAAAAAATTTCAAGTTAATTTGCTGTATTTTAATAACCGAAGTTAAAAAATAAATTTTAGTGACATTATTTTAATAAGATAGATTCTTTAAAATTTAAATTAAAGCATCGCACGTAAGCATGAAAGACAATCTCTTTTACCGTTATAATAATAACAAAAATATTTTTTAATAAAATATACAATCCTCAACAACCGGTGAAAATGATACTTGTCGCTAAAGTAAATTATACGTTTCACAATTAGAAATATAATTTTTATTGTAATCAAACATGTCGAAAATTGCAACTTAAAAATGATT
This sequence comes from Argiope aurantia, assembly GCA_026543865.1. NCBI lineage: Eukaryota > Metazoa > Arthropoda > Arachnida > Araneae > Araneidae > Argiope > Argiope aurantia. The sequence goes on along the minus strand of JAPMOR010075873.1, from coordinate 435,992 downwards.
TCATCATTTTTATTTAAATAAACCCTCTAGATAGTTCTATGTATTATCATCGCCATATGAAACCTCCTTCAAAATTGATACATTTAATAGAGATGCGAAAGTACAAATACTATGGAAATATAGAACTTTATGAAAGATTTTCGGGATTTTAATCCGTTGAAAGAGATGAAATGAACGAAGTAAGATTGTGAATCACTCATTTAATAAATTTTGTATAAATTTTTTTTAGGGGAAAAGAACTGCAGTATCTAAAACGTTTTTATGCAAAAGTATTTAGGTTTTATGAGTTTCCACTTTTTATCTATTGATCTCCCTTAGTCTATTTGCCTTTGTATAATCTATTATTTTACTCCCTGTTTATCTTCTGAAAGCTAAAATAAGAGGTTTTAATTTTTTAAACTAACAGAATTTTATCGATTTCAAAAACGCTAATTTATATTACATTCATAAATCTTTAGTAATAAACTTAATTTGCCTAAATAATACATTTATAATAAAATGTCTTTTCTGAACTTGCCCTGGTTTATTTTAACCAGCAAAATAATTAAACTTTCAAAATAAATATAATAAATACTATTGTTAACTAATAACGTATTTTTTACATCTAAATTATAAAAAATAGGAAAACAATTAATGCTTTTCTATTTTGTTTATTGAATTGTCTGCAAATTTAGTTTGATGACATCAAGAAATAATGTCAAATTGATCTAAATTGGTGAATAAAACTTTACCAATGGGCTTCGATAAATATTGAGGAATTAAATCAATGAAATTAAAAGAAATCTGAAATATAGCTTGCCAGTTCTTATTCGATGGAGCTTAAATGTCTAAAAGATACCAAATATAGCATTTTATATAACTAATCAGGTGATTATTTACCAAAAGATAGGTATTTCTATACGAGCAAAAGATAATATAATGCTTAAAAATAATTCAATACATTGATCTAGAAATTGATCTAAACAGGAATTAAAAATAAAAATGCCATTAATATAATTTATTTCATGCATTTTGAAATGATTTAATCAACAAAACAGTGTGCTTTAACATACTTAAAACTTTAACCATTATATATAAAGCAAGCTTTTAAAAATTATTATTCTTCAAGCTACAAATTAAACGAAGCACAATAAATGCCATTCTGTGATATTTTCTGGTATCCAGATGAATTCTGCAAATTCTCCATCTGGACATTTCCTTTTTAGTTTCTTTTTAAGCATAACAATTCAAGCTTTTGTTGCATTTGTTGTTTGTTCGGAATTTTTCTTGATTCTATTTAGAGTTTATTATGGTCGTAAAAAAAGCGTGTACTTCAAAAATGTTATTTCTTGACTAACAGTTCTCATATCATTTGAAATGATGAAGAAATGTAAAATATTTTATCGAATCTTCGTGATGAGAGAAATCGTTCCAAAACACTAAAACTGTGTGTGGGGGGGGGGGGTTAGTTTTTCTCGACATTTGAGAATATCTGGATGAGGTGAAAGAGGCAGAAAAAAAGACAAAGGAAGGAGAAAATGAAGAAATTCTTGATGATTTCTGATGAATATCATTTAAATATATTTCTTCCATTCTCCTTCTTCTTATTAATATAAAAAGGATAAAGAATTCTTACAAATATAACACAAACTCCAAAACATTTTTAGTTCTCATCAATATAACCTTTTTCTTTTTTTAGCGGTTTCCTCCTCTTTACAAAATTCTTCTTATATTGATCGATTTATCATTATCCTTAGAAAGTATTTGAGAGAAACTCATTAGTGATGAATGCTGGTGTAATAAATTGACTTTTCGGCCTCCACATCCTTTTTCAGAATTATGGTTCTGAAGGCAAAAAACATTTATTATCTTAAAATTTAAGACGAAGGCTGAATAAACTTATGCATAGAAATCGTTATTTCTTCGATAAAGCTTTATTAATTTACTTCAGTTTACTTAATTATTGCCGAAAAGTACTGATGACTCTTTATTCAGTAAGGAATTTAAAGGTGAATTAATTTAATAAATGAGAGCAATAATTTATGGTTATTAAAATAATTCGAATTGTTAAAAAAATGGAAGCATGGTATACAAATATAAAAGTTTTAATGTTTACTGGATTTTTTTTAGTTATTTCATATTGATGAGAAATCTGATGAACAAACAATGTTTTCTGGACATGAGAAAATTCTGATACGTTATGTAAAAGAATTTAAAAATGAGTTAATTCTGACTATTTTATTATTCAGAATTAACTCATTTTTAAATTATTTAATTAAAAGTTGAATTTTAAAGTTATTATTCGAATTTAAAACTTGTACTGCGAATTTTCCTATTTACAGTAGATAAGATCGTGTACATAACCGAAAAATCTTAATATTATGAAAATATGTTCTTATAATAAATATGTATCTTTCACTATTATTTAATAACAATTTGTATACAACTATTCTATTTCAATTTTGTGTTCAATTTAAATTTCCTATCAAACAATCTGAAACATTAGTTTTATAGTAAGCTAAACTGAAAAATATTTACAGCAACATTTCTTAAAGAATATAAATATAATCAAATCTAAAATCTTTGACATAACTATTAGTTTCTTTAATTTTAAATATTGCTGCTGTTTAAAGTTAAAATGTTACCACACAAAGTATCTAACATTCGTCTAGAAAAGTCTAGAACAACTTCGACGTCCGTTTAGCAACAGGAGTTTAAAATATACACATTATTTAATCGCCTTCCGTGAATGCATCCTCATGACAAATTTGATATGCAAATATATTTCTCAAAGTTATTCACTTTTGTCGCTTCATCCCACTGCATTTGCATTTGCGTCTTTTGAATCTAGAAATATGCTTAAAAATTTAGATTCTTAAAATAAGAATGTTGTGTGAGATGATAAACAAGTAAGGATATTGATGTTAATTCCGTAAAACTGTAATTCTAAGCAGCGTGCACAATAGAGAATACTTCATTCTGTAAATTACGTTGAAAACATTCATTCCTTTAAAGAAAATTTCGAAGTGAAGTATTAATCTTTTATGGGTGATTTCTCTAGAGAAAGGAAATATTAGTGCGACAAATAGATAGTTGAAAATATTATTGTAAAAATCTTACTATCTTAATGATATATATTTGGAATAATATTATTATTGTATGAAGTGAAGTAATTTTCTGGGATTGTAGCCTGAGTTACCCTTACTTCTATTCGACAAAGTAGATTAAAAATTCTATGCCTTTAGTTTAATGTTAAAATTTCTCACAGCTTTTAAGAAGATATTTGATTCCGAATGTGATTTCACTGAAGGAGAAGATTTTGCACAGGTTAGAAGATTTCAAGATTCATGTTGTGGAAAAAGGCTTTATCTTATGCATATTTATATATTATTATCTACATTTTATATATTATTATTTATATTTTATGTATTATTATTTATATTTTATGTATTATTATTTATATTTTATATATTATTATATATGTTTATTTGTTATACGGAAGATGCAGTCCAAACATCTAATATATGACATACTAAATAATCCATTATCATTGAAAAAAATTCACAGTTTGCGTAAAATCTCCAATAGTTAATATTTTTGTTAATCAAGTCAAATGGATACTTGATTCTTCCTGACTTGGAAATGAACAGATAAATCATTTCTTTCACTGATTGATCATGTTTATGAAATCCTTTTTGAATGTATTTTCAAATGTAAATCAATTTCCTTCCTTTTGCAATGTATACAAAGAAGGAGAAAGTATTTCGTAACGGTTTCCCTAATTTTAAATCATAATAACGACCAAAATTCTTTTTTACTTGCATAGTCTTTTTAAGAGTATATTAGCAAATATGAAGATTTAATTGACCTTAAAAACTCTAAACCGATAAATATATCGATAAAGAGTGATTTTTATTGCCAGCAAAAAACCTGTTTCTATAAATTTAGGTATTGCAACTTTCGATGAAATTTCACGCAATATTTACAAGTCCCTTGGAAGAGCTTTAAAACGCCTTTCGATATCTTTATTTTATTTCCCAGAAGTAATTGTATAGCTTCGTATGAAAGAATTTCATTTTCTTCTTCAGTTCTTTCATAGTTACAGAATAAAATTGGAAGGATTCTAATGGAACATATTTTTATAATCAAATTTAATTGTTGAACAAACAAAAACATCATAGCAAAATACTTGTTCATACAACAGAACATAGACCACTTAGAAATCAAAATGGATAAAAATTCAATTTACATCCGCTGTTTTTATCAAACAAGAATATCATGCATTTCACTGAAGTAATAAATAACATATATGATCTTTTAAAATCCAGTTGCATTCTATATTCGTTCAATTTGACGAAATAAACCATAGTATTAATATAAAACTGTTCCTTTGTTTTTCTTCCACTATCGAATGCTACTGGATAGTTTGCTGTGAGCGTTGTTTTTTCATACTCTGATTTAGAATTTCATATTTAATAAATAACCAATAGAAACTAAACATTTATTCAAACAAAAGAATCAGGATTACTAGAAAATATAAAATGGATATCTAAATCAATTTCTTGATCTCAATAAATAAGGGTTGGATAAATGTCTAAAGTTGAGAAGTTGTTCCGAGAAAACAGATTTTCTGATTTGGAGAATAAAAGTAGCTTTTAAACGACTTATTTATCTTTCTAACGTGAACCATTTGTCTCTGTATTTGACAGCTTACAAGCGTATTCTTCCTTTTTTTTTCAAATGCGAAAGAAAGATTTTTTTTTAAGTTTTCTTAACTGCGTATATTACCTCTTACGGCAAGAATATATTATACTTAAAGCAAAGCCTCATATTTTATAACTTAGAGGATATATTTTTTTTACTAAATAAAAAAAATCACTTTTTCACTGTTATACATCTTTTAAATTTTATTATTTGTTACTACCTGAAAATCTACAAACTAGTGCCAATGGATTTGTTATAGTAACGATAATTTAAATTTGCAGTTTATTGTAAGATGCATCGGATTCGCTCTTAAGTTTCATGGAAATACCGTAATGCCGTACACACATGGAAATGCCATGTTATTTCCATTTTTGTGAAAATGTTTAACGAATTTTCTGGTATAATATAAATTTTCCATATAAATTTGCCGATATTTGCTCCTAAACATATATAAGCTCAATAACTGCATTGAATCTAAGCTTTATAGACACAATTACTCACAGATTGTCCTTTAGTGCTTAGTGAATTTAGTATGGCGTGGTTCACGATCATGAAATGGAAGGCGAGGGTTACAGTTGTGTTGTTTGGCCGAACTTTAATTTATTATTATACAAAATCAGAATAGATTCTGCAGATTTTTCTCGCAGTGAATCATAAATAATAATTAGCTTCTCTTGAACGTCTTTTAGAAAGACAACCTCCCCTCATATTTAGAAACTTATTAACATCGGAAATTAAATCGTATTTCTATCACTGCTGCATTTTAAGTACACTGAGTTGCATTAATCAAAAGAAGATGTCACATATTCCTTTTATACCGAGTGGTTTACTAATGGACTTTTCCCGTTATGTTAGATCAAGCGGCATTGGAATGACTACAACTCAATCTGATCCTTTAGATTACAGCAGGAAGAAATCTCTAAATATTCTTTTAAAACCCAAAATTCTCTCGGAGAAACAAAAACAAAAAAACTGCATTTCATGTCATTTGTAGACAAACGATGTGATGTGCGATTCTCTTCCTTCCCATAGAATTACTGTCTACTTCCCATAGAAACTGTCCTACATCGACAATAAATCCATCTATCCATTAAACATAAAATGAAACAAATAGATAGAATTTCAAAATAGTGCTGCTTCATTAAATGGCACGCAATCTTCCAGCCATATTAGTCACGCTGTTATATGAATAAATGGATCGGCTCAATAATTAATAGGGGCGCTCAGAAAAAAATGCAATTTTGACCTCCATAATGACAATCCCAGAATGAAGGCCTCACAAGGATTTTAAATCTGCTTGCCGTCAATGGTTATGTTAACCTACTTGGCAGAAGCATGTGCTGTTAAAGCGACCCCCCCCCCCTCTGTTCAGTGGAGTGTACTAAAAGTAAAGCAAATGTTGAAAACCAAAACTATAATACTGAAACCTTCCTTCATAAAAACTATAAATCCGGTTTGTAACGCAATCCAACAATAAAATACATATCTTAAAGAAGAGACATTGATCTATATGCGTTTTCGTGCTTTTTAATTGTATTTAAAGAATTTTCAGTCCAGCAGAAGCAAGAAGATCCAGCAGGCGATTATACAAACTGAATATAAGGAAATGTTTTTAGGATAATTTTTTTCATCATTCGTTATGTTTGTTTTATGGCATAGTAAAAAACTTTTAATTGCACTTGAAATATAATATATCAGTCGCCTACTATTAAATATTACTCATTATTTGCATTCAAATTATTCTTTTACTTTTTATTTCCCTTCAATATTTAATTTAATGCATAAATAGTAGGATGTGATTGCCCTCATATTTGAAAACATTCTAATCTCCATTCTAAAGCACAACAAGTCTAAAAAAGAAAATTTCTTCTTATTTTTCTTAAAATGTGTGCTGCTTTCTTTTAAATTGTCAAAATAAAATGCTAGAGTATCTGCATTATTCACTGCTACTTTCACCCAAAGGCTTTTCTGAACTATTATGAGGAAAGCTTTTTGATCTAAAAAATGGAATCATTGTTGAAATCGTATCTTTTCAAATATATTCACAGAAACAATATACATGCGATTGAAAAAAATCTCTATTTCAACTTAGTTAAATATTTATTATTGCGAACAACAGATTTTGAAGTGATTTTTTTTCTTAAATCCTAACATTGCTCTTACATTCGAAATCTCTAAGGTCTAGAATTATTCATTGGTTTTCGCCGAGAACTGTTTGCTTGTCGACATTTCCCAAAGTACTTTGCGGCTGACCCCTAAAAAGAAAACTTATTGTGTTTGACCAGCTTCAAGATCGTACATTTTTGAAATGCATACCTCACATTCTCATTCCCACTTAAAATAAAATAAAACTAAAAATATGTATATAGTAGAAAAATATTCCTGAAGTTATATGTGTACACTCCTTTCTTCTGCCGTTTTATTTGTTGAAACACCCCCTCTCCAACCTTCGTCTGTTTTAGTCGCCTTCAGCAAGAAAAATATAAAACAAAAAAAAATTACTCTCTGAAGTAAAAGAAAAGCGTTTGAAAGAAAACAATAACAGCAAGTTTTATTGACACATTAAGAAATAGATAGCTTAGCTCTTCCTTTATAATTTTTTCCATTGTTATTAATTCGTTTCCTGAAGCTAGAGCATTGCATCAGCTGGTGGCTATTTTGCAATATTATAGTACATACTTTAATTCCATTTACAGGTTCTTAGAATTTCTTTCTTTCTTTTGAGTTTCGCAAAATGTTTAAAAGAAATGCCGTTGTTAGTGGAAAATTTGATAACGATACCTCTAAGTTTATAGAGAAAAAGACGGAAAATATTGCAGAATCGACAGCAATACAGAAATACTGAATTATTCTTGATAATAAATAACATTAAAATTATTGTTAATTAATTCATTACTAGTAGAATCAAAAGCTAGATATCAATTTCACGCTCATCGGTGGTTTTAATTTATGTGACGCTATTATTTGGTTTTTCGCTGTACTTCGGCTTAATGCTAAAAGTATCAAATGCAAGATACACAATGGATTCCAAAATTAAGCAGACCTCTCTATTAGCATAAGGTATTATACGATATCTCCAAGATACTGATCACTATTCCGAATACTGTAGGAAATCATGAAAATACCGTTACAGTATTGTAGTGAATGCCTATCATAAATCATATATACGTATTATAAATCATATATATCTATCATAAATCATATAAATCATATCAGATATCTGTAAACTACAGGCATCGTCGAGGCTGTGTGTGACGCCACTCATGACCCAAGTATGCTTCAAGAAAAGCTATTATCTCTCCTTTCACTTTGGAACGCTCAAGCGTGCACTACTTTGGTGAAGCTCGTAGTAAAAATCAAGTATTTAATTTCTTTAGTTAAATTGTCAATGAAATTATTTTTCTAAAACGTTGCAATAAATGGAGTTACAACAAAATAACGGCATGATGACCCGGACGTGATGAGCGGCGCGGCAATTATGTCCCACAAATACTTAACTGAGCCTATAGTTTACAGATATCTGATATGATTTAAATGATTTCTAATATGTATATATGATAGGCATTCACTACAGTATTATTGGAAATTTTTTTCTACTAGAATGGGGAATATAAACTAATCCGATAATTGCAGTATTATTTTAGGAGATAACATAGTTTTTAAAATGGTTTTACTAGAACTATATCTAAATTATGCAAAATTAGCGTTCAATTTTCGGTCAAAAATTTACACAGTCAGAATTTTTTTTTCCTTTACAAAATATTATTAATTATCATTGAGATATACCTATTTAAGACGATTTTTCAAGACAATAACGAACTGTAAGTTAAGCAAATTTAGACAACTTTCTTTTTCAATTAAAAAATAGACGAAGAAATTATAATAATTCATAAACATAATAGTCTTTAAAATATTTCCCAACATAAGTTTTTTTCACTTAATATTGTACTTCTTAAAGCCTTAATAACTTAACACTTCTTGATTTACTATAATTTTATTTTAAAATAAAGGATATTTGAAGTGAAATTAGGTTTTATATTGAGTTTTATTCAAAGGACGAAAAAAACTGTTCCAAAGTTACCCCTGGCTGAAAGGCGCCACCTACCGGCGGCCTTTCAAACTATTTCTTTTTTGTCATATAAAAACAATACAATTCTCTCAAAATCCATTATTAAGAAATGACTGTTTAAAGCATTTGCTTCTTTTTAAAGAATTGTAAGTCTTAGTTTAATGTACTGTAGAAACTGTGCATGAGATTTACTTTTTTGATGCATTGTCAATATTACGCTTTTTATGTTACACCTTATTCGATTTATTTTCTATTTTTTCAAAGTTTATTTTCTTTCTCAGATTATCTAAGTTTTGTTAATTTTTAGTTAGTTTAAAGTTCAAAAAGATATTTTGAAATAGATCTCATAATTATAACCAAAGTCAGATGAAGAAGATGGCACCTCAAGCAACATTAAGTTCTCAAAAAAATTTATGCCTCGCCAGCTGTAAGATATCTGATCCTCAACAGATTTAATGCACCTGGACACATGGTGGATTGTTCACACAATCGATTCTTGAATAGGCTACCCTCCATTCTATAAGTTAAGACTCTCAATGAAGCTACTATAGTTCCTAGTCTCTCAAAGCGAAGAATTCTAGATAACATTCTAAAGCTTTCTAGCTAAATTCTAGCTAAAAGCTTAATTAACTAATAGCATCAGACCAAATTTTATTTTTTCTATAATAGATGTAATATCACATTACACATCAAAGGTTTCATTAATCACAATAAATAACAGAAATTGTCCAGATGTGAAAAATAAATGTATGATATTAGAATTATAGTATCCGTAATCAGAGCACTGTAAAAACAATGAGCACGACAACATCAGATTTTGGTGCTATATATTATAGTACATTGGGAAATAAATTAAGAAAAGTTCAAAACATTATGTGATGGTTAAAGTATCATCCCTAATGTCATTATAATTTAGTTATAATCACATAATAACCTAATCATAGCCGAGCTGTAAATTAATTAGATGTCGCAAGTGGAATAGATATGAATTTCATACATACTCAAATCTTTATTTTATAAACCTGTTGTTAGGGGCGATTATTTTATGCATCATATAATGTAAGCAGGGCGTATCTTATTTGAACACTTTGTCTTTTATCTGCAAAGTAAAAACCTTAAATTTTCTAATTAAATATCTGAAACATGCTCATATTATACATACATGTCTGCAATTTTACTAAAAATAATTGATAAATGCAGAAATAAAGCAATTTTAAATAAAATGTCAATAGATTTAAAGAATTATCTTAAAATAACTAAAAATTAGAGGCAATCGAATTTGATGTCAAAATAATAATAAATATTAACTAATATTATTAATATTTATTAATATTTATATTAAAAATTAAATATAAAATTCGAATATAATCTAGAATATTAAATAACTAAAATAGAAATATCAAAAAACATGGAGCTAAATACAGAAAATCCTATTTAAATTCGATTTCACAGTTTTATATTTTTCGCTTTATATATATATATATATATATATATATATATATATATATATATATTATATGTTTCAAAAATAAGTACTACTGTTTTCCCCAAGAACAGGATTACATTGAGGTAATAATGTATATAATCTCTACCAGTAACCATTATTCTGCTTTTGAAGTTTTTGTCGGTGTTGAGCCAGCAATGGATTAGCCGATTGACGAAGAAAATTTGGAGACATTTTATATTGTATTTATTACCAGCAAATGCAATCTGGCTATTTACTCCGGACATGTTCTCCAAAGTATTAAAAACATCGCTATGATTACAATTTTCATTGAGTTCATCTGTGTGATTACTCTGTTAGATAAATCCAATTTGGACATTGGATAAATTCAACAATGTATGGAGGCTTCTCTGACTAACATTGTAACCGAAATTTGATTAGTCCATAAATATTAAAGGTAGAAGAAGATAGCTAAAGGTGCAACAGAAATCAAAAATTCATCAACTGATTTCAAGGACAAATACGACCAAATAAACCAACTTTTAGATTGCCATACCTTACGGAAAGTTAATGTAAGTATAATAGAGTTCTAAAATTTAAAAAAAAATTATCATTTTTCCAGGTGATTTTTCTGCTATGTTCTTTTTTCTTCTTTCACTTTAGTACTTGTTTCTTTTTCTTTCTTTTTTATGCAACAAAACCCACACGACTGAAAATTAAAGTTTTTACAACCGTTATTTTATATTCTACTGCACTCTGTACAAGGATAATTAAATCGAATCACTGTTATAAACACCAACGTTAATTCCACGAATAAGGTAATGATAATCAGACCATTCATAACACTCAAAAATGAAAATAAAACATTCAATGATGTTGATAAAAAGAATAATATTGAGCTAGAAACATATTGTGCGAAACGTTTTGAATACAATTTTAATGAAAACTATAAAAACATTACCTACAATATATCTTCTTAAAACCATTAAAAAACTAGAAATCTCAAAAAGTAGCATCATTTATTACAGATAGAAAAAGAAAGGCAACAAGCTAGACTTAAAAAATTAACCGTTGTATTCTAAATTGATTCTGAATAATTATATTCATTACATGATGCAGTAAGAATTCCTTAAGGAAGCAATTAAACGAGAGAGAAAAAAACAGTGCTTGTAAAATATTTAATTGAAAGGCAAGGCTTAGTTTCTGATTATGCAAAACAGATTTTACTTTAATTCCCATTATAGGTAAATAAATCCAGGTAAACCTTAAGAGAATATCTTGCTAAATAACGTAATCAAGAATTTATTTTTAAGTGAAGATATTTAACATTTTTAATACATCTAAAAAGGGAGTCTTAAGGACTTAATACAAGAGATAATGATTGATTCTCTTCAGTTTATAGGGAAAAAATGATAAATTATTTACTTACCCAAAACTGTCAGTCTTGCAACGGATCTAATGGGCTTTTCATTCTTGCCTGGACCAACCTGTAAAAATGATATATGAGAAATGAGATACACATGAAAAAAAATGTGAGCGTATTTCATTTTATTTTATCTATAAAAAATCATTTTTTAATATATTATGAATTTCCTACTGCAGAACTTCTAATTTTCATACGATTAAAAATGTACATCAAAAGTCTTTCAAAACATAATTAAGGTTATAGATAAATATGACTGATGAATGTTGAAACACTTCAAATATTTTAATTAATCAATGAGCACTAAAAGTCACACTTAATTCTCATTTGCTAGATTTTTTTAAAATAAAAGATTTGATTGAGCATACGTTATGTAAATTAGCGAAGTACATTAAATATAGCTTAACATTTTATCACACATGAACATAGTACCCATGTTGTAAAGTTAGACAGATTAAAAATTTATTTTTCCCCTATATGTATCTAAACAGCACAACAAATGATGTTTGGTGAACATGTATGCCTTTCGGATATCTTAAGTAACATATTGCATGTAAAGATTCTTATTTATTGTTTATTTAGTAATTATTAATTGTTTTTCACAACAGTAATTTTTAATAATTGTTTGGTGAATAGAGAAAATGAATTGTTTGTTATTTAGAACCAAATTGCAGTATGTGTGCGAATTTTGAATGAAAAGCTTGATTTCTCATTGAAAAATAATATTAAAATTGATAATAAGAAAATCTAACCTTATTATTAAAGTAACGAAAACGGTTAGCATAAATTATATCTATGAAATATCATAAAGATGAAAGAAAAATCATGAGGTTGTAAAAAGGTTATTTTCTAAATTAGGATTTCCGAACATTTAATTTCCTTTGCGTTTCTAAAATAATAGGAATTCTTGAAATTACAAACATATTTCATCATCTTCAATTTTCCCAAATGGGTCAGAATTTTATACACTTAAAAGAAGAATAATTCATAAAATATGTTCATTTGAAGGATTGGAACTCATTAAACATTTTCACAAATTGGAAATAACATGTCATTTCCATGAAACTCAAGAGGAAATACGATACATCTTACGATAATATAAAGAAATTTCTTACTTTAAATTGTTACTCAGTATTATGTTTAACCTTCTAAAAATCTTTTCTTATTTCTTCGAAGCATAAACAAATCACAATAGGTAAACTAGCTGACGAAGAAACAAGATAAAACAAAAAGGCAATAGTGACGTCTTGTTAGAAACCTTCAGGCATTATCCGAAATCAACAAAGAATCATCTACGAAAAAATCTCACGAATTGCCTGAAGCTATGTGCTGCGTTAGGAATCTTGATTTAACTTGATGGAATAAATGTAAATAAAGCAGATATTAGACAATCATGCCGCCACATTTACAGGATGTGTTTTGTTTTGGGAAATATCTTAATTATTGATTCCATACTAGTCAATGGATTTGAAAAATAAAAAGAATAAAGTAAGTTTGCCTAACTGGATTAATTTTTATTTGGCTCACTACAACAATAACTCTTCTACCAGTAATACTGGTTAAATATTTTTTCTTTAGAATAGTATGATTAAATGAAATATTTGTGGTAAAGGAAAACAGAATAAATACATAATTTTCAGAAGTTTGTTCACTCATTAAACAAATGAACTAATGTTTTGATACAAAACATGAAATTCTTTGTTGTGGATACACGGATTAGGCAGTTGCGGAGAATGAATTCCACTTTCGAAATTACCACACAAGGTATTGGGAATGTGAATTCTCCTCTACGACATTTTAAATCTGCACCAGGGTCACACAATAGTCGATGCGTAGTGCAAACGGGTATCAAATCCTCAATCAAGATTTTGAAGTCTAAAAAATATAATCTGATGTCAGACAGGAAATCTGTTATACCATTCATATGATTATAATAAAAGGAATAGTATTCTCAGTCTGTCCCACATTTCATATTTTACAGAGACAAGCCAACTCTACCTTTCGTGCAAATGAACATAACGAATGAAACCAATCCAACCATTACAATTAAAAGCCCATTTTTATAACACCTATTTTTTGCTACGTAAATGATTTGCAATTTTTTGTAAGTTTACTTTAAAAGAAAAGAACATTGCCCGCCAGAATTTATATTTCAAAGCACAGGCAAGAAGAAAAAAATGTTTAACAAAAGTCTCCAAAGAAAAAAAATGAAAACCCATAAATAGAAAACAAGTCTTTGTGACACAATTAGATGTATGAAGACATAATGATGATACAAGAGAATGATATTAATTTCCTCCTGGTGTAATGAGAAAGTGTCAACACATTTTCCAAACGCGTGCAATCTATCGATAACATTAATTTATTTTGGTTGCTTACCATCTTTTTGCGTCATTGTGGCGAAGTCTTATTTGCACTAAATGTTAATAAAGTCCCCACATTAAAAAAAAAGTTTCTGAGCTCTTTCCAAATGTCACAGTTTCATCTCATACTATGGACTTCTTCCTCTTCCTCCCAACGCTTATACGTACATATATCAAATAAAGATTCAAAAAGGGAAATGTTACTACTAAAACATTTTGCTGCTTTATGCTAGAATAAAATCAATGCGAACTGCATAAAAAACTACAACCTTTTTTGCAGACAGTGTCAGAAAATAAAATAAAAAGATACTGTTTCCATTTCAAAAATTATGATAAACCTGAGTATCAAAGTGAATGGGAGTCAAAAGAATAAAAAAATAACGGGAAAGCGTATATCACTAAAGAAGGAAAAGACAAAACAAAGGCTAAAAAAGCATACTTATTTACTTGCAGGTCGGGCGGCTCGTTCGACGGATGTTTACAGTATGTATGAAGTTACAAATTTTGGCACCTATCGGCGGCGTTGCTAGCGGAACATTTGTAAAACAGTATGATACGTACGATGAACATTATGACAGGAACTAAAAACATTTATATTAGAACGGAAATATTTCGAAAGAAAAAATACATTAAGAAAGAATAAATTAGAAATTACGAGAAGATGCACCAGTCTAGACAAGCTATTATTCTGTTAACAATATCTCAGATCAATAGCATACTCAGAAATTAATTTTTGGAGAAGGGGTAGCATACCGTCATAGCCACGTAAAAAGCAATTTCTATAGTGTAAAATTATCGACTTGCAAAAACTGAAGAATACGCTATATCTCTCTTAATTCTTTGATTCCAGCTAAATATATTGAATAAATAGCCCAAATTAATGAAATAATTATATCTGTTTAGATTGAATTCTTATGTAAAATGATGCACTACCTTAAATCAAATGAACTTCCAAAAATTTAACAATGAATAAGTGAAAATTATTAATAAACTAATATTCATTAAAGTACTTTTGCTTGATTTCCAAATCATTCCCTACGTTCCAATTTTTCTTAATCACAAAAGATATAAAATAAATGGAAAAGATTTTATCAGTTCTTAAGTTTTTAGTTTCAAATATAACTTCAACTGTCCCAAGAAGGAAAGCAATAACTTTATAAAAGTACTTGATGTTTAATTTTTATTAATTTTCAATAAATCACATAAACGGGAAAACTTTTAAAAAGAGATATAGGTGCTTATTTTCAAAGTTGTATTGTGATTTTTCATTCATAATGCTCATGTTCAGAAACCAATTATAATCATTTTTATATATGCATTTGATAACAAGGCAAAGAAATAATCATTCTCTTGCAATTTTTAATAATTATATTTTATGTTTTTGGTTTTGGCTTACTATTCTATTGCAAAATTTTATTAATAAGCAAATAATTTCCTCTAAATTGAAGTAAAACTTTTTCAAATAATAAATTGTTCTTTATATATTTATTAAATTCTACTTCAAAAAAATCACAACCAGTATTTTATAATTTATTCATAACTGTAAATATTATCATAAAATAGTCTCAGACAAAAATAAAATATTGGTTATGAAAAGTAAGTCACCGTTCGAAGAATCTCATAAAGAAAAAGAGAAGTGTTTGTCGCTGGACACTACTATGGCGTTTAATGCATTAACAAATAGCATCTTATTAGCTCTATATGTTATTTCTTTCTTCTTTATATGACTCACAATTCAACTATTTATTAAAATTATTCACATTTTTACTATTCGTTAGTTTTAATGTTTAAATTTAATAGAACAAAATTTATTTTTATAGATAGAAATATAGTTTCTAATATCATGATTTTTTTATCATACATTTGGAAATATTTATATAAAAATAATTAAATACTAAGAGCAATCATTCTTAATATTATATAATGAAATCAATATAAGCGGAGAATAAAAGGTTTGTTTTAATAACTGTTTATTTGAATGTTTACATCATTTAAAAGATTTTCTGTATGACACGGTTATTTATTTAGTTATTCTAACTTTAAAAGATTCTGTTCCTTTTTCAGTCTGTAAGGAACGGTAATATAGTCTACAAATAAGCAGAAAAAATTGAAAAAGAACGTTAAAAATTCTCTTTGTGAATGATGATTATATATGCTGATTATGAATACATTTTTATTAAATATGGCACAGTTTTTAAATTTGAGTCTTTAACTTTTATGTAGTTCAAGCATCATTGATTTTAATAACCTATTCAGAGAAAAAGCGTTTTTGAATATAATCGAATATAAATTAAAGACGTGTTGGAAGAAGTTTTAAAGAAACTTTTAATGACCCTATTGTATTTTAATATTATACATGAACTCGAAAAGTAAATGACACAAACTTAGTGATTCTTAAATCTGCTAAATAAATCATTCAAATCCTGTTCAAATACCTAAAAAAATTGTGCTAGCTTTATCTTATATGGAAACAACAAATTTCTAAGAAACCTAATCTGTCACCCAAACACAAATACCGTACTGGCAATAACCGTAACCATATACACGTATATATTGTAGGATAGTTCAGAGGAGCTATTTTTAATCAAGTTAGAAGTTTTAACAAGATTTCATGAAGATATTGCTGACAAAGTGAAAACATCTACCATGTTAAGCCTGTAATATAAATCCTTGGTGTTTGCCACAAGACTAAGTAGACTGTGGTTCCTTTGAGCTATCTGGCAAATATCTCCTGTGACAAGAAACGAAGTACTTTATTGCAGTGGTTTTAGAGTTACCTTCATTTATCACCTTCCACATCTTGACTCGTGATCAACAATCCTTCGTCGTATCAATGCTGGTTTTTCCTGGTTCCTGTGCAAAGCGACCATTTTTCTTTTTTCTTTTAGATGGCAATTTATCAGAGACATTTCAGAACTTAAGTAGCCCTTTTTTGCTCTGAGTTTATTCACGATAATACTTCTTACAAGAAGGAGTTTTTAACAATATTCATATAAAAAGAAAATAATCTTTTATTCTAAAATTTTATATCTTGTATACTTAATATGTTGAAAGATTTTGATATTTTATATCTTTTAAATAGTTATTCCTCATATTAAACATTCCTTAATCAAAATTTCATGCTGCTGTTAAAATTATTAAAGATCCTAATTTTTAGAAAAAAATATATCACACAATGATTTTATTTTATATCTAGCAGAAATGTTTTTTTATAAGATTCATGCCTTTAAATATCTAGTCGCATTCTACATGATTCTCAGAAATGCAAGGAAAGTTTAGCAAGAGCATAAAATCGAATAAGTAAACTGCAGATCATTCAGAAAGACATTAAAAAGTACGCGTAATGGAGTAATAAAAAACTTTCAATAATTTATTTACAAATCTAATTCGATTCATTTTTAAATTGAAAGAAAGTGAAATTTTTGGTCAATGCAACTTTATTTAGAATGCTTTAAAACGTTCGATGTGACTAAACATAAAAAGAAGAAACAAAAAGCTTCAATTCTTCACCTCCTCCCAAACCTTTAAGCGAGATCTTTTCAATTTAATCCTCTTTGAAGTCTATTTCTGCTAACAATTAATTAAAATTGGTTCCGTGCTGGCTGTTTTCAAGAGAAGTCTCAAACTTAAAGAGCCATTTTGTTTCTTTCTAAACTCCAGTAAAACCGATGAAATCCGGATGAAATTCAGATAATAAATTGTTTGTTTCCGACACTCAGCACTTGATAGGCTTTTATACAACTCCTCTTTTGTGTCTCTTTTTAAGTCTGGAGAGCAGAGAAAGGATTGAAGAGCTTAAGAGGTCATGGTTTTAACGCACATTAGTACTTCTAGAACAATTCCAGTGGGATTAGTATATTATTATGGGATATAAATGATGTGTACACTTTGAATTTTAGGAAAGTAGATACATAATTCAAGTTTAATTATGCAGTGTTTGAAATAATAATTGGAGTCATTAGGCGATTTTTTATTTTCAATTTGAATAGAAAAACGCAATTTTGAAACAGATTTATGTATTTAAAATTTTTAATAAGAAGAAAGAAACATGTATTTAAAAGAAATTCCGATAAGAAAGAAAACTTTATTTGAAATTTTTCACGATAAGAAAGAAAATTTTATTCACAATTTTTAATGATAAGAAAGCAAAAACTTTATTCAAAATTTTTAATGATAAGAAAGCAAAAACTTTATTCAAAATTTTTAATGATAAGAAAGAAAACTTTTTAAAACCATTAATTTATATAATTTTCATTGAAATTCATTTCGAAAATTCTCTCAACCTATCAAAAGCCAAGTTTTCAGTGTCATTCTTGCTAAGTTTTAAGTAATTTTTTTAAATGACTAAACAAATTAACATAGAATTCAGTTCAGTTTGGTTAGTATAATGTCAACTACAAATCTACATGAGGTCTGTATACAGGCGAGTTTTACAATATTGAACCGAGGTCAGAGGAAATAATCTTAATTGGCATAAGCATTACAGAAACAGGCATCCTGAAAAGTACCAAGTCATATCAATGAGAGAACATTCAACATTAAACATTTGTCGAATCATCATTAGAATCGAATCTAGAATCAGACCATCAAACTCCTATGCCAAAGCTACCAAAAGGTCTTCAATTAAAATTATAAAAAGAAATTTAAAAAAACGAAACTTATTAATTTATTTACAGAAGTTATATCCTGCCATTTTGTGAACAAAGAAATGCTAGTAAAAGTATTATTAAGAATAACAAAAAAAATATGCAAAGCATTTTAAATGAAAAAAAAAAATCTTTCAATGCTGCGCCGATTTCTCACAGCAGGCGTGACCGGACATGAAGCTAAAATAAGGAAGTGACTGCTTAATTCACTCCTTAGTCGTTTGTCTTCAAAATTATAAAAGGCCGAGGCGGGCTGGTGACAAAGTCTCGGGTTCAGAACAAGAGTGTTTCAGTCTGGAGACACTACTCCACCTAAAAACCGCCATTTAAGTGGATCTGATGTCCGCTAAATTTGTTTTAGCCAATTTTCCTCCAGCTGGTGTGGTGTGGAAGTTAGAAGAGGTGTTGTGTGCCAGTTCAGGTTTCGTTCTCGTCATCTTTCCATGGTTCAAAATTACGAGGCCCTTCCCAAAATAACCCTAGTGTTGCTTTAATAAGAGGCGTTAATATAACTGAACTGAACTCAACATCACAATGTTGCATTATAATGCGTCTTTATCTAAATATTTTGATTTTCAGGAAATGATAATACAATATAAAATATTAGTGAGTCAAAATATGCAATGAATAAAGTTAATCGATACAAATATAATTATGGAACAAATTATATAAATTATAATTGTATAAGTATAGAATACTCCCAATAATTTTTCAAAATGCAAAATGTATAAAAAGTAAATTTTATTAAAGACTTATGTTGCCTAAAGGTAACTGATACTTGCACCGATTACATTTTTGACAAAATCGATCATATTGGCTATTCTACAAAATATACTAACCATCTCCTCATGACAAGTCACTTTTAAAATGAGTTTTACCAAAATCAGATTGCAAATTTAATTCATTTTAAAGATACTTGATTGAAGAGACTATTTTACTAATTCCTATTTCTTGAATTTGTTGAATCTCAAAAGTCCCGAAGTCTCATCTCAAAATCATTATCAACAGCCTGAACGCTTGGATTTTTGTGGTAATTGGTTTTCTTTTAAACAACATCCAGCTAATTTTAACCTTTGGTCGTTAGTTCTCATCTCAACTTTCAACAGTTCTAAAATCGTTTTCCCATATATCCCAATCCCAAAATTTTTCATTTAAAAGACAATATCAGTTACGTGTGACATTTTCGTTTTAAAAATAAAAAAGTAAGACAAATACTGATTTTAAACCAATAATTAGTACTCTGACTTACAATGAGTTCGAACAATATTTATTTGCTTCTACTACTAAAATTTTTTTATCTTTCGAAATGAATAAAGACGTTTTACATTAAATGATTTTACTGAAACGTTAAAACTGGTAAGCTCCAATTTAAAATCATTTAACAATTAGTATCCTTTTTTTACTGAAATAGATAGAAATGGAAATAAACTTTTTACTCGGTTTCGAGTTCAAAGGAAAGAAGAATTAATTCTCCGAATTTTTATTTGATTCGGTTGCATGCATTATTCTCATTGATTATCCTAGATACGTAATATTTTGTCTTTCATCTTCATTTTCTGTACATCATTTGAATGAACGGATTTTCCATATTATGGTTATATGAATGCGGCCTGGATATTGCTCAAATTCAGAATTTCATCAAAAACTTATTTAAATAAAGAAGAAGAAATATTAATCCATTTCTTCATCCATTTATCCAATCAAAATATATCGGTATTGTTTGCATAATAACTAAGATTTGAGTAACAATTTACTCAAGTTTCAAATGAATTATTTGCTTTTTTTAATCACATTTTATTTTACTTAGTTTAATTTTTTCCTCAAAAAAACTCCATTTACTGCCTTAAACATGAACAATTCAAAATTATCACTATATTTCACTCTTAACGTAACTAACTTTATGTTTCTCATTCCTTTTTTTGCATTGCATTCTTATGTCTAAATGTCAATATTTTCAAATCATAAGGATACTTAGTAAGCCATAAACTAGTTACTCCGACCCGAAGGAAGGCACAAGGAAAGACTTGAATGACGCAGTAAGCAACACTGTCGGTACTGTGGTTGAGTTCTAAGGGCCAACACGGGCCACGGTACAACCCTTTCCGAAGGAAGAGAGTCAATCGATGGGAGAATCCAGACTCCCATCTTTTCGTGTACCCACAAGGGTGGCGAGAACCAACTACCAAGCCGGAAGCTTCTCATCCTCAATTAATAGATGCCTCCCCGTGGCACAGAACACTTGATAAAGGAAGAAAACAATGAAATTAATTCTAAGCATATGTATTAAATTACCATGATTTATATCAAGCTGAGAAGCCCTTGGAAGGATAATCAATTGCATGCAGCTCTCTTCAACCTAGCTCACTTATATCCCTTCTAACTTGATAACAGAATTGGTACGAAAGTAACTTTTCAACCCATTTCACTTACAAAAATAAAAGCATAAACGTTTTGGAAATATTCCATTATTTGAACTATCTAATTTATTTCAAGTAACATGATAAACAAATTAATATATTAATTTATAATATATATAGCATAAGAAAGCATTAATGCTACTAAAATTCAGCAAAGTAAGGAAGAAAAATATAGAAAAGAAATGAAAAAAGAAAATGCATGAAATCAACAATTTTTTTTCAAGTGAATACATTTATATGCATTTGTTTGAAAAAGTAAAAAGAAAGTGAAAAAAGAAAATTTATGAAATCGACAATTTTTTTCAAGTAAATACATTTATATGCATTTGTTTGAAAAAGTGAAAAAAGAAAATTTATGAAATCGACAATTTTTTTTGAAGTGAATACATTTATATGCATTTGTTTGAAAAAGTGAAAAAAGAAAATTTATGAAATCAACAAATTTTTTTCAAGTGAATACATTTATATGCATTTGTTTGAAAAGGTGAAAAGAAAGTGAAAAAAGAAAATCTATGAAATCAACAATTTTTTTTCAAGTGAATACATTTATATGCATTTGTTTGAAAATGTGAAGAAAGAAAATTTATGAAATCAACAAATTTTTTTCAAGTGAATACATTTATATTCATTTGTTTGAAAAGGTGAAAAGAAAGTAAAAAAAGAAAATTTATGAAATCAACAAATTTTTTTCAAGTGTATACATTTATATGCATTTGTTTGAAAAAGTGAAAATAAAGTGAAAAAAGTAAATTTATGAAATAAGCAGTTTTTTTTCAAGTGAATACATTTATATACATTTATATCTACAATTCTTTGCGTATCCAAAGAGAAGATATATATATGAATGTGCGTGTGTATCTAGGATGCAGCTTTCCTTTGTGCGATCCATTCATTTCTTAACGCCGTTTTTCCATTGAGTATTTTTCATGCATGCCCATAAACCATCTATAGAACAATATTCTTAAGCATTATGAGATTATCATCAGGGATTTCAAACACTCAAACATTAGTGGTAGTATATAATATAAAGTGTAAACATAAATATATTATTTTACAATAAGAAGGTTTAAACTTTTATCTCTTTGCAATTACTTGAAAAATATTGTTTATCCAGACAAATAAGTTTAAACAGTATTTTGTTTAAGTAACTAAAATTGAAAATTTTCGCTAATTACTTTAATTTGCGTTTTGCTTAATTAGATTTCATAACAAAAATTCACTACATTATTTTAACATTATCTCTCACGAAAATGTTTTATAGTTTGATGCTGTTAAAGGATAATGAGGGAAAAATAGAAACACACTAAACACACTGAAGCTTTCATTCTCTTCAATGCATTCAAATTAACATCTAGAATAAATCTTTTTCCAAATACGCAAAAGACCGTGTTAAAGTATAAACAAGTCTCCAATTTTCTCATGGAGGTAACGGTTTGCATACTAAATGAAACCATCTGCTAGAAAAAACTAACTCCCTAGAAAAGACGTTTAAAAGCCAACTCTTCTAGAAACTATTCAAATAGTTAAATGAATGATCGCAATTCTAAAAGGATAATGACTCTTTCTGTTTGTTGTAGAAGATAAAAGATTATGGCTTTCTTTTTATCTGCCATTTTCAAATCAGAAAGTCAACTTTCGATTGTTTGACTTAAATGAGGAATCTATCAATACAATATATATTTTTTTATAAACTGATTTCGATATGGTATTATTTATAAAGTTTTTATACTGGCCCTTTCTCTAAGTCAATTCAAATCTCACGCGACTCTATTATGGATATATATTCTTTATTTAACGTGCAAGCACACTAATATTTTTCTACATTTCTTTTGTTAATATGAAATTCCTGTCATGAGGATCTGCTGTAGGATCTTTATTGTTTCATCGTATCACAAAATTTTATTTATTAACTGTTCTTATTAATTAATCAGTCGTTTAACAAAAGAAATGATATTTGTGAAACCAGATGACATGTAAGGAAAGGTTTCGATCAAATCATGATGCAGATTTCAGATTTCTTTAGAAAATTAGCTGGAGAAAAATCTAATTTTTAGTTTACAACAGTATATAAAATTTCAGCATTTTTGTATGTTTTTGAGGAAATATGTCAATATATTTCTGATAAACTCACATACAATACGGTGAATTTAAATAAATATTTACCTGGCATTGAAATTCTGCTTCATCATCGAGACGGGCATCGTGAACTAATAAAGTGTAAGCAGAACGAGTATGATCAACTCTCATTTCATATCTTTCATAACCAGGTATGTCCGGATCGTAACCTGAAAAAAAGATAAAACAAATTATGTAAAAAACAGTAAACCCTACGAAAATAATCTCAATGGAATATTAATAACAGCTACAAATTTATCATCATATCAATTTTCATGATATAAAGTGAAGGAACGGATTTCTACATTGGCGACTACTAGACATTAAATGCTTCTTTTTCATGTTTTTTAATGATATATAACAAAACATTATTCATGTTGGGATACAATTAGAAATCGGAGATTATTTTGAATCCAATACTTGCTTATGAACCGCCAGTTGAATGAAAGCGTTAATTATCGAAATTATCCGAAGCGCTTTTACGTGTAGTCTCCTGTTTCATGTGTTTTTGATAGTATATGACAAAACATTGTCCATCCTGGGTTACAATTAGTAACCGGAGATTCTTCCAGGTCTTGCTGCTGTGAAACTTGTAGATTAAAAGCATTAATTATAGACTTTGTTCTCAAGTTTTGATAAATCTAAAAGGTATTTCTGACAAGTAATTATCTATAATTATGTAAATGAGTGATAATAGCTTTAAATGTTTTAAAAGAAAGATTATTCTATATAGTACAAATTGCCTAGACAACTGTTGAGTTGAGGAGGGCTGCAAGCAGGTCGATTAAAATATATTATCAGCTTAGTTCCCAAATAAATAAATCAATAAAGAAATTCTATCAGTTTTAAAATACATGCAATACTATGTTTATTTACAATGAATTATTAAAATCATTATTAAATAAATTAAAAAAATAATTATCTTCATATTTATAATTTAATGGTTCATTAAAATCATAATTTTGAATTTTTTTGTTTATTATTTATCTATAATCGTTATACTAACTAAATGTTTTAATAATAAATATAAATTAATGATCTAATTATTATGGTTAATTTTACAAGAATTTAAATATGTTTCTCGTAATACACACATTAAAAGAAAGCAAATAAAAATAGAAATATCTCTACAGAAATACTAGAATAAAAAAATTTAATTAAAATAATCCATAAAGATGTTACTCATGTTAAAAATTTGCCAACATGTCAAACGGAATTGGCCAATTATTTAATGAGTTGCCTCATACTGTGTACTGCCTGGAGCTGCAAAATATCTTATTCAGTGAAACAATTTCCACACTGAGAAAACTGCATTTCCTCATGAAAATAATATTTAAGCATTTAATTTTATTTAGAAATTCAATAAGAAAAGTTTGTTTTTAAATGGTAAAATCTGGATAAATATTCATTATTATAACCATCGTTTTAATTTTTTTTAGTTTGTTATAAATGCTAACATTTCAATTAATTCGATTCTCTGCTGTAAAGTTTTATTATTTTTAAGATAAATTCTTTAAACTAATTTATCCCCTTTCTTATGGGCTATTTTTTTGATCAATGTTTCCTTCACAGGCTGCTGGATTGTGCATCATTAATAAACAATTTTCTCAATAATTTATTCTTTTAGTAAAACTTTTTTCATCTTAAAACTCTACATCTTCAGCTGCTGAATGTGATTTTCAAATACTTTCTTTTGTTTAATGGAGTAGTCACTGTACCGATGCTGTATTTATAAAAGAATGCGAACAAAAATGATTAATTAGAAAACATAAAGAAACTATTTTATAAGAAAAAATTAAGAATTCATTTCTTAGATAATATCCATTTTTTTTTATTCGAAGTGAATGATCAGACAAAAATCTAATGATGCGACCCGAGATGACTTCATATGTGAATACTGAATTGCTGAATTAACATATGGAAGATATTTAAAAAATGAAAGTAATTAAATAATTATTAAAATAAGTATATTTTAATTTCACAAGTATAATTTTAATTTTCACTAAGTATATTTAATTGTTTGATAATCAAGTATATTTATTTAATTTACTATGCGATTCAATTTGAAATTTTACGTGTTCTTCAAAAATTAATATTGCAATTCTCCCCAGACCATCAAACGATAATAATCATTTTCTTTAAATTTATTTATTTTTTTAATTCAACAACTTTTTACTGTCCATTCATTGATATTTTTTTCTACTATCATGCATTATTACTTATTTTTTATTTTTATAATATATTTTTATAATTATTTTTTTATTTGCTTCCTATAAATACTTAACTCCGGAAAAAGCACTACAAAAGTGGAAAAATTAAATAATGTTTCATCACCTAATAATCACAACAGTGAATATTAAAAAATGATATATCATATATTTAAATTAGTTTTTACTAGGATCTATGCACACAAATTCCACGTAATCATTACATTGGATATATATGTATACGGAATTTAAAACAGATGTATGCTTTTTACTTATTTCTTAAAACCGCCAAAGAAATAAAAAGTTAAATTTTTTAAACAAAATTTAGGAAGCAATATTGAACAATCATATGCTTTGAAATTTTATCAATATTGCATAAATTTAAATAAGCAATAAAACATATTTTATTAGTTTCTAAAGTAAACTATTTATCTGAACTTTAAAACGTAAGAAGTTCCATTTTAACGGAATCTTTTATTAATGTTCAAGATCATCACTGTTATACTTTGACAAAGAAAATTCTCTCAATATTATAACAAAAAAAAAAAAAAAAAACTAAATACTAAGCAAAACATATTAATTTTATTTTTTCAAAATTATGCAGTGACAACAAAGATCTGAATATTTTAATATACGCAGTATACTCTCTAGCATATGTTTTACAACACTTTCTTTCAGTAAAAATAGTTTTGAGTTAGACTTAATTAAATTTTCCTAATATTAGAATAATTGCTACTTTAAAACCTACCTTTCTACTAGCATCATTAACAATTAAATACAATTTCTTCTCCATCAAATGCAACATATCCGTAAAACAGCATCATAAATTAAAAGTAATTCTAATATAATGCACCATCTGAATTGGGGAAAAAGATTTATTGTTACCATAAAACATAATCCATCTATTATTTCGGAGTATCATGATGGTATCGTCTTTAAGAAACGTATAAAAGGGAATTTAATTCTCCACATTTTTATTAGTTTGTGCAGATTTAGCAGACCATCTAAGGCAGTCGAAAGTTATATTTATTATTTAAAAACTGTTCTTTAAAGCTTTGAATTCATACAGGGATGTTTGTTCCCTTCAGCTTTAGATTATCTCCCTCTTTTATATGATTTTTAGTATCATAGTTATTTCTTTCTTTAGTAATATCTAGGGAGCAGTCAGACACGCTTTTATTTGAATATTTCAAAACGATCCGCGTGCAGAAGAATATT
This sequence comes from Argiope aurantia, assembly GCA_026543865.1. Taxonomy (NCBI): domain Eukaryota; kingdom Metazoa; phylum Arthropoda; class Arachnida; order Araneae; family Araneidae; genus Argiope; species Argiope aurantia. The sequence goes on along the minus strand of JAPMOR010075873.1, from coordinate 409,407 downwards.
TATGCTTTATTCAAACAAAACACCTTAACAATAAATTTCAAAATTTTATTGTAAAGCCAACTTGCATCATAAAGTATAAGAAAACCAAAATGATGGAGATTGAGATAAAATTTATGGACAATAAATTATAATTGGTGAAAAATGAGAGACAATTGAAGAAAAAGATGGTCCGATTCTAGGAACAAACTTTATCTTTTAAACAAATCTTTTTCGATATTTTAAAGCTTGATACAATATTTCACCGCAAATCTTAGCTACGCAGTTGTTCAATTAGAATTTGAATCTAAAATTGTTACCATAAAAGCATTTTTATTTTACTTTTATGTCGTAGGTTTGTATGACTTTTCACGGATTATATTTCACTTTTAAATTTAAATGTATTTAATTTGAATAAATTAACTTAGCTTCGTCAATTACAAATATCAAACCATGGATTTATATTTTTAATGAAATTTAGTTGTTTTTAGATACATAAATTATTATTTATGCTAAAATTCTCTAGAAATAGTGTAATGATTCAATTATTCATCTTTTACGAATGATACAGATGTCAAAGGTGTCTTTTGGTACATACGTTAATTAATTATTAAGAGTAATCGATTAATATCTCATTATTTCGATGAAACTCTTCCACTTATTCTCTAATTATGATAGCTTTTCTAATTTGGCCTTTAATATCACTGATAGCTAAATATAATCTGATAAGAAAGACAAAAATAGGTAACTCCACAGGGAATAGAAAGGAATCCTGTATCTTAACTCTAAAAGGAGAAACATTTTTTCTTCTTCTGAATCTTTACAAAGGGTATTTTCAGATTACCACCTATCGTATTTTGAAGGTTAAAATAAGAATCACCTACCAAAATTGGACAAAGAATGCAATAGAGTACAAAGTAATCACTTCTTTTATTGCCTGTCATTCATATTACAGTAATCAAGTGGCGACAATTTGATTTTAACGCTATCAGTGGCATCTGAACTTCATTTCTTAAATGATAAAACTAATAGCTATAAAAATAGTTCTTCACCTCTTATTTTTATTTAGGATGGTAGAAAAGAATTGCACTGTTTTAGACAAAATAAGATTCCAAGAAAGAAATAAAATGAGGAATTATATCGACTCTTCTCGGTGAAAATATCGGCCATCGACGAAAAGTAAAAGTTTTCTAGAAATCGAATTAAGCAGGAAACAGATGTTCAAAAGAAAGGAAAATCCTTGTTAAAAGCATTATTTTCTGAAGGTATTCTCATTACTTTATCTTAATATTTACATGACTTCGCATACATTTGTATAAAAACAAATCTAACAGAATTAATAGTAATTATTCAGGTAAAAGAAAATTGCCTGATTAATTCTTGTACTAAGCAAATAAATTTCCAAAATTGTTGAGCGCATGTAAAATATAAAAATTTGGTGAAATAAACACAATGAAATGTCTATTTGTTAATATTTTAAATATGTTTCACTTTATTTTAATCTTTAGCTAATTGAAATTATGATTCTTTAAAAATACCAAAGGACATTAAAAATTCCAAAATGAGGAATAAATCACAAAATATTAAAAGTCTCTTAAAATTTCAAAATGTAACAACTGAATCGCTAAGATAGGATGCCGAAATAAACATCTAAAACTAACAATTTTGAATTAGATTAAAAATATAAAATGGCATGATAATTTTACTTTAAAAATATAAAAGTCTATTCAAATGGCGTGGTTCAGTTTGATCATGGATTTCATGGCACATGAGCTATGAAACTGACTATGCTGCGTCAAACATGAAGTTAAAATCATATCAATGTAAATGTATAATAAGATTTCTAATGCAGAATTGTACACTTTAAAATAATAATATAATTGAAATGAAATAATGAAATTTAGAGGTCTTTAAAAATGTAACTAGCTGAATATGAGGAATTTTATCAAGCAAATTTGATAATGAAATTGAAAATGTATGAAATGTTTCCGCATTGAAATTTGAACATTTTGACATAATATGACGGATGGACATATAATTGCAAATCTAGTACATCATTGGTTGTTTCCCTAGTAAATTAATATGGTTAAACTTAATATGGCAAAGATGTAAACTAGCTAAAACAATGTTTGCTTTCTTATTCGATAATAATGAGCAAGGCTACACAAGATGTCTTACAGGGTGAAGTCTGTTCGTGTTTGTATTCTTTTCTCTTTGATTGTATTCAAACTATACATTGTACGACAAGTTTAATTACAAAAGAGGCGCTGAAAGTTTGAGTGGAGAAAGGCTTACTTATAGTTAAGGCAAATCACTAGGCAAGTCTAAAACATGTTAAACTGAAATAAATGAAAAATATATGTTATATTGAAATCAAAAACATGATTTCTTTCGTTACTGGAATGAGTCAAAAGTTTTAGTCGTCATATGTTAGTTAACAGCAATTTTTAAATATTTCACTCTCATTGCTTTTGCAATACGGTGTTTACATCAGTTTATCGAAAATGCCCATTCTAGTTTTGTGCTCTTCAGATGTAAAACCAAATGATGATGTTAATTCGAAAATTTTGAAATTTGGTAAAATTTAATAAAAATAAATGTTGGTTAAGCAGCAAAAAATTAACTTCTAGGATTATTATTGTATTTAATTAATTAATTTAAATAATGTGGAGAACAGATGAAATATTTAAATAGAATATAATATTTGGCAATATAGCAAATGAAGTCAAATATATTTTCTTTTTAGGGGTGAATATATTTTTTATACTTAAGTTGAATATTTTTAGGGGGGTAAATGAACGATTCAGATGCTGTTCCAGTAAAATGCCTCTCAGTTCGCATAACTAATCAGACTATCTTCTAATTACCATGGAGATAGTTTTACCGAAAGCGATTACAAATTTATTTCTAGTGACGAAATACGAAAATGAGAAACTTTCTGCAATACTCAAAAGAACCAATTCTTATTAACGAATAACTTGAAAGGACAAAGATGATTTTTACGGTAACTTTGCCAAAAATGTCTATTGAGGAAAATTTGAATGTTCATATGACTGTCATGAGAGGATTAAAATAATACAATTTTTTGAAACTGAGAGAGGATGAAATGATATTGTACCTAATTAGCATATAAATTATATTAGTTAATAGTAATTAAATTTTTTTTTAATAATCAAATAATCTTTTTGAATCATTTCACTCCATTTTCTCACCATGTCTAACTCTCGGAATAAGTCAAAACTGGAAAAGAAAATGAAAATTTACCCATGGCTTAAAGGCAAAAGAATAATATATTAGAATTCAAATGAAATAGTTTCTGTTTACATGCACGACTTCATCCTTTAAATATGGGGAAAATGTGAACAAGGTTCCACCCTGAAATGTAAAAATTTTAGAATATATTTGTCAATGGCTTTCTTCCACGAGAACTGAAACATCCATTTGCATCTTCTAACAGGCACAAATATGATAATTTTTTTGGATGCCATAAATCATTTCGAACATTAAATCTACATAGAAGCAATCTTTCGCAATTCATCGCAAAACTTTTTCAACAAAATGAAAAGTGTATTTGTTTTATTCCCTTTTATTGTCCGTATTTTTCCAATATTTAAAGGGATTTTTTTTTAATTCACAGAATTTTTCCCTGTTTCAGTAAGTTTATTCAAAGCAATTATTTACAATATTAATTTGGATTTCTTTATACCATTTTCAATGAATTTATGTTGTCTCAGCATGGGAAAAAGATCATTTTGAATTTTAGAATTTATCATAAATAAAAAGAAATAAAATCTTTATTAAAAATAGTTTAGTCACACAAGGACTATTTTAATGAAAATATTTTTTGTATGAGTTTCCAAAAAAATGCATATTGCTTGTTTAAAACTGCTACATATAGCTGATTTCAATTGTCAATTAAAATTTCAGTTCAATTTTAATTATATCAGCATTCCACTTCGAAGCAATATGAAGGTTATTTCAGAATAAACACCGTAGTTAGATAATGAGGACGGAACCTGAAACCTCACTACTCCGCTTCTATCTTTCGTGTTAATACAGCAGAATGACGTTTGATGATCGATATGAATTTGTAATGTGCGCCAGACCCATTTACAAAAAGAATCTTTAATGACATCCGTTGTCGAACATTGAACCTCTGACCCTGATTAAGGGACCTTACCACTGTATCACCGCGACCTCGCTTTTGGGTCAAAGATGACATATTTCAAGAATTTGCAGCACTCATGTTTAATGAGTTCATACATGTTGAATATCCCTAGAATTTTACTTGCCAATGGTTACTCTTTGACAAATTGGATTTTTAGAGCAGTTTTAAAAATGTAAGATATTTACTCGACTAGATGAGTGTGACAATTTGTACCTCAAAATCTCAGTAACGATTATCGACTTTAGAGGCACAAGATAATTGTTTTCAGGCATTTGGAAGTGCAACATTGGCTTAGAACGAATTACAAAGAAAATAATAATTATATAATACATAAATTCCACATTTCATTAAATATAATATTTCCGATGATTCAAAGTTTTCTTAGACTAAAATAAATTTAATAAAATCAAAAAAGACATTAAAAAACAAGGAATAGAATCTAAAATTATAATTAATTTGCAACTGAATTTCGAACCTAATCTAATTTGCAATTGATTTTCGAATTGTTTTTCTTCTTCAGTGAATATTCGTGTGTCCAGAAACAGGTTCGACTGAAATAGTTAAAATATTTAGACTAAAAATAATCTCACTAAAAAAAATTCATATGAAACTTAAAGAAAGCGAGGATACATTTTCAATTACTTTAATGCATATTTAAAAACTCACAGAGCTCACCAGTTTTTCAAGCCAGATGAAATTCATTTGCGATGCAGATTAAATTTGATTTGCATTGTAGAGAACACTCTTTCTTTTAAAGCATTTAAAATTACTATCACTCATGTAGCTAATTATAGATAAATACTTCTCCTTAAAACCCTTTAAGATTCCTAAAAACATGAGAATAAAGTTGATAATTAATGCTTTCAATCAAATGGTGGACAAGTAGCAAGAACTGGAAGGATCTCCGATTACTAATTCTAACCCAGCATTAAAAACAGAAGTCTACTAAGGTCTACTATCCATTTTTTTTTTGTGCACAGAGAAGCATTTCGAATCATTTGGAACTAACTTTAAATATAATAATTCAGAACTTATGAACGGTCCAAACTTGAAAGACGTTCACGAAGTAACGGATTTCTAAGTTTGGAAATTTTCTTTGCTACAGAACACCCCATGCAACTAGCCCATCACTAAGAAGGCATAAGCATCATTGGGGAAACGCCCTTTAAAAATCTGTCCTTCTTCTAAATATGTCACCCTGGAATCACGAGTTTTTCACCTATAGATAGCAGAAAGCCCTTTGAAAAAATTTTAACTAAAGGGAAGGGAATATGACGATGCCAGATATCTCGATAAAGCCTTTAGATCTTCAGTCTTCCTTAGATTTTCTTATTCCCAAGTTTGGAATTATAGATAGCAATAGAATATGTAATTAAATGTTAAATGTTTATCAACAGGTTTTTATAGAGATAAATAATAATTAGACTACCATTAAAGAATGCGTGCTTTTCTCAAGGTACTCTCAAAATACGTTTTTGCAAACTTATGCGATAAAGGATGGTTTCTGAAGAATAAACAAACATTCTGCATGTAAACTGATTAAAATTAAAGAGTAGGAATCCTATAATAAAGAGCAAATAATTTGTTTTAATGCAAATTATTAGGTTATATTTTGAATGAAGAAATCCGTATATTAGTGCCATAAAAAAGTATTTTTAAATATTTTAATGAACGAAATTTTAATTACAGAATGATTATTTTCACTAATGCAGCATTTACTAATTATACAACATTCATCAATTGCAATTGTGTTGAACTTGAATCAACCTCTAAAGAAATTAATGAAAATAACGAGAATTGAAAGTATGCACTTTCAATTGCGCATTATATATATATATCGATAACCCATATTAAAGCGAAATATGAGCATGTGGTCTTTTAGAAGACATTTTCACATTTTGCAATAAATTTCTCATATAAATTTATTTCAATATATTTTAAGACAACTAATGATCACGAAATTTCCAAAAATTCTGCATTTGAAATTAATAGTGTTTGCAATTTTACTAAGTGCTTAAAGATCTATAAACTTCTCAGAAACTACTCTTGCTGGAATTTTACGTTTGAAAAACTTTTAAATTCTAAGAAATTTCTAAAATTTTAAAATTCTAAGAAACACAGCCACTATCGGGATTACAAAATTCTACCTTTTGTCTCAAATCTTTCAATATCAATTACTCGTAAAGGATCAACTACTGAGAATTTGTGATTGGAAGTCTTTTTCCAATAACTATTATCCGCAGACAAGCTAAAGAAAGAATTATTGTCGATAACCCATAGTCTGGATGTGGGTGGGGACCAATCAGAAGTTGGTGATCACTTAATTGGAGGTTTAACCGAATGGTTAAATGTCTATAGTTTAGTTAAAATTAATGGACTAATCCTTTCAAATACATATCCATCTTCTCTCGAATAATTGAGTTTCTGTAAAGTTATTTTTGAAAAGAAAAAATAATTTTCAAACTGAATTGCAAAGTTAATTTGTTGTTTTGATTCTTAAACTAAGAATGCCGACTAAAAGTGGTGTCATATGCCCGAATTTTAGATCGCGAAAAGGAGGAAAATGTATTGTTAGGCCACATTATTTGATATGAGAAAACAACAAAAAAAAATTCACAATGGAAGACTTTTGATTTGAAATATTTTTTTAAAAAATTATACAAACAAACATACTGAAATAAATTTATTTTTAAAGCGTCGAATTTTTTCTTCTTTTTTTTTCGTTTATAGGTAGGTGAAGCCCCATTTCCCCAAATATCGTGGGAAAGGAAAATTCATCACTATCATCACCTTTTTCAACATGTAATAGAAGTAAGTACGTTAATACATTTTTATGGTCTAACTACTGTGTAATTTCCTTGTTTCATTTGTATGTTTCATGCGTATGTGCAATATTTAGCTTTATTCCTGGGAAACATGTACAAGTTCTTTGTTTCATATTATTATTATTATTTTGCATTTTATGGGTTGTTCTTATTTTAAAAAATTATTTTTCATACTCTCGAATAACACAGAGGGTTTATTTCACTTCATCTTTGCATTTAATATATAAAGCAATGTTGTTGTTGTTTTTTTTTCAATATTTTTGCATTTCACATCCAGAAAAACAAATTTTTTAATTGTTTTCATAACATTTTTGTTCTTTTAATATATTGAATTTTTTCTCTTTTTTTATTCTTGTAGTCAATTTATTTTATATTTTTCTTCATTCCATTTTATATGACTCTTTTAGAAGGAAGTTATCTATTTCTATATTAATTCAGTTAAAACTTCATAAGATCTAGAAACGGAGGTGTGATTTGATTTTATCATTACTTTAATGTCTATTCTGTGATCAAATCTATTTCATCACGTGTATGTCCAAATCATCAATTGAAATGTTATTAGCAAATTCTTCAAAAACTTGGGTTTTTTCCCTATCTTTCAAAGAGAATCAAATGTTCTCACTGTGGTCTAAGCTTTAAAATCAGAAGGTTACAAGATCATGACAAAGGATTCTTCAAAGTATCTGCTTTTTTTTTTTATCGTTAAGTATACGTTGTGTCTTTGCATAAAAAATTTACTCTTCCATCGTTTTGATCATCATTAGTGATAAGAGTAAATTTCAAAAGTTGGATATTTGCATATGTTCCTCGGCATTGAATTAAAATTCAAAACTGAGAAGTTCCTCACCAACGGAACTCGGACATTATCAAATGGGAGATTAATCTAGTTATAATGAATTCACCAAATATTAAAGATTTCTGCTATCTTTTATTGTTTTAATGCTTTTATTACTTTTTCGTATATGAAGTGTACAAAGAGAAAATATTTCTTCAATAATTCGAATTCGAGATTTTTATGAATCTTCACGTTTCAGACCTCTCAAAGTCCAAAAAACACATTTTGGAAATGTTTAAGAATACAATATGAACACCTAATTTGTGGATTTCTGTCAATTTTTAAGCACATTCTTTTAAGAAGTGTATCTAACTTTTGGAGTATAAGTGAACATGCTAACTACAAAAAATAAAGAACTCGAGAGATAAAATTTGGTGCGCATTTATTATGATCTAAAGAGTAGATTCTTATAAAATTTTGAATTAAACCTGTCGTAAGCTATTGGTCTGTTCTTTCTCATGCATGTAGACAGAATATCACAGAAAGGAAATGACTTAAATGAAATTTTGTATGTTATCTTGTAATCACAATTGCAGTTTTATGTCAAATTTATTTTTAACTGGTCGAAAAAGAGGTCCAAAATTCAAGACAATTTTCCAGTATTTGTGCTTTAGCAACATGCCAGCGATTAGCTGAGAAAAAAATCTAAAGATCGTAAGCTAGATTTACTCCAAACATCAAAATTTCATAAATACTATTACTTAGTGCAATATAAATAATAAATAAGCACAGTTTTTCTTTAAAATACTACTAAACATTTAAAACTAATGTACGGTATCCTGAAAATAAAAATCTGAGCACCCGTGATGTTAACTGTGTTGCCCACGGTTCATAATTTTATGCACAGGTAAAAAGGCAGATAATATTTGTATTTAGAATATGGGTGAATTTTTCGGTCAGACCACTGACTCTGGTATTACTCAAGATATTTATTAACCCATAAAAAGTTTTCCTAATTTCTGCTAAAAAATTTTATAGTAATACTTCGTTCAACAATATAATATAAATTAATAAGTAAAATCAAATTTTAAGGAATAAAAAGTGGCGAACGCATATAAAAATTAAATATAAAATGTGGCAAATTAGTGAGTTCTTTCCAGGGAATCATTAACTTTATTACTTTCTACCCAAATGTTTCAAATTAACTTCAAAAGAAGCATGGTTCTTTAAAAGATGGTTCATTAAATGAAGCGGAAAAACGAGAAAAGAATTAAATTTTTCCCAAACAGCAAATAAAAAAATATATATAAAAATAAAAACATCTTTCATTGGCTCGTCACCTTTCCCATTCACAAATTTCATATTTTTTTGCGGAATCTTGGACTCACTATTTTCACTTTTTATTTATATATAACTCATGCATCAAGTTTCACTCTGAAAGCTAAAGATTTCATTTTATTACTAAATGGCATTGTAAATAAATTTAGAAAAGAACATGAAACAGAGATTCCTAAAAATATTCCAACAGCATAATTCAGAAACGTATCAATTGCCCACTGTTCCTGGAAATTCACGTTTTATTCTTTCTAGGATCCAATTCCTTGGATTGTCACCACTCTTCTCACTTTCAGCAGAAAGATAAAGCTAATTTTCCCTACTTTCGAATTCGCCGTTTTCGATCAAATCATCGCAAGTCTGATACATTGCCTCTCAAATCACTTTATGATCTTGAACAGATTTTTAAGTATTTAAGGAAGCTGGAAAAGGAAGGGAGACACAGCTGAGAAACTTTATACAGTTTTTCTTCAATCGGATCTTTTCAGAGAAGATTGAAAATAGCACAAAGTTTCTATCTTATTTTATTTCCTGGTAAGTTTCAAAATTGTTGTGCAATATAAAGGAAATCAACTTTATCCTTATTAAATTTACCAAATACGAGAAAGAATGTCAAGAAGTTGAATTCCAAATATTTTTTTTTCCAATTTTCATGCAGAATGGAAAAAAGATTATGCTTTTTTGTCTTAAAATATGTTTGATTTTTGTAAATGTCAGTAAGTGCCGATTGGGACGCTTGAAGTTGCTTATAAATGACATAAAAATCCCTGCATTGCACAAAACAAACAAATAAGAAATTAAAAGGAAAAAAACTTGCAATGCGAAAACTCCTTGAATCGCTCACGGCAACACTAATGATATACCTTTAACCGGCTGTCATTTTCATCAAATTAGATGACGTCACATTTCGAAAATGTACAATAGCACTCATTCAATTGAGAATCAATAGAATACTTCAGACGTTTATGGACTATGGGTATTTTTAGTAACGAATTATAGTGACTTAGAATGATTTCATGTCAGCTAGTAAACTTGAGAACCGAAAATTCGATACTCGTTTGAGGTATGGACATTATGATTAAAGGGTTAAAATCCTAATAATTTGAAGAACCAAGCAATCAAGTTGATATGATATTATATGAAGATCTTAGTTCAACATTTATATCAAACACCTGAAATGTTGTTGATTGTTGATAGCTGTGGCAACATCGTTGAGAATTCTGACTTAAGCGAACACGCTATACGGTTGTGGAAAATCTCTAGATTACAGATTCAATTTTGTAAATAATGACGTAGGATCTAAATGCTGAAATTCTATATTATCTAGAAATGGTACAAAATTTCATTAAAAAAATTGCAAGCGACTATATTTTAAGAAACAAGATATTCAAATTTTTATATGATCCCTGTTTAGAAACTTCCCAGGGAGTAAAAGTCTCCCTATATACCAAATTGGTAATGAGCAAAATTTCTATACTATATTTTAAAGTTCAATGACAAATACTACTTTTAGAAATATCTAAACATATTGTAAAGGTATACATTCAAAAACGCATCATCAGACCTTGATTCCAAATAAATACTAAAGTGTACAAAAAAGAGTTCAATTTATGATTGTGAGAAATTTATATAGTCGTAAAAACATGAAAATATAGAAACAGAAAATAAAAAGATTTCAGCATTTATCTTCCCTTTATTTATTTATTTAAACATAACTTTAAAACCTCTAATTATAGATTACATTGAAAAATGAGCATCAAACATATACTCACACAGACAAAAATAAAACTTATAAGTGGTAAACGATAAAAACATTAAATGGACAGAGAAATTGTAAACTCTGAACTTTAGAAAAACCCCGAAAAATGTTTTTAAATAGTATAACAGATTTAAACGCTCTATATAATCAATATATTTTATATTTAGCTTTGAAATGAATTCTTTATCTTAAATCAAGTGCTTGAAGTTAAAAAGTATACGTAAAAATGTAAACGCTTAATACTCTCAAAAAAAAATCCAATCGTTTTCTACGAAATCATCAATTGCATAAATTCTACCCATCATTAATTCAAAAGATCTTTTTAATGAATGTGTTTTAGCATATCTTTTTGAAGATAGAAGTGTAATAATTAGACTAGAATTTTCAAACATTTGGTCAACCATTATGGTTAAATTGTTGAAATTATTTGATTATTTTACTTTGAGTTTTTAATTTATTTGTGATGCTTTCTTCAAGAAAAAGTTTTTAAGCTATTAGCTCAAGCTGAAATGTTTTTTTTAGATTAATTTAATTTGATAAATGTGCAGTTTTTCAGAACTACATGAGAATTCTCTTGGGGGTGCCTATGTAATTTTGAAATGTGCTCTCCAAATGCAAATTTGTAGGGTCATTCGAAGGAGTGTGTATTATACTGCGTTAAAAATGCAATTTTACAGCACGAAGGGGTCATAAATTAGAAGACGAGTGAGCTTGGTCGAAAATATACACTTATTTTGAAAAAAGGAGTAGAAGTGTTAGGATAGAGCAGCACAGTCTACTAAATGCATTCATTGAATCTTTTAGCAATGAAATGTGGCGAATAATAACTGTTTTTCACTGTAGATTTATGGGATACGAGTAAAATTTGAATTATATGTACTAGTTTAAAAAAATTCACGTACAGGTGGCTTTAAGTGTTGTGAAATATAAATAATTTTTTTTTCAATCTTTGAAATTCAGTACAGCCGACGACATTTCAAGATTAATTTTTCAAAAAGATGTATGCTTATTAATTCTTTTAAATGCGCAACTTAATCGATATAGAACTCTTTACAGCCATTTTTGAGGTTTTTCATACATTGCTGTCAATGACAAATAACATTATATGTAAAGAACAGATATCATATAGAGGCATAAATGGAATGTATCAGAGAATTTTGAGGATTTTTCATGTATAATTTTTTTTCTTTTTATAATAAAAACAGGTGATTTTTAGCACTATTAATTAATATTTAGTGATTATATTTATTGCACTAATCTTTTTCAACCAATTTTAATTTAACATCTATAAATAAAAAAAAATCAAGATCTATTGTGAACCTTTATGAAGAATAACACCCTTTAGATACTTCTTTTTTTTTTCCTTTTTTTACAAAACTCAAGCTTCTTTCTGTTTTAACATTGTTATTTTTGAATATGCATAGCATTTTATGAATTAATTTTTGTATCTTCATGAGTGCATGTTTTTATAAGATCTTAAAATAATGCAGATCAAAAATTAAAAAAGTATATTATACATTGTAATAAAACTTATTTATTCAACATAAAAGGCTAATATTTAGAATTTCATTTAAATAAAATATACAGTCACATTGTTAACGCGGATAAACTTGATAATAACCAATGAAATTATTTTCTATTGTCAAAAACATAAGCCATCCAATATTGTTTTTCTTTATATATTGTTATCTTATAAACAGAAGAGTTTTACTGTTTAAACTTGAATATGTATTAAAATCAGTAAACAAATTCAGTATATATTGCATTTAAGGAAAATATGTTTTATTTCCATATCTAGTTAATACCATGAAAACAATTTTCGATTTTTCCCATTTAGGACACTAATGCGAACGACAAATTCACAATTTAATAAAAGTATTTAATGTTTTTCTGACTTTCCTTTCCATGATATTTAATTAACATCTCATAATACAATTTCCAAGTAATTTTACAACAAAAAAATGCGCGGTCATATATTTTTTTGCCTCTTTTTAACTAATAAGAAGTGGAGTTTGTCGATTTGTTTATAATTTAATAAACATATGGAACAAATCGCTGACCTTGCTTTTGAGGACATATAACAATCATTTCTATAAGCATCTGTCGAGTGATTATAGCATCCTTTAGTATTCCAATGATGGACGAAACTAGATGACTCAAGATTGATAGGAAGGCATGCCCGTTGCATAAGTATAGACATAGGTTGGGAGGAATATATATACAACCTTTATAACTGTGTAGTGTCAACATAGAGCACTTTGTTGGCATCATATTAATCTTCCCTATGGAAGACCCTAACATTCCATTTTAGGAACAACATATAAATTAACACTTTAGAGGATTCAGAGCATCCCGTGCAGATATATATAAAATCGTTCCTATTAACCTAGAAAGCATTTATAGGAATTTATATAAATAATGATATTATTTAAAGTACATAAATACTTATGGGTAATAATTTTATGATTGTTAATCTCAGAATTATTTAGAATTTTTTTTAAATAAAGTTTTAAAACTCTATGTTGATTTCTTGATATTTAAACATTATGTATATATTTTTTTTATGTAGTTACGTTTTAAATAAAAAATATTAAATAATTATAAGTAATTAATACATTATCTGGCTTAGAGTTCAAACAACAAATCTAAAAAGGGAAATTTTTGAAACTTCTCTGCATGTTGAAATTGTTCTATGACGATTAAATATCAAAATTCATTAATTTGGTCATTAATATTTTTTTCAATTTCTTACTTGTAAATTATTATTTTATTTGGTAACTGTTACATAATTTTCATAAGTGACTACTTTCTATTATTATTTCTGAAAAAATTTATATAAATATTAAGAAATTAAATTCTGCACTAAATAAAAAAGGAACATAAATTTTGTTATTATTTACCGAATTTTTATACCCAAACGTTCATAAAATATGTCCAATCAAATGGACTGTTTAATTTGAAAGTGGTGCAAGTCCTGTTTTTGTTGTTTCCAAAACACTTCGACATATCAAAATCAATAGCATTGCAATTTCTTATATTGGCCAATTTTAAATTAAACAAAATCGTTGCCATTTTTAAGATAATAAAAGTTAAATAGTAATAAGTAAAAACATTAAACTAAATTGATCACAAATTATGCGACAACTCATTTTCTTAAAAAGAAAAAAAAAATCATAATTTCACTACTTTCAAAATAAGCGGTCTAAGTATCGTTGGATGAAATGTACTTCCAACTTCAAAACACCGCTCTATTTAGATAACCAGTACATTCTCCACTGTGCATCAGGACAGAATACTTAAATCCTGGAATAGAGCTAATTATAGGGAAGACTATAATCATGTAACAGTTCTTCGAAAGTTATATATATACTGTATATGTCTGAAAAAATCGGACATAGTATTGACTCCTTTCAACTACAATAAATGTCTATATTTATTTTTAGACTAGATGTTTCCTTAAATGTTCTTCCTTTATTTAATTTAACATCGAAGTTCTAAGTGAATTAAAAAAGCACATAATCATCATATAGGTCATGATTTAAAAAAAAACAGAACAATATCTGAGGGGGTATTCAATTTTAGCCCATGAATAATTCTTCTTCCAATATAAAGTCAATAATTGCATCAAAATGTTTGGAACGGCAAAAAATACTTTGAATATGCATGCTGGAAAGACAAGGAAATAAATAATCCTCTTAAAGTAATGCAGTTATAAAGTTTATAGACGGTATTATTCCTCAGGAAAGGACAATCACTTCGGAATTGGAAATTTAATTATATCTACTCAAGATACCACATAGTCTTGCTACGCATTAATGATTATTGGATATTGCGATTTAATACCATTTAAAATATCTCTCTCAATTATCGGCGACAGAGTAATGCACTGATAGTCATAATTAATTGGAATTAGTTATAATTAAGTTATATAAGAGCATTTAAGATTAGCGTTTTTGAGTGTTCAAGCTGCATTATTTATTACGAAAATACAAAGGAAATCGAAAGGAATTTAAAATCTTACTTTCAAACTTCTTATAATAAACAATTATTTTTACGCCAGAAAATACGAATTATCGAGTTTTGAGGATTGCAGTATTTATCTGGTATAGAAAATTTTAATTAATTTAATCTAAATTATTTAAATTTTTTGTACTTTTAGAAAGAACCCACTCTTTGTAAGCAAAATATGATTACAGATATCAAGATCAACACATGGCGGAATAAGCATATATTGAAAATTTGAAAATGTCAGAAATTTTATCTTTTTGCCAATATATATATCTATTTTCAAGAGACAATATTTAATATAACAAATTTGGTGAATGCTTTTGTAATGACTATATAGATGGAGTAGGAATGTCTATACAGACGTGTAATTGGTAGAAATGTTTATATGGCATATATATATATATATACCAAAAGATTCGAAAGGAAGACTTTTTTTAGAGAAAGTTATGACGAAAAAGAACCAAGTGATATTAAATTTCAATTCAATTAAATATTTGTAGGATAAATCATTAAATAATTTCTCAGATTTATTTTATAATGTGCATCTTATTAGATCAAAACTTAATAAATTATTTTGAAATTTAAAGAAAGGAACAATTTTACAGCATGATCATCTCTACTAAATTTAATTAAAATTCCGTGAAAGGCGCCAGTTATTGGCAATAAATAAAAACAATGAATTTTCATATTTGATTCCATTAGGCAAACTTGTTTTCAAACACATTTTCAAGGCAGGAAATTAACATTTGAATAACATCTGAATTTAACAGTGCAGGAAAACCAATCAATTTAAATGTGTTCCATAGAATCAGAAATTAATAACACGTCTCTTGAAATAATCCAGGGAAAAGTCCAGGAATTTTCTGAAAAATTTGTTCGAAACATTGGGATGCTTTAACGTAAGAAATTCCGTACAGCAAGCAAGCTTAAATTTTTTTAAAATTTAATCACCTTTACATTGATTAGAAAAATAAAGTATTATGGTGAAACAGTTATCTCTATATATACACACTCTCTATATTTCTATATTAAATGGTAAGAATATACCAGACACAATTTATTCGATGAATATATAAAATTTCTCTCTTGAATATTTCAGAAATTTAAAGGGACTATACAGATACTGCCAAGTAGCTCGAGTTTTGGATATTTTTTAAGTGAAATTGTTCTAAAGAGTGTTCTTAAACGTAATGTTATTAGTTTTTTTCTTTCATATTGATTACAGCGCATAGAAAGAACTTCGAAAATGAAAATAAATTTTCAAAATTCCCGATTTACGTCCTTTCTTTTCAGCGACAACAAAATTTTTAATTGTGTCTGCTTAAACTCAATTAAGATGAAGTGTAAATGCAATGAAGCTTATTTCATGACATTTATTATCATCATTACCGTTTCAGGGATAATAATTTTAATCGATGAAGACATATTTTAAAAATATCGTTATATGTACGGTTTCGCTGATAATTGATGTACAAAGTGCATTTTTATTATGGTCTATTACAGATTAACAAGATTAAACTGGATGTATTTTCTTCAACATTTAATTCTTTAAAATTGCATATACTCCATCTAACTTCTTAATCGGTTGTATATTTACACCAAAATGGAGTAGTATGTTGGTAATTCTCCAAGCAATTTCAAAAATTTTTAGTTTGTTTCATTTCTGCACTGATCCTTTAACAACTAATTTTTTAATGTGTTCCCTTTTCAGAATGATTAAAATACGAGTTGGACTGAAAAAAAAAGTGGCGCAAACTTGATTTAAAGAGATTATGTATGTTCATTAACTGAAATATCTTTGAAAATTTAACATTAGCTACATAATTCTTTAACATTGTATTGACCTTTTCCAGTAAAGTGTTCTTCAAAATTCAAAAACAACAACACTTGATTTACATAATTGCTCTACTAATCGATGTGAAATTTGATTATTATATCACGATTGATTATAATTTGATTACGGGGGTTTGGTTTATTATAAATTTAATACAATTTCTTTTTCCGATTTCAAAGATATACCCTATTAACACAAATTGACTAACCTTGCCACGATATTGCCTATCAAAATTCGCTGTATTATCTTATAATAAATATTGTGTTAGTAATAGTATATCATCTTTGCATTTTGATCATCTCAATATTATTCATTGCTTACTATTTCTGAAAAAAAGTAAACTAAATTGGCCATAAAACTCAATTTTAAGTACTTAAAAGAATTTGTAATTTATCCCTGAATTTTAAGGTTTCTATCTCTTTTATTCTCTTTTAAATTTTAATTTAAAGCATTTACTTTAAATTTCAATTTCTTAGAATTGAATATTATATGGAAGATTAAAACTATGATACATTTCTTCAACTCTGCGGTGTTAGCAGAAATCTAACACAAGCTCGTTTCAAAAATCTCAAACGGTCATTTCTGCAGATGATGTTCTGTTTTATTTAGAATTTAAAAAAAAAAAAAACTTCTTTAAAAATACTTTTTAAAACTACTTATTAATCAATCACTTTTAGGAAAACAAGATTTCTTTTTGCTTTCTAGTTGGTATCAGCAAAGTATTTTCCTTTACAAAATTTTGGAACTCTTATGGTTCTAACGTTTTAATTTTCTACAGAGTAAAACTAAAGAACCATAAAAAATATGAAATTTTGTTTGAGTGTGGTTTCTTCAGTTATCTAGGAGCAACTTGCTTTGTTTTATCATGTTTTATTTCAACTTGATTAGAAACAGAATTTTAGCTTTTTTTTGAAATTTTCATGATAAGAAATTTTGAAAACATAATTATTTATCTCTATATGCGTCCTCATTACTGCTTATCATAACAAAAACAGAACAAAACGAATTTAAAAAACAGCAGATTCTAGAAATCTGGATTTGTATGACTTCTATATTATAATCTCATCATCTGATTTTGCATTATATTATGTTATTTTACAGTAGTTTAGTTAAAAAGATAGCTTTATTTTAGTTCATCAAAACTGTAAATGATCTATCCAATTTTAAAATTATATTATACTGCTTATGCTATCGGGGTCATTCAATCTGTGCATAATTTATTGACTATTAGAAAAACAGAGAACATAAAAAACAATTAAAGTTGAAAAAAATATAGAATTCTACATTTTCGTTAAACACTGATGTGCTTTTTCTTTTTGAATTAAGCTAAATTATAGCTAGATTAAGAATCGATCTTTCATTTAATTTATTTTTTACATCTTTTCATCCTCTTTTAGATTTGCAGAAAGCAGTATTTTTAGACTTCTTTATTTGCATTTCATCATGGTCTAAGCAGAAAACTTTCAGAGCAAGCAATGCAGTTTTAAAAAATCTTAATTTGTGTAGTTGCTCGACGCGCAATTTGCTTTTTGTATAACGGTCTACTACACTGTCACAGATTGATTAAGAGGAGAGCTTTACTTTTAATTCCTTAAAACTGCGTATGCTCTATCCAATTCCTAGAGTATATCGTGTTCCTTCTGGTTTGTAGGTCATCCCATCAGTAAAACGTCAAAAGCAGTGTTATCGATTAGGAAGAGTAGAAAACCAAATTCCCTGGCTCAGTTTCACCACTCAACTCTCACTACAAACAAAACAAAAAAGTAAACTCTGAACTAAAATAAGTGAAAACAAAAAAAAAAGCTCTGAAGAGACACAAAGTTGTCGATAACCGGAAAAAAGTCGATTCGTCAGTGAAGGAACGATTGGTTTAAGAAAGCATTTCACACACCTCTTTTCCGCAGCTTAGGAGGCAGTAAGAAAAAATCTTATCGCTTTTGCCTTTCTTTTCATGACCTTACAAGTTAGATATGCTATCTCAACTCCCAATACCTCCTATAGGCAAAAGAGGAAAAAAAAGACTAGTTTTTTTTTTATTTCGACTCAAAAACTTAAGCATTTCCCATTGCTGAGGGAGAAACTGATTTTTTTATCCGCTGCATTGTTTCCAGTTGACTTCATTTAAATTTGGAATGCTTAAATTATTTGATTTCAGTTCTCACAGGAAAAGAAAATCCTTCCGTAGAGAAATAGAATGATTTTTTTGTAACTTTACATTTTTAAAACGAAGTTTTTGATAAATGTGTAAAAAAATGTGTGACAGAAATATGTCACTTAAGAAATAATAAATGCAGTAATCACTAAAAACCACAGTTCACTAACTTCATTAATTAGATGTGAACCTCTAACGGAAAGAAAAAAACCTTTGTTTTTCTATTGTTTTTATTTTCTCTCAAAAATTTAAAAACTTCTAACTGATATTCATAGAATAAATTTTTTCACGTTGCGTGCAGATTTTTTCATGTTGCGTGTAAATTTTTTCTCGCTATAGTTGACTTTGGAATGCACAAATTATTTAAATTCTCACTGAAAAAACTTCCAGTAACAAAATAAAACAATTCTTTATAAAATTCCATGCACTATTTTTCTGATAAATGCTTAAGATATTTATTGTAGAAGGAAATGACTTTCGAAATAGAAAAATGGTTTAATTACTGAAAGACAAATTGGTTTTTAATGAGCTTAGAAATCAGGTACGGTTGCTCAACTCTCTATTTCCATCAGACGAAAAAAAAATTCTACAGCATTCTCTCTTTCTCAATAAAGCATTTTCTAATGCTGATAGAAAAAAATAATTTTTCTTACGTCGCTTCCAATTGACTTTGTTAACCTGAAATGCTTAAATTATTTCCTTTCTGTTATCACAAAAAAAAGAAAAGAAAGAAATTATTTCCATAATAAAATAGAAGAATTTTTTATTAGTATTTGCCATTAACTTTGTAATTCTATAAAATTCTGCAATTTGGATAACAAATATTTTTAAAAATACCCAAATAACTCAGAGAAAAAAACATCCATTAGTCAATTAAGAGTCAAAATGAAAGTCCGGAAATTATTTGAAATCATCTGAAACTTATAATAAATTGTAATTAACTTTAAAAAATTACTACCTACAAAATATCATAATTCATCTATAATTTTTAATTAAGTCCAATCCTTTTTTTAAAAAAATTATCTCCCCCCAAATCACCTAATAAAATCAAATTCAGTAGCTACACATGCTTATATATCAAAGTCAATGCAAAATTCCTAGTCAGCATTTCATTACATTACATTTATTGGTTAAAATTTAGTAATAATAATCTTAATTTAGTCTTATTTCTTTTACAATATTAATTAATGATAATTATTATTTAGTAATATTATTTTAGAAATATTAAACACTATTAAAAATAAATTTAGTAATAACATTAATAATTTAATTAAAAAACGAACAAGATTATTTAGAATATATAGCTTGTATTACGACCTGAAATATAGCAAGGAACTTAGATAACTTCAATCCAACATGGCAGCCGAGTGCAATTATTCATGATACCTTAACGATTGTTGGAGCTGAAGTGCAATACACTATCACATTTTCCGCATTTGCGTCAACTATAGTGGATGTTGCAATTCTACACGTTATGAGTTGTACTGAATATTGTGGCTACTCAACATCATTACTGGAATTGAAATTTCATATAACAAGGTATTTTCCATAGGATCTTCATTGGTCATGGAGGGAATTTGACCAAATTGTAGAAGCTTAGCTGAAAATTACATTTAATCCTTACGTTAGTTCCGTTAAATTTTATGAAATAAACCAATGCACGCTATTTATTATGGATTTAGAATGGATAGAGGATTAAAAGTCAATTCTGTCGATAACACTCGGGTGTTAATTAAGGTTTGAATGTCAGATTTGATTAAACATTTTATTCTCAGTAACAGTATATAAATCTTTCAATGACACAATGTGGATGAAAAGTAAGAGAAGTTAAAAGAAAGGAACCTGTATTTTTTCTCATTTATGCGTGAAGTAATTGATTGCGAGGAGATGGAATGATTATTTTTCATGTTTACAACAGAAAATAGATAGGATATTTTTAGAATCGGTACCCAAGGTTTAATAGTCATCTATTTTATAGTTTCCATAAGAACTAATTTATTCCTTTGAACGAAAATCATGCAATTTAGTTGGAAATAAAATGAATATTATCTCATATCATAATATAATCGAATTTTATTATTATGCGCATAGGAAATACATGATCCATTTGATGATCTTTGAAAATGTATAACTGAAAGGAATTATTTTAGATAATGAATTTAAAATTGCAACAATAAGTAATTGACGAATCACAGATTCTAACATCATAACAATATTATTTCACGTATCAATTCTAATGTTTTTCGTAATTCCACATGTTAAGGGAAAAAGCATTAAATGAGACTATTCGGAATTCACATTTGAATGTAACGATCATAGGATCACCACCGGTAACAAAAGGACTTTTACTGAATGGTATATATATATTTGAAATATTTACCAGCTTAGCTCTGCAAAGCTCTGAAAAATGGTAGCATAGTTATTCATGCAGCGATAGTCACCTGCTTTTCTTGACAAGATGGTGTGTCTAGTGAAATTTTTCAATTAACAACAAGAATTGTTACTATTTGTGACACAATCTAACTGATAACGCAAATTAAGTTTATATGATGAAGTGGTAATATTTTAAACATCTGGTGGTAGCATAATAATGCTGCTTTACAGATTACCTTTTCATGATTGCAGGTCACCACCACAAAAATGTGTAATGGTATTTGATGATGATTTACAGAATTAGTCTGAGAATTCTTTCACGCACACACGCGCGACCGTAGACTCACGTACTGTAAATCACTAAACGTCATTCTGAAAATTACATTGCTTTAACCAAGGATGCAGGTCATTATCACCACATATGCACAACCCTTTGATCACTTTGTTGGAACTTAACAGAGCTTGGTATATCTAATTAAGCTCAATTTAAAGTCCCGCGCAATGTTCTCGCTAGTTTTGTCGAATTTTATAAAATACATAAAATGTGTGTCGATTATTTTATATTAAGAACAAATATACAATCAGGATATAACTTTACTGATAGCTTAAGGACATTATTAATGTAGAGAAAGTCAAATTTAATGAAATGTCTTCTTCCTTCAGCTCATTTTTTTTTTCACAGCAACAACATGACTTTTTTTTTATTTGAATGTCATAAATTGTTTTTCTGTTAAGTAATGAATGCAGATGAAAAGAAAATTGCGTTTCCGAAATGATTAACCTATTCATAAGATATTCAAATGGGCATAATTATTCAAGTTTATGATGATATTCTGTAAAAGCTTCTATTCAGACATTTATTAAGCTTCTTCTTCACGTGTTTTCTAAGAAAAGGTGATTATTTTCTTTCATATGCTAATTTCATTTGCACTTTTCGGTCAATTTATTTAATTTCCATCTTCGTTTTAAGATCATCTGGTTATTAATTTGCATGCTGGAAATATTAAATTCATTTTTACATTGCACTGAGCGAAGAATTTTGGGCATTCTCTAATTAACTGTTTCGAAATATTTTTAGATGTTCTTGCCAGTAAGAAGTTTGGCGTTTAGTCTAGAAAATCCTTAGTACAGCAAAAAATTGTTAAATTAAAGAGTTAATAAGAATAAGTGTGTACTACCATTACAATAAATATCTTCATCAGACTTGCGACGACCATAAATTTATGATTTATTTGAAGTGAAATCCTAATCTTCGTAACGACCATGCATATATCAAAAGACAGTTTTAAAGAATTTCTGACCCTTACTTGCGTCTATAATGAATAAAATTTATGTTCACCTTCATCATTATTAATTATTATTTTTACTATTGAAATCATCATTTTTTGTCTTTTAAAGCGTCAGTAAAAGCGGTATAACAACCAAGCTACTTTCTAGTTTTACATATTTAATTGATAAAAGCATTTAACAATTCTAAAATATTATATAAAATTGTGTCTCTTAATTTAACATCTATGACGGATTTAAATTATAATTTATATATTATTTATAATATAGTACTTTATTTAATCCTTAATATTCCGATTACTTGAAATTATTCAGCAAATACTTAATGTTAGGAAAATGATTTAATCGTCATATATTTATCGTAGTTCAGTATCGTGTAATTGGGAAATTTTTGAATATCTATATAATTATAGAAAATATTAGATAATATTAGAAATATTAGAAAATTATTTTGTATTACAGTTTAAAAGTCATAAATCGAGACATTGTTGCCATTTTTTAAAATTTTGATTTAAAACCATTAAATTGTTAACAATTTTCTAAGAAAAATCTAAGCATTTAGTGGATTTAGATTTTTACTTACGTGTTGGAAAAGTGTGGTATATTTTTAGTATTGGAATATGCTTCCTGTTTCTTCGAATTGCTTTCACTTAACCAGTTGTTTATTGTAGGCCGAAAGTATGACATATCTGAAGAATTTCTGTTCTCACGTACGATATGGTATAAATGGGTCTTGAAATAATCAGGACCTAATATGTTTCCTTTGATATCAAACTAAAGAAATCTTATTTATCTCCCGTACTGTATCATCTCAAGTATAGTGACTGATAATAGAAAAAAGTACATTCTCCTTTCCTCGCCTAAAATTTCAGCTTTAAAAGATTATTTTATGTTTGTAACTTAAATGATGAGCAATGTTGGCGAATGTTAGTTAGAATGAAACACTTCTGTAGGTTATTCCCATTGTGAGTATCTTGAAATCAAAGGCACATAAACCAAAAACACTAAATATCAATAAAATAAAAGGCACATCCTGGTACCAACAATGCCAAGATGTACATTCGTAGATAAGTAAATGCATGTGAATTGAAGGAGGGAAATACTCAATAAACGATACTTTAAATACATTTTAACACAAAAATAAGAAAACATCACTGTATGAATCAGTTAAAGGCACTATATCTATGCAGACCAGACTGGAAAATTGAGGATAACCACTGGCCATTTTTAGCAAATTCAGTTTTTAAGACAAACTGTTTTTCTTTTCATGCATTAATAGAACGTCCTATTATTATACTGACCTAATAGTGTAAATTTTTATTTTAATACATTCAAAACTATTTTGCTACGCTAAAAAGAGAATGTAAAAGTGTAATCTCGTTCCGGTGTTAAGATACGACAGCTTGAATACGGATGAATGACAATTATGATAAGAATTGAATATATTTTCTTTCTTGGAAATTGTAGTAATACTGATCAATCAAACATTGCGAATTATTTTTTCTTCGATAGCATGTAATGACAGGTTATTGTTTTTAATATTTTAGACAGCAGTAAATTAATATAACACAAAACCAGTGTTTTCCATTAGCTAAAAATTAGTCACAAAGTTTTAGCATTCATCGTGTCACGATTTGAAGCGTCTTGTCACTTAACCCAGTTTTCTGATGGAGAGTCAGCACAGATCATGACACGCGCAGGAGGATGCACCATACTTTAGTTGTAAGTTTGAGCTGACGCCATCGATGTCGAAGTTAAAGATTCTTAGGTTATTTTTTTTTATTTCGTTCCGAGTTTATTTTACCTTCTGTGCTTCTCACTGGACCTACATCTATTTTATATGCGAGTTTGCTAAAATATTTTATTGAGACCTAATACCTTACAACAATGGATAAAAAATATGCCTTGGTATAAGTGAGTAGGGAATTTCAAGCTCAAATTATTACTTGTAATTCTACATTGTTTGTATTCAAACAACTTTTTAATGTTTAATTTCTCGTCTACAGTGACAACACAGAAAATTATACAAGAAGTAAGGAATAAAGAGCTTTTAATAAATTCTAGATTGGAATATGCACCGGAATAGTTTGTATGTTACGCAAAATGTCTTTTATTAAAATGAGTATAGGAAAAAAGTCAGATTGATTTAAAATTATATAATAATTTTATCCACAATAGTCAATTGTTCTCTGATACAACAGTAACGTTACGATAAACAAAGGCACCAACTGAAGCACTGTATTCAGAAAATGCTAAAATTACATATTGCTGAAGTTACACGAAAATTCCATCTGAACAGACAAAGGGATTTTAATGAGATATTCTTTAATTAAGAAGTCCTTAATATACCTAATTTAAGATCAACGAACTCACCAGAATTGTCAGAAAGCATACATCCATGCAAATCAAAATGACATTTATGCTATGGCCAGCCAGTTGAAACAAAAATAATAAATGTTGCTGACTCCGAAAATCCATTACGCACAATTTCTTCGAAATATGCAAATAAACTTAATTTTACATATATTACCGATGTTACATTAAGGGAAAAGTGGATTTTGAAATTAGTAATAAAAGACCAAAATACGAAGTATTCTTAACATTTTATCTGTAAAATGTATGCTTATACCCGATTAAATTAACATCAAAACAAGTATAGTTAAATAAAATGAATATTGAATGGGTTAACATACGTAAATAAATATTTTTACGGCTTATTCTATAAACAGCGTTAAATCAGATTTAAAATTCTTTGAAAAGTTCCTGATATCTTAAATTTTTTAGAAAATGATTTAAAACTTAGTAAGGGTGACTGTTATACAATAAAATAAATCTGGGCGTGCATTTTCATGTTTCGAATTCTTTTAACAGTAAAAAGAGAATTTTTGGTAGAAAAGTGCACAATTCTTCTGAAAATCATGGATAAAAATATTTCCAGTGAATTAACTTTTAAATGGTATTAAAAATAATAAATGGTATATAATTTTTTTCTTCAAATATATTTTTATGAAACAATAAGGAAACATTTGGTGGAAAAATATCAACAACTAATATATCTAGCACATTTTTAAAATAATTTAAAGTATTTGTTAAAATTATTGAATTCATAAAAAATAAGATATTTGAGATACTCATATATATTAATATACATGCATACAAAATGCGCAATTCTAATCAATAATTTGCACACAAAAAAAGAATATTTCCTCCTTTTAGAATTCATATAGAACGAGCATTTTATATTCAAGGTCTACAAAATTCCCGGTTATTTACCAGTATACTTGCTCTGTTTACAAATTTCTCCAAAACACCGGTAATAGAAAAAAAGGCAGTGAATTTGTAATCACTATTTACAAGATGTTATGGAACTACTTAAAACATTTCGGGCTATATAGCACCTTGATAAAAAAAAAGCTTAAATGTTAAAAGCCTTTGATTTCTGAGGAAGGATTAAGAAGAATATTTTATAAGTAGATTGTTATTGCGAAGCGTATTGTTTAAGATACTAATGAAAAACAAATAATAGCAAATTATCTTATCTGTTATACCAGAACATCATACATAGAAGATCTTGGAAATTGCAACACAAAATAACAAACACGAACATGATTCACAAACGGCGAAACATGATTCACAAACTTTCAGTAAATATCTTGAAGAGCAGGGAGTTTCGGTTATTTGAACAGCAAACCATTTAACAGACATAATATATACCGTTCACCTAGCCTAAACAGTCTGCAAATTATCTGCTTAATGTAACTAACATGCGTACTATTCTCGCATCTGGTATAAATGGTAATCCTGCGAGGTTATTCTACTCACAACCATACAGGAAATTACCTGTCTTATGTACAGTGCTTGATGAATAACTTGCGTTTTTACTAATGACAATGCTACTTCATATAACACTCCAAACTGTGCGAGCATTGTATAATCAAGTATTTATTACACTCTTGCTGATACGAGAAAATTCACATATAACCACGAATTGTCTTTAAACCCATTTAAATACATTTTTTGATTTTTTAAGCATTTTAACTTTGATTCCCAATTTTTACATTTTTACATGAATTTTTCAGAATCATCATGAAGTCATATGATTTGTTTTATCATATGAATTCATGAGGATTCTCACTTTTCTAAGAACAGGAGACAGCTCAGCACTATTAAACACCCATAAGGAAAAGATTGAGATGTGGGATTTCCGACACTCTTACAATTATCTAGTTTAATAAACTGATTTCATTATCTTTCTTATTCTCTAACATGCTTCAAAATTAACTTTCAGATGCTGGAACATTTAAAGTTGATTTTTGCTCCGGTTATTACCTCTCTGAAGAACAGCTAATTAGTTGATGGAGCTAGTTTAAAATTAATTTGTAACTAGATGTTTTAATTCTTAAGCGGCAAGTCTTTCATATGACAATGCATAATATGCATTTTAATTACAATTCTCATGAGCCTACTTCTACAGATTTAGAAACATTTCTCCCAATAAATATTGCCCACCCCCCGAAAATTTTTTTTGTGAAAACTGTATATAAGGAGTGTATTAAATATTTTAAACAATGGTAAATTTAAACTTATGTATATATTTCATATCATCACGCAAATATTAATTAGCAATAGTCGTTTAATGTTAAAGACTCGTGACTGGAGGATCGTTTGTTCGAGATAGTGCTCCGACAAAAATTCGCTCTATATGCATCCTGGTATGATTTAATCTTTTATGGGTTAAACAGCCACCCATTGCTGTAATATGAAAACTTTGAGATGCATACGTTGACTTAGATATGACCCTTCACATTTAATCTTGATTCATATCAAAGAGTTTGTACTAAAATAGCCCTAGTGCAAATCCAAAAATAAATGTTGATCTAATAAAACTAAACTAAACATGCAAATATAGAAATTTGTATACATGATCTATGTGATTTAAAAAAAATCAAACCATATAAACTAAAAAAGATTTTCTAAATTGGTATATATTTAATTTTTTTTATTAATTTAGAAAAAGATATGCACATTATTAGAATGCAGTCATTATTATATAATTATGCCCTTTCTACCACATAAATTGAATAATCAGACTACCGTAATTGTAAATCACAACTTATTGGTTATCTTAAAATAGCTTACATTTTGAATTAAAAGACAAAGAACATTAATTCTTTATTTATTTCATGGCTTCAGATTGCTCGAAGAAGATTTGCTTAGTCACTGCATCAATAAATAATATTATATCGACAAATAAACGGTTGCTTTTGTCAGCCTATAAACTCGCAAACTTCCAATTCCAATGTAAATATTCCAGCCTCCAGATATTTCTTATACTTTATGTTCTAACACAAAGAAAAAGAGAGAGAAAAAAAATTGACAACAACCACATCTCGGCCTTCTCTCAACATGCTAGATGTTGTCTTCCAGAGGAGTCTAAAAGACATCAAGACAAAGCGTAATTTTGCCATCGAATTAGTCACCAAATGCGAACTTGGAAGCAAGCCAAATCCAATAGACATAGAGAGATTTGACCAATTTATTTTCTGCCATCATCACTTCATTATATCATTAACGATTATGACTTCAGCTTAAAATATTCATAAAAATTTGTTAATATTTTCCCGCAGAATTACCTGAAATATATCCGCAGTGGTTTTTATTTTATTTGCTTTCATTTTTAAACCGTTTTATTTTATTTTCCTTTATTCTTTTATTTATCTTCCCAAATCAACTTGAATTTTACTTTATGAAGTCAACTAGTGTTGTAATACAATCATATGGCAACTACTCATGACATGTGGCGTGAGTCATTTAGCGTGTGCCATGTGAGAATAAAACAACTCTATTTTTATATTCCGCTATTTTCAGCAATACATAACTTATTTTTAAATGAAAATTCTTCATTTTATTTATACGTAAAAAGCTTAATAACTTCAAAAACAAATTAAACATTGCCCATTCATCAAGTTAGGAAAACCAAAAACATATGTTAATATTTATATTATTGATTTTTTATAAATTAATAAACTATAAAATTTAAAACAATTTAAAACCTGTAACATACTATAATTTAACAAATTGGGAAAAATAATCAAGTCATCACTGGTTGCTGGAGTTGTTGGCTAGATGATCGATTTCGTTAGCAGATGTATATTATTCATTTGCTCCGAACGTCCTCCTTTTTTAGTTTAATATGTGGAGGGTGGGGGTTAGTGCTCATTCTATCATCTGACTACATATTGTAGTGACAACGTCAGTCCCAGATTTTCACTTTTTTGGCAACTAAATATAGATATTAATCCCTGTTAATTAAATTTAAGTTAATAAGATAAATAATATTTTTAAAATCAGTCAGTTGAATCAATGTGAAGCTGTTGAAGCTTTGTTAGATATCTTTTGATCCTTTTTGGAAGTAAATAAATCCATACTATCAAAACTAAACCTCCTAATTTTAGAAAACCCTGTTCCGTATCGAAGCCACTTTAAGAGACTTGTAAAGGGAGTGAAAATCAATTTAACGCAGCCTTCGCACCGCAGAAGGGAATTTATCATTTCAAAGTTTTAAAACTCTTCGAAAATCTAATGAAATGAAACTTGCATTGGGCAGAGACGAGAAACTAATTGTATTCCAGTAATTGAGAATATTAGTTTAGAATATACAAAAATCGATGCGAAGCTGAGGGACGAGAAATGCATACGATTAATCTTTAACGTAGAACACTACCTTTTATTCGAACTGGATAATTTTCGCTTCCAGCATTAGCACATAATACTATTTACGTGAATTTGCATAATTGTTATGTCATAAACGAATGCATCATCAGGAAAGTTAATATTTCAGGGCAATAAATATGGACGAATCTGGAGGAAAAGGTATAATTTATTTCTTGCCAAATGTAGTATGGACCCGTGCCAAAATCATTAAAATGAATAATATAATCCACACAAATGAACAGCTCGATTTATATGCACTTGTTAATTGCATATACAGAACTTTCATTATTTTTCACGCGTATTCAGTATTATCTGCGCTAGGTGAAGTCGCTCTTTAAATTATTTCAAATAACTGTTAATAATTTAATATGCAACAGTCATGTAACAAGGGAGAGTCAAATAAAGGCGAAAACTTGCCGATATGAAATTTTAATGAAGCATTAAACATTTGAGCAATAAATTGAACATTTGTCTGTTATTTGTAAGGCAAATAAAGTTGAAATTTATTAATAATCGAATTTTTGCAATAATTAAATTTAGCTAAGCTGAAAATGCACTTCTTCGATTATGGAAAATCATGAATTGTTTACAAAAGGCTTTTGGTTTATTAATTAAAATAAAATTTTCTCGATAGTTCAAAATATATTCAATTGCTAAATATTCATATTGAGGTCAAATTTTCCCATTTTTAGAAGCAGAATGTTCGAAATGGTTAGTTAAAAAGTAATACAATTGTTTATGTTAATTTTTCTAGTTCATTTTCAAGATATTTGGGATGCTATCGTGAATCTCTATTTTCCTCGAACTTCCTTGAATGTCTTAACAAATTATATAAATTGCTCAGTTTAGTTATAAAAAGAACCATAAATACATTTCTTTTGCTATTGTTGTGAAGAAACAATTGAATATGAAAATATAAACCAGAATTTTTTTTAATTGTCAAGGAACATATTAGATTTACTTTTCAGAAATTATTATATTAAGTGGCCCTAATTGTATCTTTAATCCCTTTCGAAAAAAGCAAATATATAGCTTAAAAGAAATTAGATAATTTTTTACACGCAAAATAATTTATACTTACATCAGTAGCTTTACCTCCAATAGTAGAAGTTGTGAGAAATTTTCGTTCCAAAACTTATGTGCCTTTGCATCTAAAATAAAACCTTAATAGGAACCAAAGTTGTTCTGTTACAACTTAATATTCATTTAGGCCATAATGAAATAAGTAAATGCAATCCTCAAGACGTAAAGAAAGGTATTCGAGCATATTTTCCCTCCCGGTTAGGTAATGGGGCGTAGATGGCTGGGTAATTGTGCACAGCAACTCCTGATATTTTTCAATGAAAAATATCATTAGCATGTGAATTCTGTTTATTTAGAAATGTTAAATTACGCAGTCACACAAGCAGAGCATGGTTTTAAATGCTAAAGGAATGGGGTATCACACTTGACTGCGTACAGCTTTGTCTGCATTCGCCTTTACACGTTTTTTTTTAAAAATATATTTCTAGTAAATTGTTTTTTTCCTACGAAATTCCTTACTCTAGCCTTATTGTGTTTGAAGCGTTTGCTCACATTTTCGAATTTTATCTTATCATTTATCTTCTCTTTACAGTTATGAAATTCCCCCCTCAAGTTTTATTAGAAAGAAAAAAATTTTTCAATCTCGTATATTGAAGTGAAGATCTAAGACCTCAAATATTTGGTTGCCTGTTGAATTCATTGCGTTAACTCATTGCAGGAGTTAGGGATATCATGTGCTTTATTTGAAATTTAAATGACCCCGAGAAATCACCGTTGATAATGAAATTCATCTCGCAACAGCAAGCATCCGCTCATTGTCAAGAAACTTAACTGTACTGAAATTTTCAATGCCTTTTACAACATCTAATTTAATGAAATAAAATAAATATGTTTTATTCTTTAGAAGCTTTTATTTTTAATAATCTAAAATAAGAATTAAAGAAAATTTAATAATTCGTTAACTAATCTGAAACTGTTTAGATTATGACTAGAAAAAATATCTAATATCCATTGAAAATGGGAATTTTGAAAATTAAATTTATAATTTTTTATTCATCAGAATTAGGATCGATCGATCCCTTGACACTGTCCTCTTTCTCCTCATTAACAACAATATAGATATAACATATCGAGTGATATATAATAGTGGCCAATAAGAGCGCTATGCCTAACTGTTGCTTGAAGAATAGCGCAAAAGCCAACAAGATGACATAATTAAGTGATATTCTCACGGCAGACTAGACAAAATTGTTTTTATTCAATAGAAATATTTCCTAATTAAATTTTATAAGGGCAAATTCATTAAAAAAATGTGTTTCCAGG
The DNA here is from genome assembly GCA_026543865.1 of Argiope aurantia. Classification (NCBI taxonomy): domain Eukaryota; kingdom Metazoa; phylum Arthropoda; class Arachnida; order Araneae; family Araneidae; genus Argiope; species Argiope aurantia. The sequence goes on along the minus strand of JAPMOR010075873.1, from coordinate 377,855 downwards.
GACCTGTAATGTAATAAAACAGAGGTAGACGATTTCATAGCGAATAAAGACACCTCAAATTTGCTATCTGAAAGGAGTGAAAGTTTAACTGTTTGGTGGTACTATGAGTGTATCAGTCTTTTGCTCAAAATGAAATTTACATTGGTACATAATCTGCACCATTTGCAAAAGTAGTGATATAATCGAATATTCTTCAGCAAATATATTGCATTTCGCGTGGCAATGAAATTGGCCAGAGCATTTTTGAGATCTTTAATAAATTTCAAGACAGAAAAAAACTGTATTATTTCTAATTACAGATTCTTGATAACATGCATGATTCAAATCTACAACAAACAAAATCTTAAAATTCGAATGACCGTCTTTCAGTGTCATGTCAAACAAATTTTCGAACAAACTTGAACATTTTGAATAATTTCTTCGTCTAATTTTTAGAAATGCGACTAGCAGACATTTAGCCTACTTTGTGGAAATCACTGCTGACAGGGTGACAAAACTGGTAATTTACTTTAGGGAGTAGAGTTTCTATTTTCCAAATCAATGGTCCTCTGGGGAAGTACTCAGTACTGACAAATACGACTATCATGCGTGTTACAGAATTGTAAATGACCTTTTGAGCATAACCTAATTTTCTTGATGTCTCAGAGTCTAAAAGCTTTTGTCTCATGCGTGGATTTAACTGTGCTGCCCTCATGATCTTCACAGAGTAGAATGCTTAAAACTTAACGATTTTCTGAGATTGTTTATAGCTTCTAATAAAGGGTCACACAAATAAAAAAAATCAAAGGCTTGAGTTAATTTATTCTCAGATTCTCTTACTTTATACCCCGATGTTTTTCTTCCAACATTTGTCTCTTCAAACTTAAGCCTTATTTAAGTATTTGGTAAATTGATATCATTGTTTCTAAAAATAGACATTATAATTTGTTATGATAATTATAACATTTTTATTATTACCAAGTATTTTATCTTAACTTAGGAATTATTTTAATTTCTTTACATTTTCAAATCCTGGGTAAAAAGTCTTTTACATATCATTTTTTTTACACTCGTGTACGGGAGCAAAGTGACTTGAATATATATATAGCACTGTAGATGAACTTTGGGCGATCTATATTATTATTAAACACAAACATTTCTCACTTTCTAGAGACTATTTATATTTTTAATACTAATATTCTGCCTAAATATATACAAAAATTCTTATATGAATTTAGACAGAGTTGTCAAATACATAAAATACGAGTCTTGTATGTGAAATGCGTAAGAAAGCGGTTATTTTCATTGTGTCTTATTTTCAAAGATAATTGTGTAGTACTTCTGAAATGAAAGCAAATACCATACTTTAATCTCTTAAAAATATTAATAGGTAATTGCATGTTATAAAATAAACATCAGATATTGGCAATCGACAAATTGGTTAGGCACACAGAAGAATAATCTTGGAAATACGTGAAAATGAAACATATATAAATGAAATTTAAATACTGCTAATCTAAAATAATCTAAAGTTATTAACAAAACACGAGGCAACAACAGCAAAACCAATCAACCTTTGAGCTAAAAATAGTGCTTTATTGCAGCGCCAAGAAATTTCAGCTAAGTGTGATTTTTATAATATTCTGTTTACTGTTTCAAAATTATGCATCAGACGAAAAGATATAACCGATTAAATGACTGGAATGAAACAATTATTTGTGAAGAACTTAATATCCACATTTCAAAAATATTTAATATTTTGTATATTTATCTATGCTAATATGTTAAAATTCTAATTACATGCTTATTTATATCTATATAATAATACATTGCCTTCACATATTTTTAAATACAAGAAGATTAATGGTGTAACTTAGATGTATGTAAATTCCCAGACAGCATTTTCATTAATTACGACTTAAATTGAATTTGAAGAAACCATTAGAAAGCTTTATATAAACGAAGAGAAAACGATGAAAGCCATATTTTAAAAGCTGGCTAATACTATAATGAATACGTTACATTGATGCATTTGCATTTTATTTTTATTGTAATGCATTTGAACGATTTCACTGTATCCCATATATTGAATTTATCTTGGCCATTAAATTAATCTAAAAGGGATTATAAACGCATATCATGTTAAAAGTAAATGGTATTTAAAATTTTGTCATAACATTGTAACTATTTATATTCATTTATAATTTCTATAAATGCAATTCTGATTTATGTAGAATTTATCATTTCTTAATTAGCCTTACTAATCTAGACACTGTATAACGATGTAAAAATTTATTATGTCATATTGCTTGTTAAAAATAGAAACTTCCTACAAAACGGTTGATTACATTTTAGATAATTCTGAATATGAAAATATGCAGTTACCCGATTCCCCAGTCTACAATGATAAGAAAATCTTATCGTATAATTCTAAAAGAATGTTAAATATAGGAAAGGTTTTGTACCTAGAATAAACGTAGGAAGGTGGAATCCTTCACAACCACCTTCCCCATTTATCGGAAAGACGAAGACCTCTAAGACTTTCGGAGAAACATTTCACAGGATTTATATCGAAACAGGGAAGAAGACTTTGCCAACAAGATACTACTTGGTATGCTGAACGAAGCGAAATAGCAAAGGAAGAAAAAAGTAGAAAGAAAATTGCTATTACTGTGAGCAGTGTAATGTAGGATTCAGCAGGGGACAACGTTTGTGGAATGTTATCTAAAAACGATTTTTAAATTTTAGAAAATTTCTGAAGTTCAAAATTGCTGTTTGAGAATTTGTTAAAATGTTATTTATAATTATTCATTAAAATCGACAGAAAGAGATATGCTCTTATTTTCCTCAAAAATGAAAATGACTCGTTTATTTTTAAATTCAGAAATATTGTATGATTTTTTCATTTTTCAGCTAAAACTGTGTGAAACCGTATAACTTAATAAAAATAATAAATCGGAAATAACTTAGAATTTAATTTTTGACTTTATTTCTGCCATTAATTGAAAAGTTATTTAATTAAAGGTAATTTAATTTTTGTATAATCCTTTTAAAGGATATTTTTAGACATTATTTATCAAAATACTTTTGGGATTGAAATTTATTTCAGAAACGAAATTCATTTAGTTTATAAAGTAAAACCGGTTCAATTTATTAATCAACTTTAAAAATTACGAATCAATGAACAAATCAGAACATGTTCTTATTCTTTGAGACAACGAACAGGAACAGTTTCCATGAAACAGGGTTTTGTTTTATCGAAAAATGTTACAAGAGCTTACAATAACAGATGTTCTGCGTTAAATTTTGCTTTTAAAATCTCAAGATAATAATAATAATTGTTATAAATTTATCATTAATATCATTTTTGAAAACCACATTATACGGTGAGCTAACATTAGTTTTTTTTGGTTTCTGAATCTATTACTAAATAACAGCTCTTATGAGCAGAAATAAAATAACTTACTTTGGAAATTTAAAACTTGATGAATTCTGTGGTAATTATAATTCCTATACCTTTAGAAAGATAAAATTATTATTAATTGAGCAAAGATGTCAATTTATTAATCAAAATATTTTTGATTAATTGATTAATGTCAGTGTAAATCTCTGATGATCAAGTGTCACTGATGCAAATGTAAATCTCTCGGAAATATTAGTGATTTCACTTTTAATAAAATTTATTTTTATCGATTGCTTATCTGGAAACAAATGTTAAACGACTAATAATGTACTGATCGTGCTAACATTTTTTTCTGATAAGTATTATTCGAAAATTTATCAACATCTTTTTGTTAGATATGTCACTTAAGATACACTTGTATTGTTTTCTGACGAATATCATAATTTTGAAAAGTGTTCAAGTTAGACAGTACTCGATTCGATACCTTACTTTTAAGTTTTTACCTACGTTTAATTATTTAAACACAAGCAAGTGCTTTGGATTATTTTAATTAACATTATAACATTACAGGAATTCATAATTAATTGATTTAGAACAAAATGTTCCAGTGCACAAACAAACATAAAACAAAACAACGCAGGGAACAATTTTAATAGTATTTAAAAATATGTATCTTGTTTGAGAAAAATAATTATATTCTGATAAATTCGATACTCAAAAGAAAAGCGAAGGGAACTTTTAAGGATGATTAAAAATTTTAAAGCGCTTCAATTGATTCAAGCGAAACGTTTAAATAACACTGTCTAAATCGCTGTTAGACGATAAAGCGAGTTATTTCTTTAGTTGAAAGCAATGAAATGTTTAAAAATTCGTATTTGCCATCAAATATTTAACAAAAAGAAATATAAGATTTTAATAAAACGAAATTTTAAGTTTAGAATTTGGAAATTACTTGAGAGAATATAATTTTCATAAAATCTTGAAAGAAATTCTCTGAAGCAATAAATGCAACTGCTCCTTTTCTCATAAATATCTATTTGCTTAATCAAGTTTACTGACGTTAAGACATTCTCAAGAGGAAAATAATTAAATCAAGTAGAAAGTAGTTGATTCTCTTTATACAGCATATTAAAAATACTCATAATATCCTTATCTGTTTTCGCTTATGTTATTATCTTTACACATGCTTTTCGTTATTAAATTTCTTCATAAATCTTGTATATGAATCTAAGAAATAAAATATTTCATTTTTATTTACTGACAAAAGCAGGAATCTTTAGTAAGGAAAGGAGAAAGGTTAAACTATTTAAAGAGAATGAAAAATGATTACTTAATAAATAACCTCTTTACATAATACTTGGAATTATTTATATAAATAAAGTTTATGCGTAAAACGTATTTAACTAAAGTAAATACTTTAGATAAAATAATTTAATACGAGAATAATTTTCACAAACTATACTACGAATGAAAACTAATAAATTTTTTCTCATATATTATTTCTAATAAGAAAGAATTTTGTAAAATTCAATAGAAATCATTGAAATTATCCTTATTTAAGAAAATTAAAAGAATTCAATAACTCAATCCTAAAAACGAATTTTTCCTTTAAACTAATGGACACTTTGCTTAGTTGGCGTCTGAAAGGACATTTTAACCAATGTCCCATCGTCCTATTTTAACAATGGGTCATGTGTTCAACAGTTATGGATCATCAACAGCAACCTAAAGCTTCAAATCGACACCTCAGTTTGAGCTCCTTCTTCCCCAATGCCCATTTCCCGTTGTTCTTTTGGAAAGAATAGACGATTTAGCCGGCACTAACCTGTAATGTTGGGGATTCGAACTTAGGTAATCCATTTGGGATACCAATGCTTTTCTAACCAGGCCTTGGAATCAGCAAATTCCAAAAAGATGTTTAGGCATCAATTGCATAATTTGCGAATGATCAAAAGCCCTATAAACTTTTTCTCATGTAATTAGAATCGGTATTAATTCAGACTGTTTAATTTTAATTCAGACAAAAAATTTCTTTTATTGAAAGATTAACAAAAATTTTCTCTTTGCAAGCATACCAGCATAATTTAGTTATTTCACTGTTTTATAATAATGATTTTTGAAACGGATTACAAATAATGTATATCCTAATACTTTATTTAAATAATATTTTATGACTTAATATCTTTATTTCAGATATGGTATTTAGAATTAGAAATATTTTCTTATTTTCTTCAATGTTAACTCCAAAACTTAATTTCATCAAAAAACCCAGTATTAACTAAAAAATTAAGAACCAATATTAACTAAAAATTAAGAACCAGTACTTACTAAAAAATTAAAAACCAGTACTTACTAAAAAATTAAGAACCAGTACTTACTAAAAAATTAAGAACCAGTACTTACTAAAAAATTAAGAGCCAGTATTAACTAAATTAGAAATAAATAAGAAAGGGGAAGATGAAAAATAACAGCCCTCATTTCGTGTAAACGGGGAAATACACATAATGTCAATAATATGCAGCAGTCATTTGGTAACAGTGTGTGCAAATATAGTGAGTTCTAGATGGCAGAGGATGGGCGAGACATTCTGTGTTCGACAAGTATGATTAGCAAACCCATTTTGTAGTCGTAGTCAAGAGAGTTTAGACGAACGTGGGAGGTCACGGGCAAAATTCCATAACCAATCAGTAATTAGATAGTGAATGGCTCATATGTCATTTAGAAGCAAATGATACAGCAATAGTATCCGCCGTTCAGTGTAGGAAGGTGGACTGCGAGACCCGGATGGACATCAATAGCATTGGAGAGAACTTAGGCGTGTTGTAATATGTAGTTTGGGACAAATGTAGAGAGAACTAGCCATAAAGCGTTTCCTGCGAAAGTAGGAAAGTAGTTTAGTTCAGTAAACTGTATTTAACCATTTTAGGCGTAATAACAAATATATAGATATTTATGATGAATATGTAAAAAAAGTTAACTTGCTTCTTATATTCACAGATTGTAAACTGTCTTGAATAAAAACACTGCCAAAGGGACCTTGTTTTCTCATTTGTCTTACTATTTCTCTTTGAAACAAGCCTATAACAATTCTTGTAAATTTAATTTTATCTAAGAATATGCGTGAGCCACTTATTGCTTTTAAAATAATTTTCAACAATGTTATCATGATATTGTATACACTGATGTTTTATATATCTCTAATAGAATGTAAAGTATTTTCAAAGTACTCTTATTTAATTATGAAATGGAATTAAATTTATTATTTTCCATAAGAGACTGCTAATTGTTAATTTGAAAAGCTAAAATTTCGATTTAAAGTAAGCTAATATTTTCTGCTTTAAACCGAAATAATAGGTTATATTATTTCATATTATAAAATTAATGTGATCCAACAAAGCTGAAGTGTACAATCAATTGTACAAACAATGTTAAAATTTCTCCCTTTCATGCCTCATGAATTTTACTTAACGTGAAGGCATTGATTACAGAACAAAAGCATCTGATAGGTAATTTTTATTGCATAGATTTTTCTTTTTACAATTATTTCAATATCTAATAATAAGGGTTAGGAGGATCTTTTAGTTTCAAGATTAGTAATGAAACAGCGTATAGAAGAAAGAATAAAAATGAAACTGAGTATGTATTAATTTATTTTATAATGATCAAATAAAATAGTATTCGTTACATTTTTTTTATGATTTTAAATTCGGATTTATTTTTCTTGTTAAAAATAAAAAAATGTTGAAAAAGAAGTCAAAATGTCAACTGAAATTTGAAATAAGCTTTACAAAAAATACCTTAGATACTTTCTTCTTCTAAAATAAATTATAAAAGGACCTTTCTTGAAACACTATATTTTCAATTTCAGTCATAGAAAAAGCATTTAAAAACTGTTTTCGTATGTATCTTGGGAATAACAAGTACACTCACTTTTCCAATGAATGCATTTCATGTTCCTTATGTAAATCGATATTTTAGATCTACCATGAAGTCAGCAAACAGAGAAGATTCACTATTTGTTCGCAATCTTTAAATACCTTTTCTAGACAACTTCAATGTGAAATGCATTTCTTGCAAGGTTTCTCCTAAAACCTGCGCTTTTATAGAAATCTTTATAACACAATTTTCATGCATTCAAAATAAATAAATTTTAATAAAGTAAAGTATAAAATATTTTATAATAAAGTAAAGTATAAAGTATTTTATAATAAAGTAAATTATAGATTAATTTAATAAAATAATTGCAAACGCTACTGTTACAGACGTCACAATTCATTTTTCAAACTGTCAATCTTACAAGCTTGTTTTCATTTAGTTGAAAACAGGAAGCACATTGCATCAGAACGACTATTTTAAAAAGTTCAATTCACACGGTCTAAATATCTATATTTTTCTGAATTTGTGAACAGTAAAATTGGAAATGGATTTTTAGATGCATTTTATTAAATAAAATAAATCTGAACTGAAGTGATTTTTGCAGCAATTCTTTCATAGCTGAAAACTTTTATGAAATATTTTGCAATGAATAAATAATCTTTCATGCATTTTATAAATTTAATTTGTGCTTCAATAAATAGAACTGATGCAAAACGTAATTCCTTGAAATATTTTCATAGAACTCGAGAGATTCTTTATCATTAAAAAAATTTCAAAAGGTTTTTCCTAGTTAATTTTATTATTATTTCTCAGTATTTTCATAAATTTAACAATACACTTCACAATAATTTATATTTGCTTCGGTATCATTCTTCTATTATTGAAAACTAATTATGATTACGTTAATCATTGATTAACAAATCTATTCATTTTCTGCATTTTTGAATTGAAAACGAAAGGATAATTGGTCTCGAAATTTTAATTAAACATTTATTTTCAATCTTTAAATATGAATACAATTCTTAATGTTAAGAATTTAATTTAAACAATTAAGCTGTGAATTTAAATGTTAAATTCTTTCTCGCCTTTTTTTTTCATTCACTTGTATATCTAAGAACTTCCTGAAAAAATGAATAAGTAAGGAAGCATAGAAATAACAAAGATAATTTTGATGTTCATTTGTTTGAGAATTTGAAATTTCGCTTTATTTAAATATAGTCGAGATAAAATTTCAAGAATAAGATGAATGCATTATCCCATTTTTTTACCTGTGATAAAGATAAGAAAACTATATAAAAGTGAAAAGATCATGAATGCCAGTGTATTTTTCAGAAATACATGTAAATCTCCTCATTCAACATAAATAATGTTATTTATTTCATCGGTTTGCATATTTGAAAGCGAATGTGAAAAGCTAAAATATTACTAATAAAGTATGAAAATCAGCTGAACTGCATATAGATATTTACAATTTGGGAACTTCATGTGATTGAAATAAAAAGACATTATAAAATCTGTGGTAGAAGAGTTTATTGCAGGGAAATATATACATCGCTTATTATATTGCATTATATGAATAAGATTATTCAAACCATCTGCAAGTGAAAAAGATTTTCAAAGCTATGTTAAAATAGCTCAAAGAAAAATATATCGAATTATCTTTAACCAGTATCAAAATAAAGCAGGATTTAATAACATTAATAACATTTATTATTTGTAGAAATCACGAGAATAAAACCAAGAAGCTATCTAAAACCGAAAAGCCTACGAATCAGAGTACATTTCCCGTGAATCTGTGCAAAGTCTATCACTCAAGATAACATAAATAAGGTTACTTAGTCCATCTGCTTGCATGAAGTTGTTGAAGCTACGCAGAAATAGCCAATAGAAAAAACTCAAGTAAGCTGATTGTCGGAATCTCATTAAGTAAGAAGGGGGGAAGGTTCAAACGACATTAAAGATCGTGAGGGCGGGTAAAAGCCGTTCTAATCCGCCAGACAAAAGATCTGTTCTAGAAATCTGATCAGCGTCTCCACTATCTAAGCTTCAGATGAACGAACTATCGCCTCTTTGTTCCCTTTAGTTCTCAAAGAGAGACTCTTTGTTGCTATTTGCAATTATCTCAGCCACGGAAATTGTAGTTCTTCCTCACACTAAAAGCAAGAACCTAGAAGCAGAAATCGAGCTGGCGCAAAGAAAAAGCAGCAAATAAATTTTCAAGTGCAACAAAATTTTACTTTCGAAAATTTTTGGACTTCTTTTTGCTTTTTTTCAAATTTATATAGCCAAAATAATAATTATAATAAAATTCTTAGTTTCATCTTAAGGGTCATACATTTAAAAATTTATCATTTTTCGGCAAGTCGTTCAAAGAGCCTAAATTAAAACAATACAGTTAAAAAGTTGCTGCAGAAATTACGCATTTTAAATTCTATCTCAAAATTTCTGGATTTAGTTGCAGAGTTATAAATGGAGGACCATGCAGTCTAATGATGAACCCTCGATGTATTTCGAAGATTATAAAAAAAAATTCTGTCATATGTAAAGTTTTCAAAATCTTCAGATAGTTGCAAGTAACTAGATTTACCTTAAAAATGGGAATATCAAGAAAAAAAAGGAAATGATGTAGTCCCAGCCAACATCATTTAAAATCATTAGATGATAAGTTGCGTCCGCTATTGTAGCTTACATTGGCATATTTATTCGTCCCTTAACACAATAGAAATAAATTTCCCCGCCATCCATTGAGGCTAATACAATATGACATGTTCATAAGCCTATCTATATAATATTAACTAACAGACGGAAAGTTCCAAAGAGTAGAACAAAATCCAATCGATTATTGGTGTAGTATCAATATCAGCATTTACTCGGTGGAAGAAATTCTGATGGCACAACATCTCAGCCGTCCTTTAATAAAAGGTTTAATTTCTCGACAAGGGTAAAAACGTTTCATATGGACATGTTTTCAAAATTTGAAAAAAAAATGAAGTGACCATTCATTCACTTCCAATTTCATTTAACCATTCTCTTCATTTGACCGAGTTAAAATTGTGTGGACATATATAGATTTTATTGTTTAATAAAAAGTGTTTGTTTTACCAAATAACCTCAGAATGATATAAAGCACTAAAGATACGCTTGTATCGTAAGTTTATTTCTCATTTTTACTATTAAACTATAAAAAAAGGCACAAAATGGCTAATTTAATTTTCCAAGGCATGTAGAGCAGAATATAATATTTTGCATTTTACCGTTTAGTTAGTAGAGGGCGCTGCTGATACCCTAGTAAAAGACAGTCCTCTAACGTTAATCGTCATTCTCCGTTCCGATTTCGAGCAGCATGCATCGGTACTCAAATTGAGATCTCGCCGTAATACATTTTTATAGTATGTATGGGAGTGCGGATGGAAATGGAACAAGTGCACAAAGGATTCACAGTCAGCAATTTTCTCTCCTTACAGTCCATTTTGGAAAGACGGGATTGACCAATTGCTTGCCTGCCACAGTCACCAGATTTGCCATGCATGAATTTCTTGTTCTAAACGTACATTCAGAGCATTATCTATGAAAGTGGTCAGAGAGTTGGTTGCTTTAAAAATGTACATGACATGCCTGCATATTTAATAATATACGTCAGTGCATATGTTGCCACCGTAAATCCTGCATTATTAGTAGCAGTTGTTCTTTCGGTAACATTGTAAAAATCATATTGTAAAAATAAGATTAAAATATTGATTTCCGTGGATTTTCCTGCTTCTCTCATTTTTATGTTCATATCGTTCCCTACGTGCTAGCACTTACACGCGGCCTACTCTTTACATTGCAAAATTTCTTTATTTTGGCCCCTTTGCAACCTGTACATTTCTAACAGATATTTTAGAGACACAGTATAATTATCATAACGATTAATAAGTGAAGAGCTGGATTAAGGTTTAGTTGGTAATAATGTTTTCATTTATTATGCTTCATCTCTTTGATAATACATATTTAAGCGATTAATGAAATTTCGAAAGCAAATAAACTTAAGCATAAATTAAAAACAGTACATCCAAGAGACATTTTCTGCCCAAATTTTGCAACTTTAAAATTGGTTAACAAAAACACTACATTCAAGAAAATTATAGCATATGACTTATGTTTAATTTCTGAATAGTAATCCTACATAGAAAGATTGATTTAAATATAATTCATGCACCAATTCACAAATTTTAGCAAAATATGTTACCACAATTTCTTAAAAACTGAACGAAATAACAAATAATTCCCATTGAAGGTTCTGTTCTTAAATTGTCATCTTGAATTTCGGAGATCCATCGAAACATTTGTTGTAAAATATTTCATGTTCCATATCATGTTTGCAGAATTCTCTGTTCCCGATACTATCTGCCATCAATTAACTATCAATAAGTAATGATTAAATCCTGATAAAAAATTTTATGGTATAAACTTATTAAGTAAAACTTTGCCGAGAAAAGTTATATTTCATAGGTTCAAAAAAAGTTGATTGTAAAACAACATCGTAATTTTACACAAAAGAAGCATAGAACCAACAAATTAAAAATATTTTGCTTCAAAAAGTTTTTTAAACAATTTCTGTAAGACATGGTAATATAATTTTTTAATTTTATTACTTAAAATCCAAATGTTTGATTTTTATAAAACATAATTTCTTGTTGTCATTTATGAAAATAGCAGAATGTCATTAAGAAATTGACGAAATTATGTTTAGTTACAAAAGTATTCCTGAAATGACATTTAATATGAGACCTTACTTACAGCAAGCTGTACATAAAAATTCATTCATGCTCTATTTAACATAATATTGATGCTTTATACCAAGCTTTACAGCATTAGCTGAATGAATCTATTTTTCCTTAAAACTAGCTTGTTCATCTTTCACTAAAAAACAATTACTTTTTCTTTATTGGCTTTGTATGCATATAATGATAAGACTCGCATTAAATAGTTTTTATTATGCGCGACAATGAAATGGAATATAAATATCCATTCTTCTTTTAATATACAGGTATGAGCTGTCTCAAAAGGAAAATCAAATGTTTTAAATACCTTCTTTTCTATTGAATATGATGCATCGGATAAATACCCTTGAATATTTAAGAAAGTTACTAGTTCTTGGTAAACGACTCTTAACTTAATAATAAGATAAACTAATAAATTTAAGAAATACTAACAGGAATAATTAAACTTCTCACCACATTTCCATAATTTAATCAAGGAAAATTCTTCAAAAATAATGTGTAGAAAGTGTTTTTTTTTTGTTTTTATTCACTAAGCATATTCCGAATATATTGTATCTTCTTTGGTAATTAAATTTAGGGAGTTAAGATATTACAGTATAATACTATCATAAAAAAAGTTAGTTATAATCTAGGAAATCTATCTATGAGTCTTTTTTTTAATTCGTTTGTATCTGAAGATCAGTACCTTTTACTTAAATATGCCATTGGATAAAATATTACCACCTATAAATAATATGCAAATGATGCGTCTTACTTGATCATTGATAACTTTTTCACTCCAGTTCATCCATAACTCATTCAATATTTCTAAAGCACCAGATGAAAGAAAAATTTGTTTCCCCATGTTTTTATAAGGAATAGTTTGAATAAATAAGTAAGTTTAGTAGAAAGTTTTCCACAGTTCAAGTAGAAAAAAAACTTACGTTTATATCTGCAAGTAAACATGATTAATATAAGGAATAAAAGATGATAATTTAAGAAACAAGAAATGTGCTCTTTTGATAAAAATAACGAGCAAATACAAAAAAGCCTGCAAGATGAAAACGACACAAGTCATTTCAAAAACATTTAGAAAAAAATTAAATGACAGTTATCTTTTAAGTATCTTTTAAAAAACGAAAGTGAAAGAGATAATTTTTTTGCGCTTTGTGAGAGGAATAAAAGAAATTTCACTCATACGTAACTTAATTGTTATATAATACGATCTTAATGAGAAGGAGTTTTTTCGTGTTTTTATTATTTTAAACCACAAAAGAATTTTAAAAATGCCCTGATTGAGACGCTAATAACCTGCAGGCGAGTGGCGCAGATTCCATCAATGAGCTTTATTCTCAAAACAACTCCAAGCACATTTTTCTTTCACTATCAATAAAAATACAGTTTGAAGTGACACTTTGTTTCCCTAAACTGTTTGCAGTTTTGGAGTATCAACTGTTCATAAATGAGGGAAGGGAAAAAAATCTAGAAGCATTATTGTGATCAAAAGCTAAAAGATTAATTTTTAATAAAAAACTTGCTAGCTCCAAAGATTATTGCTGACTTTTCATTTCAAAGAACTGTTATTTTTTAAAAAGACACACATTTTTTAAATATATATTTATGCATTTTAAATAATTTATACAGTAAGGATAAAATTATATTTTAACAATATATTCTTGTCTTTAATCTATTGTTTCCATACTTTCTAACAAAAAAAATGATTTAACAAAAATTTTAAGCAACATGTTTATTAAATTTTAGCGACTTCTTCCCCAAATAGATATCTTGGTTTCATTTAACCGATCCTAAATGTAATCAGAAGTGAGAAAAATCCATTTTTGGCAAACATATTGAAAAATTCTAATGAACTGATGTTCAACAATAGAAATAATACATTTTTAATCATCTTTTTGAAAAGTGAATATGTTATGTAAGATTATAATAAGAGATATTTGAAATATTATTAGAAATAATATAATATTAAAATTACAATAAAAATATAAAGTTTAGAAATACCTATTAGTTACAAATATTAAAATCTAATTTAACAATTTCCTGCTTCAAAAAAAAATATTTGCGGAGGTTATCAACTATAAATTTTTATTTTAATTGATAAACGCGAAACAAAGATATTGATTTGATTAAAATAATAAAGGTAATGAAAAAATTGACGAAATTAACTTATTTTCAACTGATTGTAAAGGATACTACAATTATAATCTTATAAAATGCCATTAGGCTTAAGATGCACCAATGCTGAAAAATTATTCTAAAAAAACTGCATCATTATAAAACCTTTCGAAGAAATATAAATTAAATAGTACAGAAGAGACTTTTCGTTCCATGACACAGTAATAAAATTATTCATCGGCATACTCAGTACTTATTAACAACAAAGTCACAGATTTAGTTATATCTTGAAAAGCTTACCATTTGGTTGAAGGAAAACCATAAAAACTACTAATGCAACTAAAACTGCTTCCTGCGCTACGAAGAGAGATTTATGGGTAATTGATTTTATTATTGCAATTTGATTATCTGTAATACTGCCTCCCAGTTTCGATAAATTAATTTATGGGAAGAGATTCCTATTTCTTTGAAAGGAAAATTTATTTAAACCAGAAATTCAATGCTGTGTGCTTTTCTTCAGAAGAATGGTGAAAACTAATTTCATGATTCATTTTGACATATAAAGCACAATACACTCGAAGTTTATATAGGATTTAGAAAGTCATTATAAAGGCTGACTAGCAGATAGTAAAATATTAGAATCTAATAACGGTTAGACTGAGTGGTAGTAAGAATTATTTTTCAGTGCACTCAACTCAGATAATTTGCTAAAATGTGGAAATAATTTTATTTTAAAATACTATGAATTTGAAAGAACACTGTCCAAAGCTGTTACTATGTACTAAATTAAGTCGAACGATTATGCCACGGATATGACGATGCCTTCTAATTCAGAATAAAAAGAAATTCATCACTGAAATCATTATTTTCAGGAATAAAAATAAATTATAACCAGGTATTCATGAAAACTAATGTGAAAACGAAATTCACCTTTTTTTTCTGCATATGAAAACAAACGGTGGTGGCGGTTTCTCCAAAACTTTCTTGCATACTCTCTAACAAATGCACTTGTGTGTCATTAAACGTATGTCATTGGAGAACAGTAAATAGAAAAGAGCCTCCTAGAATGCGATCATTCACAGCGATCAATCGTTTGAATACGGCTGGTGCAAAATTACCAGAAAACCAATGTACCTTTTGGATGCCTTTTTTTCCTCCTGATTAGAATCAAAATTTGACCCATTACTACAATCGCATAGCAAATTTCTGCTGCTCAAGTGCGATCATTCACAGCGATCAATCGCTTGAATGCAGCTGGTGCAAAAGTACCGGAAAACCAATGTGCTTTTTGGACACCTTTTTTCCGATCGATTAGAACCAAAATTTGACCCATTACTACAAGATCGCATATCAAATTTCTTTAATTTATATTATTATGCTTAACAATGACATACGGTTTATAGAATTTACGTGCTTAAAAAAGTACAACCCTCCCGGCAGTCATCTCCTGAATAAATTTAGTTCAAAATTTGATCTATACTTCAGATGTTAAATCTCTATGCTAAATTTTATTCATCTAACTATCTTCGTTTTGTAGTTTTCATATTCACTTGCACTCGGACAGCTGGACAGACAAACTTCATTTGAAAGTATTTCGTTCAAAATTTAGTAGAAATTTGCTGCAAAGTTCATCCGTCTACTTCAAAGAGTTTTTGAATTTCATATTCATAGACAAACAGATAGACATAATGTCAATAATGTGTTTTTCTGACTCGAATCAGGTCTGCAACGTGGAGATTCGTCAAAATCTCAAATTCGTTTTTTTTTTTTTTTTTTTTTTTTGACAATTGCAGTACATTCTTTTTCGTGTTCAAGAAAATAAAAATTTAATAAAAATAAAAGATATTTGATTAAAAGTATTTTCATGTTTGATAATATGTAAGGCAAGTATCCAAGCTATAAAATAGTTTTAATCGAATTAAAAAAATTACGCAAATAGAAATTTTTAAAAACATATTCATACCTATATTTCTTCATCCTATTTAGCTTAAATATTGTCTAAAAATTTTCCCTTTTTTTATATATGAGCCGTTTATTTTGAAAGTGGGGCAAGTCCATTTTTGAAAAAAATGGGGATAATGGTAGTTGTAGATAAAACTTGTTATAATCTTTTTATGCGTAAAAAATTTATAGTAAAAAAAATTTAGATTCTAGTATTTTGGAAATGGAAGTTTTAGCTTTTAACAGTATTGAAAATCTTTTTATTTTGAAAGTGGTGCAAGTCCATCTTAGATTGAAATTATTACGGCAATATATACGGACCGAATATATTACGGCAAAATTTAGTTCCGGTTTCTGTATGGTGAAGTAAATGTGGCTGTTTGACATCATGTATGAAATCTAGAATGTGTTTGTTTATCTATTTTTGATATTGAAAATCGGTGGTTGTACAGTATTTCATAAATAATAAAAAGTATATTTTAATTTTGTGTTTCGATAATAATATGTTTACTTCCATCACCGATTGTTCAGTCCAGCGTCAATGAAATAAATATCATTGATCACAAATCTTTATTCCAAGGACATTCATTTCTATCGAACGATCGTGATTTTGGAGTGGAAATCCAGTAATTATCTAATCCGGAAACCAGTTCCTTGCATATTCCCCATGATTACTATAAAGTATACGAAATTGTCGAAAAAATAATAACTTTTTAGCAAATGAAATAAAACGCGGATACTTAATTTTAACCCAATCTCTGGAGAAAGCGGTTTTAAAAAGAAAGAAAAGTACCCATGGAGAAACCGTGAATAGGTTAACTATATGGTGGATTAGATTTACAAAGGATGCACCATACAAAATGTTCAACAAAACTTCGATAGAGCGATATTCTGAATTTAAAATAATCGATTTGTCAACACAACGAGGAAGACCAAGTAATTTCAGAAATATAAAATTTTCTCTTATGTATAAAAAAGGGATATTTATTACATCCAAAAAATACAAGGACAAGATAGATTTATTACCATATATACCTCCCGTTCATCATGAACATTTTAAAATGTTAAATCCTGAATAAAATTCAATTTAATTATATCTGGGTATAAACGGAAAATGTATAATTTCATTGACATTCTTAATAAAACTGAATTGGTTTTTTGTTATGTTATATTTTTCACAAAAATATTCTTTGTTTTGTTTCATTTTTTATCAACTTACTTCAAATTTTCATAAATATTGAAAATATTTTGTTTTTATTCTTAAAAAATGGCTGATGCAACTGAAATATTATTTCCCAATTAAATGAATGATTGCAATAATTCTTTAATTTTAAAAGTGATTCAAGCTCATTTAGTTATAATGGAACTCTTATTTTTTTAGTCAGCACTGCAAACACTATTGGATTATAAACTTACATTATCTGGTACTACGAAATGCAAAAAATATATCTATTAATACTTACCAATATTTTTAAATTTATTGAAACGCAAACCTTTAAATATCTCGCAATAACAGAAAAATGGACTTGACCCATTTTAAAAATAAACGGCTCATACGCATGCGCTTTTCCTTTAGACACTAAATGCAATGTTCTGATACAAAGATTCTTAATTTCTTGAAAAACTTTTTTTTTATTATTTTATGATTGCTTTCGTTTATTTCCAAGCAGGCTTTAATAAATCAATAATTCATCTAGTTATAATTTTGTGTTATAGAAAGGTATCTTAAATTGCGTGAGCAGTTCGAAGAAAGTAACAAGCCCCAAAACAGTAGAAGTATTCTTCCCTCACCATTATATTATAGTTAGACAACATATCACCGTCTTTTCGATTCTCTTTATAAGCGTCTGCAACCCCTGAAATCCTTGTGACGGGTGGGAGGGGAAGCGACAAATCTTCTGAGATCACGTTAAGCTCCTTAAGTGGGATTATATTCCTCCCTCAAAGAAAATGGAGTGTGAATTTTGGGGAACTTTTTTTCGACCGACTGGGTGCAAACTGTGATATACAATTTTGGGTACAAGGGCGCATCCCAAATTTCATTTATCTAAATCATTGAGTTTTGTATAATCGCTTTCACATATATACATTCCAACAAATAGTCACTCTTTAAGTATATTTCATCAAAACTTATATATATATATATATATATTCGATGATAAAACATCATTTTACTGTCAAAAAGGTTTTATGTTTCTAGCTTTTTGTGTTTTTGAGATATCGAGTTCATACGCACTTTGCCGATTCGAGATATGGGTTATGGAGTTCTTGAACTAAAAGTTTTTAACCTCCGGACAAAGCACATGATAAGGATACTGAAATGGCATTTAACTTACTTAGTAAATGGTTGTGTATTATGAAGATTGCAAGCAATTGCATTGAGAAGTAATAATAAAATATTAAAAGTACTTTGAGAGGGAGAGAGAAAAAAGCAGAATTTTACGTAAAGTGTTTATAGCAAAATCTATCCCGAGTCATATCGGTATGGTAAAGATAAAATTAGACTATACATGGATCTGACGGCAAGGTCTCTTGGCGTTCTTCGGTAACTTGGGGTAGTATAGTTCAATTTCTTTAATAACGACGTTGTCGCTTCTATCCAACAAAGAATATGTTGATATTTTTTATGAAATCATTTAATATAGCAAGGTTGAGATCTTTGCGAATAGCGTTATTTCTTGTAAGCCACCAAATGTTACTAATTAGCAGAAATGTCACATTTTGCAATCTTTAGAGTGCTGTAGTTTGGGTTTCTGTTGCAATCGCGCAGACAGATGATGCGTAGGAGATGAGAGGCTGGAGAAGGATTTTAGATTAAGAGCTTGTTGTCTGTGATATTTGATATTTGTCATTGAAAACAGACAAAGAACTTTTGCTCCTTTATAGCTATTCTGGATTTTATTGATATATTTTTAACGGTTAATTGTTTATCCAGTGTGACGTCAAAATGAATTGTGTCATTGCTCCATGGTATCTCATACCAGAACAAGTTGGATGAAACGACTTCAGATTTGCTCATGTTTATCTGTATTTTCCATTTTCCAATTAGTTTAACCCTTTGGGTATATTTGACGCATTAGAACGTTCCGCATTTGTTTGAATTTATGTTTCCATTTTTTTTCTTTCTTTTTTGTTATAATTAGCTTAAGTTATCTCAATATCATGCAGCCGTATATATTCTGAATAATAAGAAATAAATGAATTCTTACACAAAAGCTACTGCCTTCACATGTTCAAAAAACTAAATGCCCTTCAAATAAATATGTGGTCAAAGGTTTAAGGTGTTCGGTGAGTTCTTTTGCAATGAATTCTGGATCACTGGCTATGCAAAGCAGTGATGTATCACCGGCAAATAAATTAATGACTCTGGTATCTGAAAGCAGAACTTTTATAAAATTTTAATGGACTTAACAATCTTGTAGGAAATGATGCAGTATTCATACTTGCTATTTCAGAATTATGGAATTATTTATCATCAGATGGCAGTGGCCATCTGATGATTCCATAAAGATGCGGATAAATTTACTCGATTCTTTGGACTTACATTTCATGCTATGTGTTATTTTTAATCTTTTCAAAATTTCTTTGCATTCACCAGTACGTTGTAACAGTATGAGTCCATTATACCACGCACAAAAACTAATAAACAGATTTCCTTTTGACAGAATTTATCCAAAAGTTGAGAAAAAACTTGCACTAGGACTATATGCAGAATTTCATCCCTTAAGCTCAATGGGTCGTCGTGCTCGCAAATATGAAGACAGACATAATTCCAAAAATATGTTTTTCGTACTCAAGGAGGATTGAAACTCAGAGATTCGTCCTTATCTCGAAGTCGAATTTTTTAATGATTGCAATATGTTCTCTTTGTATACGGAGAGTAATAATTGAAACGCACACAATATACACAAAATATGTGTTATAATATATATACTCAATGACAGTTGCAGAAACGTTAAGAAAACAAAATAAGTAAACCGCGATGTAAAAATTCGCGTTTAAAAATTTGGTTAAAAAACAATAAAGAAAATTGGAATTTTCTTTTTTTTATACCCCGGAGAAAATAGCTTTTGGATTTGCTTCCGTCTTTAAACTGCTGATTCAAATAATATCAGCTTTTAACCAAAAATAATCGATACTCAAGTGAATCATGACCCTATTAATCGTATATAACCTTAAGGCAACCATTATTCACTGTAGTATCGAGTTTGTAATCGTGATTAGGATCACGATCAGGGTAAATGTCAGAAATCAAATGCGATTTCCGAAAGCTTCAGGAATGACTCCTTATAATTTGATGAAACGCTGGATTTGTAAGAGGGCTATTATTAAAGACGGATGAAAAATATAAGTTACACATAATGGGGCATGACTACCCATTCTCGAAGAAACGGTGGTGAGAAAAAAACTTTTTATACGAAAACTCCTGAAGCCAAAGAGAGAAGTAAAAAGGCTGCGAACTTAAAATGCTATCTTGCTTCGAAAAATTCCCTCTAGAGGCCCATAATAAGCAGGCACATATTACATGTTTAGTGTTGTATGGATGAATAACAGAAAAAAATCCCAAAAATAAACGGTGGTAAAAAAAAATCAGAAATGATGTCAAGAAAACCCCTGAAAGTTCTCAGAAATGGGATTTCTGAGCGGTTGAGAAATCCGACTGGGAAAAAAAGGCATAGTATGCTTTGATGTTTGAAAAAGATATTTAAAGAAAGCATGTAATGGCGATCATATTTTTGATATCAGTTAAAATAAAAATTTATTATAGTAATAAAAAGGAACATAAATCATTCTTATTTTAGAGACAAGCAATTATTTGAATAATAAATTTCATTGATCATTTAAAAAATTGGTAATAAAAGGGATAATGTAAACTATAGTAAATTTTGAAAAGTAAAATTTGTTAATTGAAAGTACATGTTTTACATATTTTTCAAAAGCATATGAGTTTTTCACTCATTTTCGGCAGCGTTAGTTTAAATTATGATAATGTTACATGTCACGTTGATTTGTTTTACTTTTATCGCAACTGCGATCAAAAGTAAACTATTGGACTGATATTTTAAGGCCACTTTGACATGCCCAACTACAAGACTATCTCCTTTCTCCATCTATGAGATTAGAACATTTCTTCATATTATTGAATGTTACGATCTCTGCAAAAGCAAAGTACATAATATTTAGTGATAGATAGACATATTATATATATATTTGAAATAAATATTTTGGAGAAACATTTTAGAAAGACATTCTTAATGAAAGAAAAATACTTTCTCAGCTGCTTATACAAAAGAATACTAGGGTCCATGAGCAGTTTATTATTCATGCATTGTGATTATTTGGAAAATTCGGGAAATGCACAAAAATCTTGCAAATATTTTTGTTGCTTTGCATTTTTGCTTAAATTCTTTTATATTGTAATCACTATTTTGTTCGTGAAATTCTCAGCGATCAACCTTCAAGATATGTCCCTGAAATAATATATCCAAATTAATTTCTTAAGCTTTGAGATCAAGACTCATAAAATAAAAAAAACAATTAAAATCTTAGTGATGTGTAAAAATTATATAAATAAATCATCTTTATATGAGTCTCAAGTGGCGAATAACAAAGACACTGAATCTGCAAATGAAGCAGAATGATATAAATGAGTCAGGAGAAAAGAAATGTTAATTACTTCTGATCTTATACATACTGATATTTCATCGGACGAAAACAAAAGCTCTTGTTATTCGTACATATATATATACTCATATACCTAGATATTTAAACACATAATAACCCGAAACATTTTAGTAGGAAGTTAATATTTTTCTCACATCCATTCAAAAGACTCAAGAAACAAATAGCATAAGCAATGGCCTTATAAATGAAAAAAAATGATTGTTGAAGTTTTTAGCAGCATAACTCTCCCAATTCCTTTTAACATGCCCATCTTATATCTAGATACTATGAATATCCAATAAACTATTTTAGTAGTAAGTAATTGTAATGATCGTTTCCATTCAGAAATTTCAAACGACATATGGAATAAACAATGAAAGATGTAAACAAAAAAAAATAGTATAAGTTATCGAATAGTTCTCGATGATTCGTTGAGGAATTACAAGAAGGATAAACCCAGCAATTCTTATAGGCCCACCTGCATATTTATAGCATATATACTGATTTTAATCTTAAATTTTAAATAATTATTTAATAGGATTCAAGTTCAGCTGATGTTTTAATCCAATTAGTCCAGTTTTTTACTCTGAGTTAATCTCCATCTGACCACAGATCACAATTAAATAATCCGTCTAAAAATACCCCTTACGTAACTATAAAATGGGGCCTCAACAAACCCTCGTAACTATGTTAATCATAAATAGGGTTTGCTCCAAAATTAAATTTATGCTTTATGATTTTGATAGATTAACGCCAGCTCTAAAATTTTATTATGTATATTTCATGATGAACTTCGTAATGGAGGCAAAGTGGCCAGGAAAACTTGTTTGCTGTTACTACACTCTCTATCTTTCACACTGTACCAACGAAGCCATGTTTGATATTCTACTGCAAATGGCACATGCCTCAGTTTCACATACATAACGGATCCTCTGTAGTAAAGAGTCTCGAAACAGATAATGTACAACCAGACTAGCGCTGCTTTAAGAATAGCTAAAACGTATGTTTCTAACTCTGACGCTATTGTCAATTTTCATAACATTTTCAACAAGAATGGCAAAAATTTATAATGCAAAAAGACCAGTGTTTTTCAAATTTCCTGAAATATTTTAGCATTTTCTTGAAATTCTGTAAAAATTCTGCTTAGAAAAATATGAATATTGAAGGAAAAATTAAGTTAAAATGTGCAAAACAATAAATAATTCTTTTGTACATGAAATAAAGGAAAATACCATGTTATCTTGTTTTCAAAAACAACCATGATTTTAAAAATGAGGTCTAAAATCCTCAAATGCAATAATAATAAAAGCTAAAGAATATTTTATGTGTTAAGTATCTCTTTTGAATTCTCCGCATCGTACTTATAATCTCTGATAACTTACATTCAGTTGAAGAAGATAATGTTTAATGATGGAAAATGGTAGTTTTTTCCTCCAAATTTATACACCTTAAAGAAAATCGGCTTATTTTTCTTCAAAGCATTGCCTCTAATACGAGCTTAAAGTAGACGTCTAGGATGATATAATTTATTATGATCAAGGCTGCATTTTTATTTTTCCATTACTTTTAATCAAGCTTCATATTTTAATGAAAAAAGTTTACTTTAAATAAACAAAGTATGTCCGGAGTATAGGTAAGATTGTGCATGCATTAAATGCTAATCTTTCGAAAAACTAGCTCACTCGGGCAAGGAAAAAAAAATCTAAAAATAAGTCCATTAATTTTTTTTATTGATGTATTAATTTTTTTCTGTTTTTGTTTTCATTTAAAAAAGCTTTTAACGCTACATGGAGCATTTAATTGTTTAATATAAATTATAATACAGGGAATATATTTTTAGCTAAGCTACTAGACGAAACTAGTTACTTACCTAAGGTTGAAAGCATTTTATATACTTTATATAGAGCCATATATTAATATATGAATTTTAATTAGATATTTATCACTGTTATAAAAATGTTTTATTTTAGAAAAGAATATTAGATCTATGTTCAATAATTTCTAAATGAAAAACAATACAACTTTTTTTTAATAATCTAAATGTGATTTTTGGATCATAATATATGAATGATATTCTCAACTTGCGTTAAGGCAGTATCTATCTTATAAATTATTCGAATGTACTATATGTAATAATAAAATTATCTTAGGGAATTCAAATAACTGAATTAATATAATAATGCTGAGTTACATATAAAGTGTTATATAAATGTTATAATTTATTATATAAAATATAGAAGTAAACAAAGAATTTTTTAAAAAAATGCTAATTTGCTATTTAGGTTAGATTATAATATATATAATATATAACTATTCTAAAAATGCTTAAATGAGTCAGTTTATCAGAGCCATATAACAAACTTAACTTCACATATTAAATGGCATCTATTTCACATCTTATCTGATCCTATGATGTGGCATTACGTCTTTTCTTCTTGTTGTAAGATGCATATTGGATTTTAAAACTAACGCCGGGCGGCATGTTTCATAAATATTACTTTAGCATTAATAGGCGTAACTGCATAATATGCATTTAGATAAAACAAGAATAAATTTGGTGATTTATAGATTTTAAGAAAAAACAAACTACAAGTAATTAGTTTTAACAATATTAAAAGGTTTAAAGAAATTAAAACTGTTAAAATAGATTTCAGGTAAAATTAAAATTAAGAGATTCACGCAAGGGAGAGCAAATACAATAACTTAATATTTCTTTAAATAAACATTATTATGGAGATAAATAATGATGCCTAAATTAGAAATTAGTACAAAGTTATCTATTTTAAAAGTACAAATATTGTATTTCAATAGTTTAGAAAGGCCTTTTGTAGCTATTAGTTTATTCAACCTGCACCACCAATCAGCATCCTCAATAAAGCGCTAGAAAATTTTCCACACCTGTATCTACATTAATTACTTAGCATCTGATATATCTATTACTTTAAGAACCATTATTTTTCACAGAATTAATTAAATATCTTGTCCCCCATTCATTATGTCACTTAGCACGCAGAATGCGCAGGCCTTACGTTAATAATCTCACAGGAAAATGAGTCTTCCGTATTGGGGTTCTTTGAAGATATCATTTATTTTTCCAGGTGACTAACAAATTATTCTTAATAAATGGCTTTAAGTAACACTCATATAATTTAAGCTTACATTTTGTTTTCGTTCTTTTCTGTTAAATTCTTATTTAAAAGGGTTTAAAAATAATTTTTTTCTGAACAGGAGTTTTAGTATATTATAAACGCAAAAAATAAGAAAAAAATCAGCAACCTTAAAAAAAATCATTTTTTATTAGACCCTATATGCTAATCATACTAAAACGTAATTCAGCTTGAACGATTGTTGACGCTAAAAAACCTTCTGATATATGAAGTTTTTGATATTCTAAAAATTTCTAAAGACAAATAAATCGGATAAATTTATTAAAGTTCTAAAAATTGATGACATAAATTAGTTGATCCTAATATTGTAATATAAACCTTCTAGTAATAATACTGTGATTATTACTTCATAGTAAAAGTCACGAAAATAATTGATTTTCATGCACCACATATGATTTTATTTATCCTTTACTTGATTCTCTCAGATGAATTTAGTTTCTTCTAATAATGAGAAGTTTCGAGACCTACCCAGAGGCTATAAAGTCATCTGTCTGCTGAAGACAATATAAGTTTGGCCTTCGGCGAAGAATTTGAAACTTCCACAAATCAAAGCAAAGTCAACAATGACTCATTGCAACATATGAAGAGTTGATGTCCAAGAATGTCATCAAAGATTGTTTTCCAAACAAACATAAAGTTAGAAATAATGTCTATCATCTGATAACTAAATAATCGATTTCTCTCGGAAATGTGTCTAAAATATAATTTAAAATACTAAATCGAATGTATTCATGATTTTCTATTTGAAAATCTCATGCGGTAATGCTTGTAATGGAACTTGAGGCTACGTTGCATTAATTTTTGGAAAAAATGCTTATATTTTTAATGTATTTTCGGTTTCTTGATTATAATTGTTTTTCTGATAACATAATTATTCTTTCATTACATACACGAAAAACATTCGGCAGTTTTTTCGGTTAAATTAGTTTTAGTTGGGTTCATTTTAAAATGACTATTCAAATAAATAAAAGGAATATCTTATTTGATAATTTTATTTTTAAACTTCAAGCTGTAAGCCGTTTCATTGTTAAGAATCTTTCCCGCTTGTAAGAAACCTTCGAGGAATCTTGATTCAAACCAGGGAGCATTCCTGCTAGGGAATTGCTTACAGGAACTGGCATCCCTTATTGAAGTTTCAGGTTGCAAAATATATGAAGATTATCTGCAAACATTTTGTACAATCAGAATATTACAAAGCATGAATCATAAAGAATATGTACTCGTAATTGTACGTGAATGTATTTTTTAACTCAATATTCAACGATATTTCTTTTTTAAACTTCACTGAATTGTGTTTGTGTTATATGATGCAAAAATGTAAGAAAAATTACTTAAAATAAGACTCAGTATTAAAATTCAATTAAAAATAATTATTTGCAAAATTACTAAATTATCTGAAAATTACAATTCTTTAGTTCAAGATTCCTTTATTATTATTATTATTTTTTTTTTTTTTTGTACTTCGGATAAAAATTGCGATAAGAAATTTTTTTCGTAATTATTAAATTTTTTCTATGCTATGTATAAAGAATGAAAAATGATGGTGATGCAAATATTTTCAACTCACCAAATAAAATCAAATACATTTTTTGTTTATAATAAAATTTACAGAAACTTGTAAATTTTAGATTTTTGTTTTGTTTTGCAATAAATTGAATGGCTAACATGCAGATTTTCAGAAATAAAATTGATTCTTTGAAGTATCAATCGCTATTTTGTTATGATTGAGTATTCTAAAATTAAATTATATATTCATTAAAAAGCTATCTTTAATGTCAAATCTAGTGCTTAATTTTAACTGGCATTTAATGTAAACCCTAATTCATTCTCCAATTTTAATATTTTCAGTTTCCAAGATTTTTGCAATCCATCTTTAATTAGATACCTCAGTTTAATTTTTTTCCTATTAAATTTGGCTTTTGTGTAAATAACGGCTAACCCTGTTTTTTTTAAAGACGAAGAATATTTCGAAACAATTATGAAGATCATATTGTTTACTAATTTCTCATTTGTAAAAATTCTCTTAAAGTTCTTCTATAGCATTAATACTTCAATTATCAATACTTCAATTAATGATTTTCAATACTTCAATTTCACACGTAAAATGAGATTATCAATTTTATTTTCATTTTGATTGTACATCACTTATACAGACAATTATCCACTGAAATTTTAGAGAGTGATAAGAAACCGAAGACTAATCCTTAAAGTTTCAGATATATTTTAAAGTTGAATTTTCTATTTCACGATACAACTAAAAAAGCACCTCACATAAATACTTTTCACACCTGTTTTAGACTCTTTTTCTCTGGTACGAAAGTAGGTACTGGATAAAACACGTCTTTGACTTCATTTATCGAAAACAAAAGTAAACAAATTTAGAAGGCTTGTCTTGAGAGCTTAGCCGGGATTATTCTATCATTTACTAGCTATAATCATTGCACTGGATAATCAGTGGAAGATGGATGTATTTTAATGGGATATTGTTGAGTTAATATTTGCAAAAAATATATTTATTACCGAGAAAAATAATCAGTATGATATGTCATTTTCAAACACTAATGAGGAACATAAAGTCATTCAAGTGATAGCCACTTCCATAAACGCTTGGGAGTGGTATATACGAAACATTATCGCTTACTTTTTAATAAATATTCTTGCATATTATTAAAAACATGGTTTTTGGGAACAATAGTTACGAAAGAGCCTGTTAAATCACGATCTTTATTGACTCTTTTTGACGTTTAATCGCAAGAGAGCCGTTAACATGTAAGTAACAGAAAATAAATTACATATTTTTTATCTGATTAAAACCAAAATTTGGCAAAGAACTGCAATTGTAGTCACAAAATCATGCATCAAATTCCTTAAGTTTAAATCACTGCGTTTTTATTTATTGCATTTACTTGTTTGTGAAAGTATAGACCAATAAACTGTCAATCTCTAGGCGGATTCGGTTCTAAATTTGATACCTATCTACATCTTAGATGTTAAATCTATATACCTAATTTTATTAATCTACCTCTTCATATTCATCTCAAGTTAGCTTATATTCAGATACACGGACAAATTAAATTTCTTCAATCTTACTTCAAGCGTGCTCCCGGATAGACAGTTTTAATTTTAAAAATGTATTTTTTGGGGTTACTCAGGGAGGACTGAAACATGGAGATTCGTCAATTACCGAGTTCGAATCATTTGACTATTGTATTCTTTAAATACGTGAAAATAAAAATCTATCTTCTATAGGAGTTGTACACTTTTCTAGTTTTACAAAGCTTACCTACTTCCACCTGTTATTTCATATGCCTTTAAAGATAAAGATATGTTGCATGGTAAGATTTAATGACCGATCAGACCACAAATTACTATGAGAAATTACTAATTTAAGATACGTATTCCAACCACAAATATGGAAAGTCTGAACTGTATGAGTATTCCAATCATGTAAAAAACATGATTAAGATATTAATTCCTGTTCTTTAAATTCTAGTTCCAAAGAATTTTCATGCTGAAAACAGAATAAGCATTTCCTCTGATAGCATAAATGCACATAATCTAATGACTTCGAAGAAATAAATAGCTCGTAATTCGCTTGAGAGACCAATGTGATACCTCACATTTATATCTACATTGTATGTGGTTTTATTGCTATCCACGAGATACTTTCTGATAATAGTTTTGTACCTGGAGGTCTCGCTTAGAATACCAGATTGTTGCATGTGGGGAGGTTCCCTTTTATTCACAAATTTAGCAATTTGGGCAAAGGTATCAGAAGCAAACACATATTATGCTCGAATTCATAGCGAGATAATGACACAAAACGGTATTCCACTGATAATTGTTAGATAACTGCCGCTTTCCCTCTCTACTAGCAATTTCTCTTCTCTTTCTCTACTAGCATTTTCTCTTCTCTTACTCTACTAGCAATTTCTCTTCTCTTACTCTACTAGAAACTTCCCTTCTCTTCTCTTAACATCAATGCAAATTACTGCTAATGCTGATATCAACGGTTAATAAATTTATATCATTTAATTTGAGTGTCAACCAGTACTGCTGTTTTTAGTTGTTTTGAAAAATGGAGACAAATTAATTGTTAAAAATAGACAAAGGATTTAGAATCATTATGACAGATGGGTCGCATCAGTATAAAAATATGATATAGGCAAACTAATTTACCCTTTGGATGCATTGACGTATCAGAACGTTCCGTATTTGTTTAAATTTATGTTTCCATCTTTTAAAATTCTAATTAGCTTAAGTTATCTCAATATCATGTAGATGTATATATTCTGAATAATAAGAAATAAATGAATTCTTACGTAAAAGCTACTGCCTTCACATGTTCAAAAAGTTACATGTCTTTCAAATACAAAAGTTGTTTCAAATAAATATGTAGTCAAAGAGTAAAAATTTCTTTCTTTTCGCCACACAATACCCACGAACTTGGAATTTCTAGGATCCCCTGTCAGTTAAAAAAATTTCCATGCATATTCATTCAAGAAATAAACAGCTTTTAAATTTACACATAGTACACAAAATAACATAACAAATACACACAGTACAATAATTAAAAAGGGAGAATTTTACTGAAGTTAATATTGCTTGAAGAAACTAATTAAACTGCAGTTTTATCTTACAAATTCACAAAACAGCTAGTTTTTGCGATTATTTTGCTTGTCATCATCTCTTTAAAAGAATTTTACTGTTCCTCTATCTTATCAGAGAATAAGTGCATGATAAACTTCAAAATCCTTTCTATTTTAATTTTTTCTACATATTACAAATAATCATACTGGAAGACGTAAAAGAAAAAAAAATCAAACTGATAAAAATGACCAATAAAGATAAATAAACAAGGTTAAATTATGTCTACAACTACAACTCTTTTTCCAGCTTTCTCCGGCATTTGAAAAAAAATAATGAAGTCTGGAAGGCGACATTCTTTCAAAACTAATGGTATAAAAACATTTGAATATGAAACACCATCTTCTAATTGAAACCGAAAACCAACAGAAGCTATTTTACTATTATTATTATTATTATTATTATTATTTTTTGCAGACTGAATGTTTTGTAAGTTGTTGCTAAGAAACAATTAGTTTTAACAATCTGGCGGTGTTTTGTTTTTTTCTCTCCAGTAGTTTCAACGTTGCATAGATCTGTGCAGAAAATAAAAATGAATCTCAGAATATCTTACATTAGATTAAATTGTTGCTTGAGACGTAGGAAAAGCAGATTATGATAAATATCCTGTCTCCTGAAGGATAAATATCCTTCAGATTATGATAAGTATTTGCAATGACGTCATATTAGTGTCGTCTTGTCTGTGCAGATTAAACAGAATGTAGTTAAAAATAAACTGAGTGACTTCCGAAACCCATATTTACCGCGTTCGCTATTCGATAATCAAATTATTCATTTCTCTTCTGGTATGGAATACGTTTATTTCTTTAATAGTAATGGCATTTGTAACAAAAATTAGTTTTCCACATGTCTTAATTTATTTTTCGGATTCCTATTTCATATTCCTTTATTAAAAATAGAGGGAGATAAGATTTTTATTTTCATTATTTGTTAGCATACTGCGCTTTATTAGTAGAAAACGGAGACGTTTATTAGATATTATTGTATTAAATATTTGGGATTCTTCTGATGTATTTACAATAAAAGAATGCTATTTAATCAGCTTACAAAAAAAATCAAATATATTTTCTAATAAACTTGTAAGTAGAAATCATATTCTGCAAATATTTAATCTATTATTGATGAGAACTAGAAAGTCAAAAATACATATGAATTATTCAAGTTAATGTTTCATTCTTTGCTTACAATATTTGATTACAAATTAAACAACTGAAGTGAATTTCCTAACTCTGTTATATTCTTTCATATATCTTGAATTTTTTTTTGTATATGAGATTTCGTAATTATTTAAATATTATTTGTACAGAGATCGGATATGCCACCATGAAACTATTTTTATATTTTTTAAGCAATGGAATTTGACTAATGCGAATACTTTAAAATTAAATTATTATCATATTGAATTTTTATCTTTGTTTTATCGAATTTCTGAATAAGATAATGTTAACATTTCTTTTTAGCATTAATCTGTAATTCAAATCTCTTTCTGTAAATTCGAAATCGAAACTTAAAATTGTATTTTTGTTGTTTCTGAATTATTTTCTCTTGTTAAATGTATGTGTACCTTGTGTCTTAAGTGATTGTAGGAGAAAAAAAAAGTTTTTAAGCCCCTTAGCTCATTTACACTGAACATTACACTATACAATATATTTACTTAAAAATAACTGATTTAGAAAAAAAAATAGATAATAATTATATTGTATATTTTGAAGTTTTATTGTATAATTGTTGAATTTAATGTACTGCGCGGTATTTTTTTATTCAAATGATTTACATATTTGTTCAAAATTTTTGCCTTGAAAATTCATTTTTTCTCAATTCTGTTATTAATATAACGCCATATTTATTTAATAATTATGCATTAGTTCTAAATCTGATTAATATTAAAAATGAGTTTTTGCTGCTAATTTTAGTTTTTTCTCACTTTTTCTGCTCTAATTCAAACGCGTTTTGAAATTTTAATTAAATTGAATTATTATTGAGGTTGTGTTGGCTTCAAATTATCAAAGTTCCATTTTATTTTACTGGTTTAAAAAAGAAAACCATTAATCTTTCTCTAAATATCTTGTCGTTAGTTATAGAGCTTCAAAATTATTTATTTCTATTATTCTAATTATTCCTTTTATTTACTTAGAATGGGTTTTGGTAATATTATGGAATTCATGAGCTCAAGTTGACGAATTTGATTCTTTTCTATTCTTGTCCTTGAAGTTTTCCTGTGCCAGGAAAGTTCTTGGATGCCTCATAGACATCGTAATGGAAAAATTCTAAAATTTCGCAAATATTACTCTCGGTAGATATCTAACTTAAATGAGCCATTTTAAGTTGGATCACGTTTCAAAACTTCGAATTCACTCCCAAACTCGTGTAGTTTCAAAAATGGGACAAAAACAAAATATTCAATTTCTCTTCTTCGTTCACTCACATTAAAGAGCCTTTTTTCTGGCTTGGAGAGGGCATTCAGAGAAGGAACTGTAGTTGCAGTTTCAATCCTCGTCAACTGACCATGGCCGAAAATCAAAAACCTGTTTTTGGAATGGTTCTCTTTCCCTTCAGCTAATGTTCTTGATTTATGCTTAGTTTGGGTAAACTGAGTTTGTGGGGGTCTGTTTAAGATCCACTGGAAATATCCTCATCATTTCTATCCCCATTAATAAATCACTGCTCAAATTTTCAAAATCAGTCGCATTCAGGTGGACTGCTCTTTTACCATCCGATTTTAATTTGGGCTTATGGTAGATCGCTGTGAGGCTTTTTAAGATCTCTCTCCCACAAATAACACTCCCAATGTTTGGAAACTGGGTATAAAATTAACACATTAAAATAAATTGAACTAAATTTTAACTTTTAAGCACCTTAAGAGAGGAAAATAAAATATCTAGAACTTACCTAGTAGGAATCCATCTTTACTCCACTGCACTAAGCCTGCTCTATTGCCAACATGACAGTGAAGCTCAGCCGTTCTACCAGCAACAACTGATGTATCATGAGGCTTCACGCGGAAATATTGCTGACCTAAAACCACTGAAACGAAAACAGAGATTTTATAGTTTAGATATATTAAATTTCTTATTTATTTTAAAGAATACATTATGAATAATCAATACATTGATAGCTTTTAAAAAATATAGCTTGAAAAAAGCATCATCTTAAAAATGATACTAATATATATCTCTTAAAATAAATTATATTAAACGTCCATTATAATAAATTATATTAAACATCTCTTAAAATAAATTATATTAAATATCACTTTTAATACACTAGAGGGTAACACCACCTTCTCTCTCATCTATTCTCAAGAATCACGTTGTGATTCTGAAATCACTACGTGATTCCAATCACTTCGACAGCGCACCAAATAGCTATGCATTTTTGCTAGTAATAAGAAATTATAAATATATTTATTACTAAAAGTAAATTTAAATTATTTCAAATTTCATGACCTGCTAACATTAATGTTTCACCAATTACTAAAACCTAGATGATCGATTTCTAAAATTAATATTTTCTGGTAGTATAGAGACATATATGTAAATGTTAGAAAAAAATATTATTCTAAGATGCTTAAAAATCAAAATTATTTACATTAATCTAAAATCAGTTATTTAAAGCCTCGTAAAGAAGCACAATGAATTTCTAAGAGATTTATGTCATGTCCAATTTTAATCACCAAGGGGGTATATCTCGTCCATTTGATAGTTAATAAATCCTTTCACAATTCTGGCAGATTCAAAAAATTCTCTAAAACATCTTTTTTATCGTGACAACATCTGTATCTTCCATTTGAATATACTTCTTTTTTTCTGAAACATGCTATTTGTTAAAACTTTATTTGCAACCTTAAAGTCCAAGGTTTTTCCGGGCGATGGCGCTGTGCGCCTCTCATGGGTTTGTTTATATTGAGTCAGTCTATCTGTATAATGCTATGTCTAGTTGTGTTGCTTCCGTCTTTGTGCGCTTTGTTCCTGTGTAAATGTGCTAGCTGCTTCTGAAATAAAATGTGGAAAATCCATTCGTTCCTTCCAATTCCTTTCTGACAGGTAAGAGGTTTTTGAATGAACTAACTGAAATATGAATGCGAATTTGAATTGAAGTCTAATTACCAGCTAAAAAGAATAAATTTCTGTCATATTCCCGCAACTAATTCCAGCTGGATCTTCTAATAAATTATTTTTCACCATTTTAATTTGCCCTAATTTCTCGTTTTCGACGATTTCTATTTCTAATCAAAACTTCTCGATTAAAACTCATTTTTTTTTGTATTATTCAACTGTCGTTTCAAATTTTCTACCAAGACAAGCATGCAAACAATCTAAAAGTGCGAGATGTTGCCAAATGACGATTAATAAATTTGGTCTGATAAGCGTTATGCATATATATATATATAGAGAGAGAGTGTAATAGTGATAACAAATTATATTAAATGTTACTGATAATAAATTCTTAGCATCGAGTACCTTAAATGTTTACGTGAGCTCATTATGTAGTTCGTTTACTTTTTTCAGATAATTAAAATCTATAGGAATAATGAAAGAAGAATACGATGAGCTTAAAGATAATTTAGTGGACATATAAATCTGATTAAAATATTATACTGTCTTAAAAAATAAAAGATAATGTTGATCATAGTAAGCGGATACAAAAAAACTGGAGGAGAATCCTCAGTGTTTTAGCTTGAATTCAATTTTATAGTTCTTAAATTATAAAAATTATCACTTATTTAACCATAAGCCCTAATTCCAATTCATTTATGTTTCATTGCTTAACATTAAAATTAATAACGTTATTCATAAACGTATAATTACTTAACTTTAACTATTTTTAGATGTTTCATTATTTATTTTAAAGGCAAGTAAATGAATTTCTAATATCAGTGTCTTTTTTTTTAACATTCTCTTAACATTTATACAAAACATTTAGCGCAATTGGAAATCTGGAAGGTTTCTAATATGGACACAAGATTTATTTTGAAAGGAAATGTTGCATGGATTGAGTTTAAAGTCTCTAAATCTAATCTTAAAAAAGGGCGCAATATTTTTATCTTGGTTATTTTTAGAAAGTTTTCTGACTAGGAATAACCTCCAAGTCGTACTGAATTTTAACCAATCAATTCAGTTATTTTTGTGAGTATTGATTTACTCGATTTAAGAAATTAAAGCGAAATTACTCGCATGTATTTATGCTTTATTTTATTCTTATTGATATCCTAGACTTGGTATTTCTTGTCTATACAAATACCCCCTCCCCTATTGCATACAAATTTATTTCCTGGGGACACATGCCGCATAAATAGTTCAGAATCAGTTTTTTAAATAATAATTTTCGCGTTGTTGCCTTTTTTATGCCAATAAAAGATTTCCAATGACATTTTTTCCGCAGAGTTATTAATAGAATGGATAATAATGAAAAAAAGTTTTAAAAAAATTAATTAGAAAGTCATTTGATAGGGCGCTTTATGATAAGAGGGCTCTTAAACTGAGATAAGTTTTCAAGTGGTAAACTAATAGAAGAGGGAAAAATTCGTCTAACTTTGTATGTAGTGAATATTTTTCTCTCATCTTCAGCAAAGTGAAGGCTCTAAAATTGATTTCATCGAGCAAATATATTTTATTCAATATATATTTACTCACATATGAAAAATTATTATTTTTATAGTAATTTTCATTTATGGTCTGATAGAAATACGATAATTTTAAGTTTTTGGATTAAGAAATAATTATTCAGAATAGAATATTATTTATATGATGCAAGACACTTAACAACAAATTACAGAAAAAAATAAAATTTTTTACATTCAAATCTTGAAATGTACCATAATGAAACTTTTCAAAGTAAAATTAAATTTAGTTAAAATGTTTAATTGAAAATACGCATGGTAAGATATGCGCATGGTATATTACTTCTAAGTTTTTTTAAAAGTGCTAGAAAAATCAAATAATCTGTCATTATTTAGAAAGTATCATTAGAATGTAGTTTTCAGTCTTTGATTATAAAAAAAGTCTCTGATTACATTTCATTTCCCCATTCCGTGTTTAGAACTATTTTTTTTAAATATATGCACAAGTACATTTTCTGAATGAAATTTTAAAAAATAGCTAAGTCCTGAATCTCAATAAAATATGCAGTTTTCAACATACTCACAAATCATTTTGTTTTAATATCTTAACATAAAATTATTAAAAAAATGTTCATTAGCACGAAGACGTTTCATTGCTTATCTAAAATTGCTGTAAGATAATTCATTATTCATCCTAAAGTCAAGTAAATGAATTTCTGAAATTATCTGTTAATGACTACATGAAAATGAAAATGCATGGATTTAATGTAGGCTTCTAAAGATAAATCTTTTCTTCTGGAAAAAAACTATATTTGGCGAAAAAAAACTGTTATTTGTAATTGATGAAAATGCATTAATAAATATCTAAACAAAAGACAGAGTCCTTGAAATATAATTAGGAGCTTTATGTTAGTGAATTAAGCAATGAATGCTTAATTATCTAATAATGCAATGTTCAGGTAATCACAAAAAAATTAGAAATAGACCGATTTATTTTTGTTATAAATTAAAGCAACTTCATAACTAAAATAGCATGTTCCTTGTCTCATTCTTATATTTTAAAATACGGTTTATATTAATGGAAGTAATAAGCTACTAGCAAACAACGGCAGGAAAAATTAAAAAATATAAATTTATTTATTTTTTACATCTTGGTTTTGAAATCCATGATTTTTAAAATATTGCTTACTTATGTCGTGAATATATATTATTAATATAACTTGATTATATATTATTATTATTAATATAACTTGAAATTTATAAATTAAAAAATATTAATTAACATTTCCATTGCATTTTTGATTCATTTTCATTTAGGAATCTTAAATATTTTTTTTTCTAAGATTCACTACTAGATGGCCCTATTTGTATGAAATCGAAAGTTAATTAAACTAAGCAATTACCTTAAAATTATTTTATACAGACTAATAAAAAAATTTACTGTAATTTATAACATTTCTGTACATCAAGAAGGGAGAGAAAAACCAGTTAAAAAGTGTATTTTAACAAACCTGAAACAAGTTGAATTAAATAAAAGTGCAAAAAGACACCGTTTATTTCCGCAGTATAATTTTAAGTAAGGGATTTGAATGAACAGAAGTATATATTTTGAAGTAAATAAGTATATCTTAAAATTAATTTTAATAAAACTTTATTATTTTTAGTTTTAAAAATGTGACATTATCTATTCCTTCAGAAATTTTATATGGATAGTGTATGAGGAAAGAGTGTGTTTTTTAAATGCATATCTATCTGGATTAATAAATACTTACATTTTAGATTTCAAAGACAGAAAAGAAACATGCATTCATTGAAAATGCACGCTATACAAATGCAAAATCATTCAACTATAAACGAATCACCTATTTTAAAAAATAAAATGTCACAGCATCAGTGTATCAGAAAATATTTTTTTATGTCATATGCAATATTAAGATAGATAAAATGGTCCTGCATTATGATTTGATAAATTATCAATATGTATACCAGAGATGGCGAACCATTGACACTCGTGCCATTGATGACACGGGACACAATATTTGGGCCCTCGCCATCGATCAAAACGGTTTGCATTTTTGACCAAAATAATAAAGTTCACTATGAAGTATTACAAACAAACGCGAATGTTTCCATTCCATTTAAAAAAGGGTACATATATTTGTACAGCTGTTAAAAATTCGCTTGCTGAGAAATAAATTGATTTGAAAAGAGTTAATTCAGTAACTGATGGTGTTGCAAATATGGTGGGCAAAAAATGGTTTCATTAGTTTATTTCAAAAAGACGTAGGACATTCGATTCTTGAACTCTTTGTCTTCAAAGAGTCGTTTAACATCTCTTGATAATGTAATGACCTTAGTCACAAAAATAGTCAACGAATATCGTTGCAGGCTTTTCATAAGCGAAAGTTTGAGCCTTGTTGGATGAAATCAACTCGGTGTATAATGGCTTACTAATGTATAATAATATTCGCTGGTTGAGCCGCAGGAACGTACTTCAATGGTTTGTTGATTGATTGGAAGAAATCAGACTGTTTCTGCAAAATGTGGTGTAAATTGAAAAATATCCACAGTTGCTGGATGTTATGTGGCTCTGAAAATTGATGTTTTTTACAGATATATGCCAACATTTCAATGAATTGAACTTAAAGCTTCAAGGCACAAATAAAACAATTATCGTCATGATGGATCTCATTCGCGCTTTTGACGCTAGATTACATGTTTTAGAGACGATATTAAAAAAAACTACAAAAACTTCAAATTTTATATAAAGATTTAGATGTACATGAGAAATCAGACGAAGAAAATGTTATTGAAGAATTTATTTCCGTTATTGATTCGTCAATCAAGGAATTTTCAGCCAGATTTTCTAAGTTCAAAGAATTATGGGAAACGCTCGTTTATTATGTACTTTGATGCGATTTCATTTGATAAACTGAACTTGTCCCAATTTGATTAGTTGGAAATTGAAGAATTTGAAATGCAACTGATTGATTTCCAGTCAAGTTCAATATGGATTCAAAAATTTATTGAAACAAGGAAAAAGTTGGAATAGATTGAAACAGAAAGATTAACAAGCAATATACGTAAAAATGCCAGTAACGGAATTTTGGAAACATGCAATTCGATTCCAGACACATTTAGCTGTTTGGAGAAGCTGGCTCGTGTTATTTAACCATATTTTTCATCTACCTATGCCTGCGAGTCATTATTTTCAGAGATGAATAACATTAAAGACTCTCCTAGAAACCGTTTGGCAAATGACTCCAATTCGGTATGCATTCTGCCAAAAGTAACATCTTGCAACCCTAATATAAGTTATTTGTCATGTAATCTGCAACAAAAGAAGTCATACTAATATTACTTTAGTTTGAATAACATGTATAACTAAAAGCTTTACTACTATACATGGCAAAATGTATTTTTTTCGTAGTAAATAAAGAGTTTTGAGTTGTTAGTATTTAGTTTTATTATTTTCCTAATAATCACAATTCAAAATTATTTGATGGTGATAGGAGACAAAAATAGTTTCAGCTTATCGGAATTAAAGGCTGTGTAAATGTGTTGTCATCATGGTACAAAATAACACATTTCTCTTGAATAAATAATCCAGATAATGCTCTCGTATTATTTTCAACTCGAACTGCTTAAAAAAATATTAGAGTGGTATACGTTAAGAAATTTTGAATTAATGCCTTGGGGGGTGGGGGTGGAGAAGTAATCCCACCTCTCTTAACGCATGGATATCTAAATGAATGAGATTAGCAATTTTGATGATTAAAGATACAGATATGTTTCTCGTTTCCTTTTAGCTCATCGAGTCTATTTACACAAAAATGTTTTCCATTTCCGATTATTTAAAATCTTTTAAGTACAGTTTATTTTTTCCTATTTCAAAGAGATAAAGCCTATCTTTTTGGAAATCATTGTCTTGTTCGGAATGTTTTTTCAGCTCTACTAAGAAATTTAATTTTCATGATAAAGTTGAAAATATTCTATAATGGAATATGCACTTTTGTAATATTTGTACTATAAGATGCTTTATTCTTAAATATCAATGAAGCATTATATATTATTAGTTAAGTTATCGAAATATTTGTAAGAATTTTGTGTTATGATGTATGTATAGAATTTTAAAAAAATGTGGATGAAAAATGTAGAAACATCTTGAAAGTGACTTTTTTTTTTTTTGAATTAGTGATTAACTTTTTAGGTTACTGTTATGAAATTCTTCCACAATTTTTTGTGTTGATTGTATGTAATTAAAAAAAATCAAATGTGTTTTTATTTGCAGTAAATAATGGACTTAATTGTTCAAATGTAAAAGCTGATTCAATTTAAATGTTAATACAACATGCGGTAACAGTGAAATTAGATATTAACGTTTAGCAATGTATTTATAATCACTTGAGAAGTGAATTGCATTTTATCTTATTCTGAACTACGGAGTTAGGTTCTTTTTCTTATAGCAAGATAAGCATTTGGATCTCAAATTAAATTAATCCCGTTTATTTCACGTGTATTACTCGACAATCAATTGAATATGATTGCTAAGCCATCTTGAATTTGATTTTGTGTTGAATTTTCAATTTCTGCTGTATTTTAGGCAAAGATGAAGATTATTTAATAAATATTTTTTTATATATATTTCAGTTTTATATATATATTTCCCAGTTACTGAATGTAAAAAGAAGGAATTTATTTCAATGTCTTGAATGCTCTCATTATATTTCTTTATTTCTTCAGAATAATCAGTTTATTTTTATTGGGTTAAAATTTGAAAAACATGTTCACAAAATTACTTTCTCATTTTTACCTCATTTTCAAATAAATTCTTTCTTTCCATATTTTTTTTATCTGTCTTCTCCTGTATAAAGAATATGAAGCATGTTCCTGTTAGAGATATTTCCGGAAAATATCCAATGTTTCTTCATACATGTATTATAAGAATACGAATACATCTCAACAAAACAAATTTCTATTATTTTTTTCAAAATGAAATATTATAAATCTTAGCAATTCTAACGAATGTATAAAAGTTAAAAAATAGAAAGTGTGTCTCTTGTAGTTTCTGAAATATTTAAATTTTTGGAAAGAAAGATAATATTTGGATTTTCTGATGATAAGAAATTCTAATAAAAATTAAGAGCATAAAATCCCGAAAATGAACTCACCATCCCAGTCAAGCTTTGTTGTATCACAGGTGTAATACTTGAGGGTAATATAATTACTCTTATTTCAAGCTAAAATTATGATGAATTTGGTAATGCTTTAAATAGGGAAAGCAAATCTTTATTATTGTTATTTTTCTCTTTAAAATTTAAACAAAATTGTCTTCTTTTTCAAATTTAAAATTTCACAGAAGGCCATTTTTCTGAAGATAATTCGGTAATATTTTTGTTTTCTCAATAAATTTATTTCTACATTTCAATTATGCAAAAAAGCAACAATATTAAACAGACGTTAAACGGCACATTACAAAAGGTTTCATAAGCCCCAAAATGTTATAAAACTGCCACGTAAAAGAATTAAATTTTTATAAAAGTGTATTTCACATATAATAAAAACTGTGCATGCATTCTTTTCCAAAACTTTAAGTTCATCACAGTTATATGCCTCGTCATTACTTAATTTTGGGCCAAAAACTCTTATTGATGCAAGCGAAGTAATTTTTTTAAAATCAAATCTCCGTATTTCCTTTAATTCTCAAAAAGTCTGATTAACTGAACTTCTTTCATATTTTTGTTGTGCAATGGGGTGCTCCAGAAAGAAATATAATATTTTACGATTTCCAGCACATAATTAAACTTGAATTGATTAATTTTACGCTCTCATTTGAAACAAAAATCGAGTTATCTTCTGGATAGTGAATTAAAATGAAACAAAGTTTCAAAATAATTATAATAAGAAATTGAGATAATTTAAGGAGTGAAGAATAATTAAAATATTAATATGCTACTTATTTAGAGTTAATATTATTTTTAGCAATATTTTGGTATTTGGTTCTTTTTAGGGGTATTTAATTTTGGCTTCAATTTTGTAAATCTTTTATTTGAATTAAATTTGATAGAAAAAAGTAGATTAAGGGTAAAGGTTTGTTATATTATATATATAATGCAAAAATATGAGACGCTGAAAACAATTCGATAAGAAAGTCAAGCCTTAACGAAAAATGCTATAAAAAACTTTGCACTGTCATTAAAGATTAAAATGTTTTATGATTGTAATTAAAATTCCTATTTCAGCAACACCTCACGTATTTCACGTATTTGTGGTATTCGTTTTGACCTCAGATATTTTTTTAGTAAAAAATCATTTCCCACTTTTTGTTCAATAATTCAAGAACGTTTAAAAAATTATTCTTTTTTTTAATCTTAAACTCCCTTTTTGTACGTAATTTATTTTACGGACCTCATGTAGCAATATTTTGCTTCTCGAGCATTTAAAGAGTAAGAAACATTCCAACAGAGTGAAATGAATTTTTATTTAATGAACATTTTTAATTACTCGTGGATGTTCTTTTTTTTCATAAAAATGATCAATTTTCTTTTCTGCGTTATGTTCTTATTATGGGACGAAAATGAATAACCAATCAATTACGGCTTCTATCACCTTCACCATTGTATTATTTCTTTATTTTAAACAATGAAACCGTATAAAAATTAATTTTCTTTTATAATAAGATCTTCACCAAATCCCAGAAAAGATAATTAATAGAAACGAAAGTAATATAAGGTTTTTTGCGCGGAAAAATGTTCGTCAATTCTAAAGATACTAAGATTCCATCTAAGAACTTTTTTCACAGTTTTTATCCAGTTTGATATCATTATCAGAAATAGATTTCATTAATGTTTAAATTCCTTTTTATTTTAAAATTTCATAAATTTATTTCTAAATAATGTTATTAGATTTATAAATTTAGATTACTTTATTCCGAAGCTATTAAGATTCTAAACTTATAGTTAGAAACAAAATATAAGGAATAAGGACTATTTTACATTTAACGATACATGCAATAATTTTTCTCAAGTAAAAAATTACCATGGTATAAATGCTTTCGTTAAAGTTTTCGTGAGTTCAACTTTAAAGTTTTTCATCCAATTAAGCAACGTTATAAGAAAGAGATAGCACTAAAGGTTAATTGCGCTCAAAGCGTTTTTTCAGATTTTGGTTTGTAAATAATTAGAAACACTTTTCAGTTATAAGTGTTTACTTTAAGCTTAGGTTGTGTACCTTCATCCTATATTGTTTACTATATATTGTAAAAGTAAAATATTTACCAAAGAGAAAAAAAAATATTTTTCTTCCCCATTTTAATGATATATATGAAAATTTCTATGCTGAAATCAACACAAAATAATAAGTATTTCTATTACTGCTGTTGAATTTCTTTTCAGTAATTCGATACCATGTTGACTATTAACTTCGTCTTCCAATGGACAATTGCTCTGTTTAGTTAAGGGATTGAAAAAAAAGACAACTTCTTATTTCTTAAATTATTTTAAATCGTTATTTAAATATTCTTTAGCATTTATGCGCTTGCGACTTATATATTATTTGCACATTTCACTCGAGTCAGGCTACTATTTTAATTTTAGACTTT
Source organism: Argiope aurantia (assembly GCA_026543865.1). Classification (NCBI taxonomy): domain Eukaryota; kingdom Metazoa; phylum Arthropoda; class Arachnida; order Araneae; family Araneidae; genus Argiope; species Argiope aurantia. The sequence continues at coordinate 335,146 of JAPMOR010075873.1, read as the reverse complement.
GTGCACTATTTTAAACATTTTACATCCAAAGTCAAGTAAAATACAAAAGGAAGGAAGAGTATTTTTTTTGTATTTGCAAACATTTCTTTAATTTATTATATTTTCTTTGAAGTCCATCATTTAAAAGCTCAAAATCGCTTGTACGAACCATCTATTGAAAGTCATGCCATGCCTTTATAGTATAAAAACATACGATTCAAAGAACTTAAGACTATTATTTTGAATCAATGTCGTAAATATTAACTCCTTAAAATTTGATATTTTTTTATTTTTTTCTATATTAAATTTAGGACGTATTTTTGTCCATTTATATGGAATACTTGCAGTTAATTTAAAAAAAGAGATTTGCTAACTGTATGCAACGATATAAATACGATTCCTTTTAATTTGTATGTAATAATCTAAACGCGATTTATATGTGGCTCGAGGTAAGAGAGATAAAAGCGAAAGCACAGATAAGATGAATTTTGAACTGACAAAATGTCTGTTTTGTGATTTATAGGAATTAGCTTTTCTTAAGGTTATATGTTGAATCCATTTTTGGCGGAAAAAATATAAAGGAAACATAATTAAAATACTTAGTTTTGATAAGAAATAGCTTATTAGGTATTACATTGGCTTCATTTTAGGCAAAATGGATTTTGAAAATAAAACTGATTAGCAACTTTGACTCTTTAACGTTAATAACATTTGACTCTATTAAATTCAAATAATTTGGTAAATTGTATTCTATTTGAGAAAAATGTGTGCAAAAGAAAATAAGATTAATTGTTATGATTCCTTAAAGACATTATAGCTCTTTAACCAATTATATATGTTGTTAATTGTATATATATTTTCATATTCAGCTTCCTAAAATTTCCCTTGTGTATATAGTAGCCAGAGAACTGAAAAACATGAATTGCCGATCAAGATAACAATATAATCTGTTACGATTGAGCAGTTTTATTTCAATAATTTTAACTTACATAATAACCGTATTGATTGTATTTAGTGCACCAATTTGAAACTTGTTAAAGGCCATTTTCAGTATTTCGTTCAAATTTCCGCATTTTGGGGGAAAACACACATTTTTTTTCCTTCTTGTCATTTCACACCATATTGCAGTCAGTTGATAAACTCCTCACCTTATGCTGAGCTTCGATACCCACCATTTTACCTGCTTTCAAATGCACCATGAATTCTGGAATCAAATTAATGGGGCGCTCTATAAGCGAGTGAATTAATCTCGAATTGGCTTCAGTGTATAATAGCATAATTCCTTGAAGATAAAACAAATATTTCGTTACCATTCGAGAGACTTCTTTACTATTCATTTTAGATAAATGTAAGAATATTATTTTAATTCATTGAGTTTTTACTTATTGATCATTTATCTTTCATTATTCGCATTTCATTTATTCTTAATGTAATATAAGAGTATTCATTTTTCTTTTTCTTTTTTGCTGCATGAACAAATTTCAGAAATTTTTCGTAATTGTTATTCGCATAACTATTTTTAAGCTTTTATCATTGGTACAAAAATATGAATAAATTAAGCTTAAAAATACAATTCTTAATCCACGAAAATGTAAAAAAAACCAATGAAAACAAATTTTGGAAGAGAATATAATGTGCTTAATAATAAGTTTTTTTTATTTCTAAGACCCATCTTTTAGAAACCCGCCCTAATAATTTTACATTTGAAAATTCTTTTTTAGATCGTTATTTTTTTGCTGTAATAATAATAAATTAACATAGAAAATAACATTCAGTAATATAAGAATAATAATAATAATAATTTTAGAGGATTAAATATCGAACCGATTATGAAAAATCAAAATTAAACTGGAGCTGAAAAATGTTATTTTGATCTACGTTTATGAAGTAATGTTGAGCTTACAAAAAAATTTAATCCATAAAATATTTCAAAACCTTTCCCCATTTTGAATTCTGAATTTTTTGGCAGATTAAATTTACATTTTTCTTATTATGGAATATTTCTCGTATCATTTTATTTTGAAATGATTAGAATAATATTAATATAAATGAAATGCCTTTAGAGAATAAAACAAATTAGAGAGAAAATGGAAATTATCACCATCTATTGCGAAAATTGTGCCTGAATTTTTTTGAGATGTAATTTGTTAGATAAAAAAACTATTTTAGCGGTTAAGAAAATAAACAGGCACAAAAGGATTTTACGGAAGGTTTGTATTTTAAAAAAAATAATTCTATTTTTAATGCATTTAAAAATTAATTTTTATTCATTTTTATGTATTAAGCCATATAATACCCATTTTTTATGGTAAAAATGTAAAAGGAAATTAATTCCAATCTTCCTATGTTTTGAACTATTTTATTTACGCATTTTTATATTCAACATGAATTATTCATATTGTATAAATAAAATAACGCAGTTTTCTTTTCATTTATTACATGCTAGAGTAAAATATCAAAATATTTATTTAAGGAATACATTCCGCTTTATTGAATATTCTTTTCTAAAGATTTCAAAAAAATTTGCTTATTTCTTGTAACTTTAAATAATAGCATTTGATCGTAAAATAATTTCAGAGTTTAAATTATTTTACAATTCCTTATATCGTTATAGTATCTCTGGACTACAAAAACTATTTCATCATTCGTAATTTAGGAAGATTCGAATTGAACATTACTTTTCGTTAAAATTTTCATTCCAAAAAAAAAAAAAAATGCAGAAAGCCGTCAATGAAAATCATTCAACTCAATTCAATTGCGAAGTTTATTAAATACCAACTTAAAGCATCATAACCTATTGAAAATTACATGTAAAGATACGCCTATGAAATAGATATTTAATAATTTACTTCTTAATTATTTTAATAAAATTATTCTTAGAAGAATTAAATTACAAAACAAAAATTTCGAAATCCTATGGAGAGTCTGTGGTTAAGTTGTAGGGATTTGGCTTCATGTAACCAAATTGCTTAGAATTCGCTCACATCGATTTTCTTTTCTATATGAGAAAGATTGATGAAAAATCCGCCTTCCAGTTAAAGTTTCAAGCATCAACTCAGTTCTCGTTTTTATTATTTTGCCATAGTCAAAATATAGAGATTAGTCTACATATAATGTTTGCATAACTTCAAATCGGAAAGTTAGTCAAGCATGTGTACCGAAACCCAGGATTATATTTGGTCAAACGGCTATTAAATGAAAGAAAATCAATTTTCTTCTGAATATGTTAATATTTTTAAAAAGCTTTCCCTCTGCAAAATGTGAAGAAATGATATATGAAATATTTACAATTGCTCTGATCCCGCAAAGATTTTTATCACTTTCCATATAATAACAGAATGTCTCATATAATTATCATTCTCAAGGAAATAACACTATAAATCAATACGAGTTCATTCGACTCTAAGCTGTTGATTGAAAAAAATAGTTTAGTAGAAAGATGGTATAAGGATTTTTTATCAATAAAAGTTTCATCGAGATTCTCCTTTGATGAACTCGTAACAGTGATCAATTGAGTGGAGATCACGAAATTAAGCTAGGTCAACAAACCCAAAATTCCAGGAAATTCCTCAAAACTACCCTCAGTGCAAACGGGTAAAAAGGATGGTAACTGTCAGCGATATTTCCTTTTTTGCCCAAGTGAAAACAACATAAAACAAAAACGAAAGTACACAAACAGACGCAGAAAGGGAAAGAAATCCCGCAAAGATTCTTTTCGTTTGGGTGAGAGTACACAATAACAAATCTCATGGGTTCCTGCATTCTGGATAATCAAATTACCTAGGTAAGGATTCTAGATTCCCTGGGGTTATCCTTCTCGACGAACTTTCACCTGAAGAATCCGGTAATCATAAAACAACTCAACTGATACTTCTCTAAAAGGTAATATTTCACATAGTGACCTTGAACACTTAATTAATTAGAAATAACGCTATTATTTATTGTTATTGGATTTCAGATAGTTATTTGAAGGACATCTTTTATTTCATTATACTATTTTGAACAATAGTAGACGAATTCATTATGTTTTTTAATACTTTAAATCCAAAATAGAATTTGTATGCATAGTTATTCATTTGATTTCATTAACTTGTTTAAAGATAACATATTTGGGTAAAGCAGATTTGTTTATTTTAAAGTTTAAATTAGAAAAAAAAATGAAAAATTATGATTAACTAAAGTAATAAAACCATTTATATTGTTAAAAGCATTCAAATAATTGGAGGAGTGTTTTTTTTTTTTCGTAATTTTACTATGATTTTCCTCGAATTTCGGTTGCACAAAAAATTCTTTACAACCTGCGAAGGAAATCGATCTAGCATGAAAAGATGTAACCAAAAAACGATTCTTTAAAAAGTAAAATCGTTTTGCATACTGAAGAAAAATCTTCATAAGTAGCTCGCTATTTGTTAAAGATTGGAAAGTTTAATCATAGTTGAAAATGTAATGCACTCATAAACATATATAATCATATTAATAAATGGCAGAGCCTATTCGGAAGAATGCGGCTGAATTTGGCTGCTATTTTGTTTATTCTGAACGATTCAAGAAATAATGTTCTGCGCCAAACAAGGTTTTCAGATAAAATTTAAATTTTAGAAAAAAATTTGATCAAGAAATGAAATATTGCTTAACATCTAATAAAAAACTCGATGGTGATGAGATTCAAAATTAAATATACTCGAGATCATTTACGTTTTCAACTTAGAAGCATTTTAATTTGCATTTATAATGACTTTTATTTTAAATTGCTTAATTCTCCTTTTAGGACCATATCTTATTTATATTCATTCATTGTTATTTGTTGAGTTCAGTCTTCAGTGAAAATCGAGCCAAAATAAATCAAATGTAGAGTATGAGAAATTTAAATTAAATAGAATTTAACTATACGAAACTGAAGAAATTGACTGGATAATCGAACACAATTTTTGAATTTTCTTCATTTTTCTTCATTCTTCTACTCTGTCGGCATCAATTTGTTAACAAAAATAGAAGTTATTTGAAATCTTGTGATCAATTTAAGAAAAAAAAAATACTGGGTGACGCTGGCTGAAAAAGATGGGGGACGCTGAAATCAAGTGAGCATTGAATGCTGTTGTATCATACTTTAATGAAAAGAAATATAAGTAACTATTTAATTGTCGTATTGTTGAATTACAAATCCTAGAAATGCAAAAAAATCTTGATAAAATTTACAACTTTCATTTAAAATGCAAATTTTTATCAAATAAAACACCAATTTCTTGTGTTTAAAATAAATCAAATTTGTTCGCAATGCATCATTTTCTTTTAAATATATTTACCATAACTATTTATATTTGCTTAAAGATACAAGCTGTAACGTACTCTGCACTGCATAGCATAAGTATAGAGCAAAGCTAATTGACTATATCAATCAAAACATGTATGACTATATCAAAAAGAACTTATAAGTTTAAAGTGAGCAAAAAATTCCTTTTACTTCAACATTTCTTGTAAAAATTTGTTTTAAAAAAAATTCGTAACCTTTCCTAATGGCATTTGCGTTTGGTAGAACAATAAATTCACCTCTCTCTTAGGAAATTCCTTTCCTCTTTTTCCTCAAAGAGGAAAAAGGAATGATATGTGGATGGGAGGAAGGTGACACCTTGTTTTAGCTCTTTCCGGACTTGGCGTATTGGGGTATCTCCTGACCTGTATCGTATGACAAAGAAAACTTAGAAAAAAGAATTTGATAGACCTTTAAAGTAGATTCAGATGGTATAGAAGAGCATAAATCTTTCTCAAGCAAAGAGATTTTTGTGTCATTTTACTTCTGTTCTTGAGTGGTTCAAGAGGTTTTAGTTAACTAAATAGATGGACTCGCTTTCCTTTTTTTTAACTTGAGTTGTAAAGAACAAAAACGTTCAGAGACAAAAAGAGATTTTAAAATTTTATTTCGAAATTCGTCTGTAAAGATCGTACTTGTCTAAACAGAAGTCGCGTTTAAGTTAAGAATAGGTTAATAAATGTAGGTTTGTTTCTGAAATTTTAAATTGGTCCGATATTTTAAATATTTTTAATTCGTGCTCGAGTTTTTTCCCTTGAAAATATATATAAATGCGTATAGATAAAAGGTAAAAAATGCAAATTTTAAAATATAATTTTATTTTTTAAAGAAAATATGCACCTGAATCTAATTAAAGATTTTTTCTTTCTCAAATTATAAAGTTTTCTAAGACCCCGAAATTCTTTGCTTTTAAAAGAAAATTCAATAAAAGTAAGTTTTCTTTATATTCTACAGAAATTAGAGTAAAGGTACAATTCCCTCCTTTGCGAAAACAATTTCAGAGCTTTTTTTTTACATTAATCCATTTATTTTTGTCGAAATTCTATTTAGGAGTGACTTATTTATTTGTTGCTCACTTTTTCCCTCTTTCCACACTTGATATATCATATTCTAGAGTTATAGATGTTCATAGATTAGTTTGCTGTCAGATATCAATTGCATAAATTTTATGTTATAATTGATAGTCAGTGTAAACGTATTTGAGATTTGTAGTATTTTGTGGTTTATGTTATACAAAGCAATAATATTCCTATTATGTTTCCTATTTGTAATCTCAAAGAAGTGGAAGAATTTACTCAGATTTAAATAGATTTTATTTCGCAAGTACCGTATTACTTTGAGCAATGAAATTCAAGGGGGAAATTTTGTCTTTAAAGTTTCATTTGTCGATTCATATCCCCCCCCCCCTCTCCTTCACTATCTTATCTCGGACAAAATTAGAAGTCATTTCTTAATTATTCAATATATTTTGTCATATCCCTATATTATTGCAATGTATCGGTACATAGAAATTTTCTTCTTTCAAAAAGTATTAGGATACAATTTTAAATTTTATATAAAGCTATCGATTAAAACATAAATTTACATCAGCTATTATATATCATATTAGGAAAAAGAAATTGTTATATTAGCGATTAAAAATTTTATATAAATATTTTTTATATTAAAAATGCGAATTTCGAAGAAATTTTAAGAATCAAAAGGCACCCATACACTATCTATGCAACGACCCTGATTTTTTTTCGGCTTCAATAATCATTGTTCTTTGGACGATGTTCTGGTACAGTTTTTGGATATAAAATCAATTGGGGAAAAAAATCATATACTGTTGAAGAAAAATCCATAAAGGATGATTTTTTCTCATTTACTGTTTTAAAAGAAGTGCAGAATAGACTCTACATATTATTTTATTAGCTCCCATCCTCTTACAAGGTGCACCAGAGGACATCCTCTTTCATACACGCCCATGCTACTCAAACAAGAAGGTTGGGTAGTATAGGCGTGGTTTACGTTCAACTAGTCTTGTCCAATGATTGTCTCCCTTTGTCGACTGTCTATAGGAAACAGACATTTACTAGTGTGAACATGCTTTTCAATTCGAGAAATTTATGACTTTGAAAAACCATTCTCCGAAAGTTGACTTACATAATACCTAACATTTATTTGCATTTGAATCTTAAGTTCTTCATATTTATCAAAGAAAACTGGGCGTTTTCCTATTTTTATTTATTTATTTTAGTTTTGCTAACATAGATAATTTTAAACTAATATTTTGATATTTGAATTATAAAGTTATTAATTTCTAACTATCCAAATCGTTCAGAGTAAAATCAGTTTAAAAATACGCAAATCGGAATACACGAAACCATTTACTGTTCCTTTGCTCTTCTAACGGGATATTTAATGGGTACCACTTGTGCAAAATTCAGAAGCGCTTTGCTTTGAGCTGAAATTCCCTCCTTCTAGATAATTAATACTGCCTTCATATTAAGCAAAGATAATTAGTTACCAATAATATAATTAATTAGCAACTGTAAAATTGTGCTGAAATTATGCGTAATGGTACCTATAAAATTGTAACTAATACCCATAATGTTAGGTCTATAAAATTTGTCTTCATAAATTTGCTACATTCAAATTTATAAAGACAAATTTTTCTTAAAATGTAGGTAAAATATTAGGACAAAAATTTTTTATTGGATCAGATTAAGAAATTAATTAAAAACTTCCATGATCCAACCTAATCATATGAAAGCCATTTATATCTCTATCGATATGATAGGCTGCACTGCACAACAGATTTTAAATTCCACATGTCTATCGTGAAGTAAAACAATAATAATTATAATTGAAATGTATTCTAAACTTTTCCCGATACTATAAATTTGTCACTAAGATCTCAAAAAGAAAGTTGTAATGTTTTAACCACATGACAAAACAAATTTTGTTCGATTGCTTAGACTTTCTAAATTTGTCTTACTTGGTCAACTACTGTTAAGTTTTAATGAGGTTAATTCATTTTCTGACCATTATATTTTTGGAATTGAAAATGAATTCAACAGGAAGGAAGAACACTTTACTTGAAAGAATAGTTTAAGACACCATTTACTTGATTGTCAGATATTATGCACAATGTATTTGTCATGTCATATTCTTTGTGATTACCAGGATAGCATTTTATTCCAAACCGATGTTGAAAATATGATATTCAAAATACTTCAATCGATTCATAACAAATGTTTATAAAAAATTTTTTTCTATAATATTACTTTGTAAAAATATGTATGAAATTCGATTTATATGACGATATACGGGAATAAAAATTGAAAAAAAAAACATTTATTTCATTCGTCGGCTTCCTTTCATCAGGAAAGCTTCATATAAATAAAAATAAAATAACATTTCGTGCGAAAATAATTACTGCATAGTTTAGCGGTTTGTACAAAGAACAAAATAATTATCATACTTGCAAATTTTCGTTAAAGGAATTTTTGGCGTTCTGCCATGATGCGTCATTTGTTATTTTTATATATCTCATGAGTTTAGATTAAAATCCAGCAGTGAGAATATATTATGAAAAGGAAGGAATGCTTTATAAAACGTGTTTTTATATTTGAATAATATTTTCGAAAGATAAATCCATTGTGATTTTTAAATTTTGTTTTTGGATTTTTTTTACTTTAATATTATTTTTAGAAAAAAAAAAAAAAAAAAAAAACTTAGATATTTTCTTCTTGTAACATCTTTTGAATAAAACAAACTTTCAACAAGTAAACCGTTTCAGTTTTATTTTACTGAAAGCATCACCTTTCACAATTTTTCATTTCTTTCTTTTATAATTTCTGAAAATGAAACCTTTCACAACATATCAACAATTTAAATATATTTTATTATACCCTGTATTTTTACATCTAATACTAAAGTTAATATTATAGATAAATGCATCAATAAAATTGATGCTATTTAAAGTTATTCGCGCCCTTCATTATAATGTTTTTTTTATTTAGTTGATTAATTATTTTTATACGAAGAAATATCAAAATATTAGCAGTATGTAATGAAGGTCTTGAAATTTATAAGATAATATCAAATTTTTATTCAGGCAAAACAGTAAAAGTGAAATATTTTAATGGTAATTTTGATCATTCTGTATTGGTTATTTAATCAACCAGAGTGAGTGCTCGTCTTGAAAATGGTTTGTAAACTCTCTAATAAATGCATTTGCGTATTAATAATCCCTTGTCATTGCAGAAAAATATATAAGAAATATCCTATTAGTGTGTGATCTTTGGAGAGTAATCATTGGAATGTGGATAATACATTAGTACCACAAAACCGAATACATATTTCAGACATCATTTTTCCAACTGACTGAAATCGGTATTCCACACAGAACAACAATTGTAGCAACAAAATCAAATATTCAATTTCAGATTTGGTTCCACATTTGTTACATATCTACATTATAGATGTTAAATCCACGTACCAGATTTAATCCATCTAACCCTCTTTATTTTGCAGTATCGTGGTAACTTATATTCGAACAGTGAGATGGACAGACTTCCTCTGGATGAATTTCATTCAAAATTTTATAGAAGTCTAAGTCTATGGACCAAATTTCTTCTATATAGCGAAAAGCGTTTTTATTTTTCTTCTCCACTGACAAACATAGCGACAAATAAACATAATTCCAAAAATGTGTTTTCCTATTCAAAAATTTTGCATTGTAGAAATTTGTTAAAATGTCGAGTTTAAATTTTTGACAATTACATTACTTTCCCTTTGTATACTTCGTACACGAGAAAATAAAACGAGATGCACTGTAATTCAACTGTTAATACTTTCCAGTTTAAAGTTGTCTTCAGTTTTCGTAAAAATAAGAATAACAAACTAAAATGAAATTATATATATATATTAACTGAAAGATAGAGCTCAATGATTTCTTTTTTCAGATCATTCTTGTACTATTCATATTTTATGATGGGATAAATTTCTTTGAATGAAAAGGAAAAACACTTTTAACACGAAACGGTAATGGATTTAAAGTTGCGTCATCTTCTTGTAAACTGCAATAAAAGTGAAATCTGGCTTTCTTTGTAGATTCTATTTTTTTTTTCACTGGCTTTAGGAGATTTCCAAAGATGACATTCCCTTTTAAATTTCTTTTCATATGGAACCTAAAACAATTTTCTCATGGACAAGCGAATTCAATTTAGATTGCTTCCTTTCAAGCATAGCATTTGGAGAAATAGTAATGAGAGTGATATTCAACAAACAAATGCGAATGCATTTTTTCTTCTTCCTCATGTTTACGCAACGATTGCTGCAGAGTTCGTGTTTATCAGATCTTTCTACAGATATATATTTAAGATTATTTCGTAATTTTTAATTATTTATTCAGCTTTAAAGGTTTCTAGACATTCTGGTAGCTTTTCACAGTAACAATTGGATTGCTGCCTTTTTTCTTTGGAATAAAGATGTCAAAGATAAAAAGGCCGTGCAGATTTTGTGAAGGCTTCGTTTGTCAGTATAAGAATCTTTTCATGTCTATTGGAAGAAAACAATAATTGAAAAATGCTTAGGGACTCCTCAGAAACATCATCAGGAAATTATAAAAAATTTCCAAAGAAGTCATGTCATCAAATGCTAGCATAGAAAGTAGCAGCACACACATGCATAAACATGTATACACCTATAGCACTTTTATAAGTTGGCTTTTTTCCTTTTTATCAATCAAAAATTTCATTAAGATTTTCTGCTATTTTCATAATTGTTTTGAAAATTATAGGTTTCTATTTTTGTGTGTTGTGATGTCTACTTTCTCTCATCGTTTTGCAATTCAATGCTCCGCTAAGTAAGACATGTAAATTCACGTTCATAAAAAATCTACTTAAAAATATAAAATTTATGGAATGAATAGTACTGTCAGATGAAGCATTAGCATTGAGAATCAATTTTTTTCTAAATATAAAAAAAAAATCCCCTTAAAAATTGAATGAACGTCATAATTTTTCATCCTCTGATTGTGAAAAGGAATGGCATATGAACACTTGTAATAGATTTTGTTAAAAGGTAAAATGTACAAAAAAAAAGCAATATTTCTATCTTTAACGTAACACAGATGAAAAATCTGACAGCTATGAGTAAAAACATTTTTTCATAAACAGAAAGTCATACCAAATTATATCTCTTATCATAAAGATTTGAAATAATTTGCTTGCATAAAAATTCACGAAGTATTATAATGGATTCATCTGTCGTCATATAGTTATACGAAGATATTTATTTATTTTCCAATTTGCTGTATGTAGAATAATTTATAATTTAAAATAATTATTATAATATAAATAGTTATAGAAATACAGGTATTTTAAACATTATAGTATGTTGTTAAAAGATAAAGAAATCAAACTAAATATTTTCATGCAATAAAAAATTGCTTTCTGAAGGACAAAGAGTATTTTGGAAATTCATGTAACCTACGGTGAAGATAACTTTAAATTCTTTAAAATTCAGATTGTTATCCAAATGTTTATTATACTGGGTTGTACTGAAGGGCCTCTTGGGCTCTTATCTCTTGCGAAACTTATTTTTTTCTCTGAATAAATTTTCGAGATTTCTAAAACACAAAATAAATAAGCAAATACAACTTAAAATAAATGCAAAAATGATAAATTAAAAATAAATGAAGTAGGATTCAATTTATCTTAGATTTATTTTCAATTTTAAGAATCTATAATACTAAATTAAATTTAAATTTAAAATAGTTATTTAATAAAATTTCAAAAACAGTTTTTAAATCAAGGTGGTTTTCCTCAACTATTCAGCTCATAAATTTGGAAGAATCTCTTCCATTTTCAGATTAATAAGTTTTGGCTTAGATGTAACCATTTGCAGCAAATTTTTTCGTTTTATGTTCCTCTTATTATAATAAATAAAAATAAAAAATGGGCAAATTTTTTAAAAAGGAAATACATTTTTAAAATTTTGGACATTTTGAAAGAAAAATAATGAAAGCAAGAAAGCTGATCTTCACTAATTGAAATTTTCTTTCCCTTACTGCATTCCGTATTTTGGAAAATTTCGTTCCATATTTTGCGTTCCATATTTCAAAAAAGAAAGGGTTGGACTGCAATTGAAAGATTTTTCGGTTTTGAGCAAAATTAGATTGAAACGCAGGAGCATACATAATATATGAAATATTCGTCTCTTACATTTCTAAGGCAACGGATTTGTTCATTTCTTCAAGACGAAAGGCGCGATATTCATAAAATGTTTGTGGATTTCCAAAGAAAAAAAATGGTAGGCTGAATCTAGGTCTTCAATAGGTATTGGAAAGGGAAAAGTAAACTGGAACTACAGATTCTCTTCCGAATTTCGATAATTGGATATAAAAACAAACACATAAAAAGGAACAACCACATCTAGAAGATGGTAAAACATTATAGAATTGGCCATGGGCAACATCATCATCCTCTGACTAATTCTAGAAAGCTTCAAAACAACATAATGTAGTATCGGTGGAACAATTATGGCATGTTATCTAAACAGGTTTCCTGAAATATTGCGTGCAACTGTAAGGATAGTTCAGACATACAGAGGTAAGTCATTTTTGAATAAGAATCAAGCATGCATAAATAAATTTTACATTTAAAAATTAAAATGTAGTTTCCGTTCCTCAGCATATTAAAATAACATGGATTTGGATTGTAAAGTAACTGCAGACAATAACAATCATAGTAAGTATTCTGAAATTCGTATATCAGTTCAGACGGCAAGTCTTTTAAATATTGATTTAAAGTATTCGAAAGATGTATTATTATAACTGCTTCCTACTTGTCATTATCATATCCGCCATTATGTGGATATGATAATCACAAGTAGGAAATGTCCTACTAGTGTTTCCTGCATTTGGAAATGCTAGTAGGAGCTGCCACCCGATCTCCATATCAGTAGATTACGTAAAAGAAGAAAAAAAAATAGATAAAATTTACAGCACAGATTTAATGGAATGCATACTTACAGTAACAGAACAACTCAGGTACAGGAATAACAACTTTACATTTTACATGAAGAAAAACAAATATGGTAATGATAAGTAGAAGGCAGTTAAAACAGTATAATTTTCAAGTATTTTATGTCAAAGTTTGTCGTCTGAAATGATATACGAATTGCTAAATCTTCACTATGATTGCTGTTGTCTGCATTTTTTAACAGTCCAAAGGCATGTGATTGAAACATGCTGTAGAACGGAAACTCAATTTTCATTTAAATTTTCTTAAGTAAATGTAATTTTTCATTATAGAGTTAAATGAATTAGTATTTAATTCCTTTAAAATTGATCGTTATTATATATGTAATTCTTTCACTATTTCAGTATGCATACGAGAAGACAACAAGCTGTTTATAGATGATAAAAGTCATAAACATGCTTAGAAAAATATAAAATTATCATTTAAACCAATTTATAATATGATTGCGAATATTTCAGTAAATTCTGTACTTTTTATTGTTTATATACATATTTATTTTAAGGAGGCGATATGATAAGATGATAGTTTAAATGTTTTGAGAGACGGCGAAGAACGACAATTTATCCTTTTTGAAAATGAAGTCTCGGCAAACAAAGCAGAAAGAAAAAAACAAAAAACACAAAAAAAACAGTCTACTTTCTTTTTTTAATTCTTTAAAGATAAAACCTTGTACTGCCAGGGAAGGAAGAATTAGAGCTTTATTAAAGTGGTAAGTTTCTGACGGAAAAGTTCGAGAAATATAACTTTTCGAAAACTTAAAAATGATTCTTGAGAACAAATTCGAAAACAATCGTTCAATATAGGTGTAGATATTCTTTTTTCTTTTTTCTTTTTTTTTGTAAATATTGAGAAATGACACCAGTTCTCAAATATAATACTTGCTAAACCTGCTTAATTTTCTTTATACTTTTTTTTATACTTTAACTAAACAAAGTGGAAATAAATTTTATCTTTTAGTAGAACATAACTTGTTTAAATACAGTTTTTTAAAACAATACAAAACGCAACAAATCACAGTTTTTTGAATTACATTCATTTTTCAAACATTATATCTGTATAATTAAGCAATTATTTCATAAAATAATTTACTTATCGGATTCACTGAATGAAATTCGAATTATTTTAAACAAAAACACTGTACTTCAGCGAATATTTCATTGAATAATTAGTTTTAAGTAACAATTTTATTTTAAAATTACACTTTTAAGTATTTTTTCCGTAACTTAGATACTCAGTTATATCTATAAACACAATCCCCTTTCAAAATATAAAACTCATGGTCTATAACTCATGGTCAAATAGCGTCCAGAAGCAGCTTTCTTTGAGTACTTGCTATTTAAAGATAAATAATGAGACTATTTTCGCTTGACATTTTAGACTTCTAGCAATCGTGAAAAACTTGTATTTTGCTATGTCCTTTTCTTTTTGTAATAAAGTTTATTAGATGAAGAGGAAAACAGGTGGCAGGAATTTTTTCAGAAAAATAATTACTTAATACTAAAATGATATTTTCACTTTCATTCAATCCAATTTTATTAACTTTATGTCACCATAACTACGATATTTTATGGTAAAATAACGGGCAATTTTTAATTAAACGCGAAATTGGTAAACTAGTTTATCGTAAAGAAATGTAAAAAATGTTATCATTTTCTTCATTAACATTTTTACTCTCGAATCGATTGTTTTCTTCCTAGTTTTTCCGATAAATTACATTTTAGCTTACGTCTTCGGTTAAAATCAATTTTATATTTACATTTATGATTTTCGAAATGACTGCAGCGCTTTTTAGCAAAGGAAATGAATATTTAAGTAAATAAAACAAAGAAATTGAAGACATGCTAACTGAAATCATTAAAAATTCACTATCGATAGAAAGGAGGACAAATACACAAAACTCTGAAGAGAAAGACATAAAAATGCGCGAAAACGCAAGACTTGTTCAGTCAGATAATTAAAATCGAAACAAAACGACATACTTGGTGAAGAATGACGAAATAAGTCATTTCGAGAAGCTGAGTGTTATTATTTCATATAATACCTGAGGGCTCGAATTAAACAAAGATTAAAAAAAAGATATTTCTTTCTTCCTATTATTTTAAGGTAATATTTGATGCATCACGTGAAGATTTTCTTGAAACATTCCAAATAAATATTATTGAAATGAATTGAGACTTCACGAATATACAAAATAAACGAAATATGATAAACTAATTATTTTTATTTCAAATCTCAAACTGTACAATTATTAATTGTTCCTCAAACACTTGTTTGCAGAAAAACAATATTATCATGCTAAGTTTCTCATTGCGAATAGCCTCAGAGAAGTATGAAGTTTCGAATAATAAATACAAAAAGTTTTTTTTAGAATAATGCCTTTATCAATTTAGTATATAGGAACAATAGTATTATATTTTTCACGAAAATATAGAAGTCAAAACAAAAATCACAAAAGCGTGAAATTTAGATTGAAATACTATAAGTAAATTAAAGATGTAATAATATCCATAATGCTTTTGAATAATTTTCATGGCTTTTTTTTGTTTTGTTTGACTTTCATCGCCACTTTATGTCCTTCTTAATATTTTCAATTTTTAGCACAATAATGTGATATAGCATTTTCTGCAAACAGTATTGAACAATAAAATGAAAAGATACTTTCACCTCTACTGTAAAGAGTGAAGATAACATTTTTCTGCTGTAT
This sequence comes from Argiope aurantia, assembly GCA_026543865.1. Classification (NCBI taxonomy): domain Eukaryota; kingdom Metazoa; phylum Arthropoda; class Arachnida; order Araneae; family Araneidae; genus Argiope; species Argiope aurantia. The sequence goes on along the minus strand of JAPMOR010075873.1, from coordinate 319,122 downwards.
TGTTCGATGCTGTTAGAAGAAAATGAAGAAAACAATAGCTTTTCACATTATTGTTCAAATCTGTTTACAGACATTGCTATAAATCTTTTTTTTTTACAGTTCACATTAATTTTATCCCTTGTTGAGCAATTAAGGTGTTGTTTGCCTTTCTCTAATTTTTGATTCGACTTTTATTATATATAATATGTTAAATACGATTTGAAGAAACTGGTTTGGAAGTTCTTTAACAGTTTTTATTTTTCATATTTTCAATGAAATGATCCAATAGTAAGCCAACCGAATAGGAAGCAGGAAAAAGAGATACTAAGAGAAAATATTCTGGTATTATGTAATTTTTAAAACAAACTTGTCGACTCAGCATTTTTATTCCGCAGAAAAATGAATAGCTCTCGCAACTTAGAAACTATTTTTGGAACATAATTCAACTGAAAATTACTACACAGACACAAACATGCACACATATCCATTCCCATACACCCATACCCACACTCACACTATACCCCCCCCCACACACACGCACACAAATACATATATGCATATGCAATTTTAAAATACTTTTTGTATTTACTAATATAATCTATAAACTTTCTAAAAATGTTTACTCTTAATTCTGCTTCTTAATGACATTTTTCTAGGGCAACCTTCCTTAAAGATTGGATGACAATGATAAAATTTCTTCCTATAAGAGTTCTAGACCTTAAGGCTGAAAGTTTAACTTGTTCTTTGAAGAAGACCTAATAGCACAATATTAGCAGACGCTGAAAGTGGGTCATTGTTCAACCTTCTTTAGACAGATCGTTGAAGTACATTTTCCCATCTCTACAACATTCGTACGAACTAAGCGATATTTTGCTTTTCTTTGTCGTCATGCATTGCCATAAAAGCGAATGATTCGAAAAGGTCTTCCCTTGTGGTTTTATAAAGTGTGTTTTAGGAATAAAGTATTGAAATAAAACTTTTTTAGTATTCTTTGGAGACAAGAGCATGGGCCTTAAAAGCACAAGCTCTTGCAGAGTCGATTTCTTTTTCTTTTATTCTCTAAATGGTAAGAAAATAACTCCCAGGAATTCAAAAAGGGTAAGGTAGATCTCTACGAATGGTTATGATTTGTATGCTAAAGTTATTTTTTTTGGGGTTTTTTTTGCTATATGATATAAATATTATTGTTTATTTTAATAATGTTTTATAGTATGGTTGAACATCCACTTGAATAGCAGTGCAAGAAAACAAAAGATTTTTTGTGGAATTAATCTCTTAATTCTCATTATATATTAACAGTAATGCTTAGGTATAATATTAAATATCTATAAGAGTCGTAATTCAAGCTAAAATTTTTTATTCAACTTTTTCAAGCTATATTTAGTAATATTATAAAAAAGTATTTCATATTTTAGCCCAGCACAATATAAATATGCACCATTGATGGGTATTGATATTTAATGAGTAATTACTAAAGGGATTTGATCATTATATTTATTGATTGGAAATATTAAATATGTTTTATAAATATAAACAGGTTTATAAATATTAATAAAAGAAAAATTTAACTGAAATTTATGTTTTTTTCTAATTAATTACTTTAACTAAAAATTTTAAATTCAAAATTTGTTATTTTATTTTTCTTATGAGTTTTAATTTTATGATTGAAAAATAAAATAATCAAGAGTTCAGAGTTAGGACTCCTGAGACATCGTCAGATTCATCTTAACACTATTGTATGATTAACAATAACACTATCCTCTCTCGGACATTTTATGGATGCTTGATAGGTGGGGCGATTACTCAAAAGTGGTCATATTCATCTGGCTATGATTTAACAAATAACGTTTTCCCGAAGGTACAAAATAGGAGAATCTAATCAAAGGAAATCAAATAAAATTTTAAATGTTTATTTTTATAGCATTACTAAAACCCATTTTCACATATGTATTTCAAGTTAACAAATTTTAACAGTGTATTGTTCATTAGTGAATTGAATTCAATTCAATTCACCAAAAAATTTCTTTGAATTATCAGAGTTATTTTTGGAATGAGTTAACTGAGCACTATGAAATCAATAAGAAATCTGTAATAGAACTAGTGTTTAATTTTAAAATTATCTTGAGAAACTTTCAAAGTAAAATCCTTTTCATTTTGAATCAAGAATTCCTCCTCTTAGCATTATCTGCATTATTACTAGAAACTCTATACGTTACCTTAATTATATATTTTTAAATATGAATGATTCTTCAATACTCTATGTAGCATATTAAATCTATTGATAAGTCACAAGTTACCATGGAAAATGGGAGAATAGGGATCCACTTTATGTACCGTTCCCTTTATTTGACTACAGACTGTCTTAAAATAGCCTTCATATCCTCTTAAAATTATACTTAAATATAATAACTTGATTATTTGTCAACGATTTTTAAGATGTAACGTTTTATTAAAACATTTCAACGAAAAGTCTAGAGATGTTTGTTTGGGCTACACATAATATATTTAACGTATATAAGCAACTCAAATACTAGAATTTTTTTCTTAGTTTTATAAAAAGAAACACATCTACCCTTATTAATACCTGAAGACCAAATGTTACCTTATTCTTTATCACTATATACTTCATTACCTCAGCTCATTAAACAAACTTGGTGAGTTGATAATACTGAACAAAACACATTTACACTTTCTCATTCATTTAACCTTCTCCATCCATCAACTACGCCTGTTCTTTCATTTACTAGAGAAAACATTTTTAAAATCTAATTTCTTTCCTATCAACGAAACTTAATTATAATTAGAAACTCTTGTTATGATGAAGGAGCTAAAAAAAAATCCATATTTTAACTCCTCACCTCTGAGTATGATGTTGTACGTTGGTTAAATAAACTTTCATATCTGTCTGATAGAATGAAGAGAAGAGAAAATAAATATATTTAATAAAGATTAAATTCCAAGGTTTGAAACATCTGCTGCAAAATTAGTTTTGATTATGCTTTGATTCGATTTTCAAAGAAGTGTCTGATGATATGAAAGATGAAGTGATCGTATAAGGGTGCCAGACACTTGACGATATTAAGCTGGTGTTATCTAGGTGAAGAGTTTTCGGGGGGATCCTAAGCCTAAATGAAAGACCATTTTTTTAGAAATCAGAATGTTTATAATAATGTTAAATGTTGGCCACCAAAAGTTCATTAATTTAAAAGGTTTATTAAAAATGGTACATTTATTTATATCGCTGAAATCGTCAACTTTTTAAAAATTTATATTTATTATTTTTGGGCACATGTCTCATTTGGTATGAATGCGTAATAACATAATTTACTGCGTGGAACATAATTTACTAAAGAGCCTGTGGGAATGGTCTCACTGATACTTTCTCACATATTCGCTAAAAAATATGTTAATAAAAAATATGTCCCATCATATAAAAATTGTGTACCTTGAAAAAGGTTGTGAAATCTCAAGGATGCATTAATTTTTACTTTCAGAGTAACGCAGCGAGCTCTGAGCTTTATAGTATAGTTCTGAAAATTTAGTATGCATTTTAGACCATTTTTGTTTTATTTTTATTGACCCAATGAAACCCAAATAAGACACACAGCAAAAATTTTAGTATCAAGACCATGTACCAAATGTTATTTTTCTAAGAAATTACATTTTTGATTTATCGCATTTACATGCACAGACCAATAAATGGTCAATCCCTTGACGATTTTGCTCAAAGCTTGATTCGAATTTTGCGAAAATTTTGTGCAAATTTTTTTCAACAAGTTTTTTTTTTGTTTTGTTTTGTAACTATTGTGTTGACTTGCACAAAGAGACAAACTTCTGTGATTTGATTTCTTTCAAAGTTTGATCGAAATCTATTGATTGAAAATTTAATATTGCTTGCAAACTTTCGTCCAGCGCTTTCTAGTTCCCCGGAAGACAAATATAATTCCAAAACAGTGTTTATCAGACTTACGCAGGTCTGAAACATCTACATTCATTAAAATCTTGCGTTCTCCACTCAAGGAGGTCGAAAAAGTGGAGATTCATCAAAAACTCGAATTTCTCTTTGATGATTACAATACTTTTTATACTAGGAGGTAGGAGTAACGGTATAAAGAAATTTTAATGAATCTAGAAAGATTTGTACTTAATTTTCTGAATTGATTTTATACAAGTAAATAATAACACGATTTAGCAGAATTTTGATAAACTTTGAGTGATATTCACAATCAAATTGTTATTAAATGAAACGATTTGGTTTCAATTAAAAATGTGACATAATTATTAGTTTATTAAAGTTTGATAATGTTTTATCTATAAAACCATATTTAAAGAATTATATTAATTTGAAAATATTAATTTCGTTTCAGGAAATACGAATTCGAAATACAATTTAGCTTGCTGTAAACTAACGCTAAAGTGAAGGTAATGATAACGAAACGATGGATAATAAAAATGATGCTAATAATGTAAAAATATTTTCATTTTAAAACAAGTCTGAAAATATTTTTATTTTATTAATGTGGAATGAGAGCAATCCAGAAGTAGTTTTTAATCTCTTCAAAAGTAAATTTTCTTTTATGCATAAAATATATTCAATTTTTCTCCTCAAAAATTCATATGAATTAGCATACGATTCAAATTTAGCCTTGAGTTAGAAAAACGAAACCGATTTTTAGGATATTTTAGTTATTTCTTAGGATGAGCATTTAAAGCTAATTTTAATAACCATGCTTGATATAGAATGTTTTAAAATATCATACACTACAGAAATGAAAGTCTGCATTTTTTAAGCATTCACTATTATAGGCTTTTAAGATAAAGAACCTTTTCTAAACTGACTATGACTGCAAATTTTATTAGAAGAAATTTGGTTCCTTGGTGTTATTTTAAAAAATGCTAACATTCTAAATTCAGCAAAAACATGAAAAAAGAATCTCGAAAACTTAAATGGTTAACAAATATTACATTTATTTTGCTCGTTTTCTAATAATGATGCATACATTGCCCTTTTCAATAGCGTACGTATTAACAGTTCATGGTTTAAAGATTTGTTTAACAGCAAAAATTAAACATGGAAGAACTGCAATAAATATACACCAAAAAGATCCTATCTTTGTTGCGTTTTTTCAGCAAATTCTTCTCTTTTGAAAACTTTTCTTTTAACTGCAACAAAGTTTTCATTGAACTAGAAACTTTTAAGAGCTTTTCTTTCTGCCAGAATGCACATGAAATGAAAAATTACAGCTCAAGCATTCTTTTTGAACGCAATGATTAACTTTTATTTTCTGATACGACCAGACATATTAGCCAAAAGAAGTGGAAGAATTCAGGATCTTTTTCTTTTTCTTCCCTTACATAAGTTTTCAGCAGCAGCTTTTTCTTCGGTTAGTAAGTAATTAAATATTTTCGTTGTAAAAATGTTTATTACCAAGTTTATCGAATATCTTAAATCTATGAATTAATTAAAAATACGCCGCATACATTTAAGTAAACAAAAACAAATATCATCACTTCATGCCTACTTCAATTTTGTGTTTGAATACATAGAAGTAATTGAAAGAATTCCAAGTTTATTGAGGAATTTATTCATTAGCTAAGTACAACTTGGTGATTAAAGAGCATTTTAATTGAATTCTGAGTACAATCTTAAGATGTATTTTTAATAATTGAGAGAAAAGTTAATCAAAAAATGCATGTGTTTTAGTCTATTAGAGATATGTTAATATAATAATTAAAAAAATAGATGTTCTCTTTAGAGGTTCTCGTGTCCTTTAAAGATATGAAAAAATTGCTTTAAAAATGTGCTGTTGCATTAATGATATTAATTCAAATGGATGTTAGTGATAACTTTTTTTTTATTTTACTGCATTTATCAAATAAAAATATTTAAGAAAAATAAATAAAAATTATATTTATATAATCTTCATATATTTTATTCGGGTAGGTTGCTTGAAATAAAAGGTTTCATCTCGATTGAATTAAACATATTTGATTCAAATGATACCATCTGTTATTTACATACAATTTATGAAATCTCAAGAATATTCATGGCAATAATATCGAAATGGCAGAATACTCATTTTGGCTACCAAACTCACACTATATTTCTACATCGGTTTTAAAGAAGAAAAAAAAAAAGTGTGATATAGATTCATTTACCAAATGTATTGTTTTATGGCATCTTGACACGAAGAGACCTCCTTTTTTTGAATAATTATTGCTTATAACTAATATTTGTATTCAGACATCTATCATAATTACTAAGAAAAACCGGTCTTTCAAATCCCCCGACCATCTAAGTCCTTCTTAAATGAATATCAAATTCAGTTCTCACTTCCAGAAATCAACATGCCTCACCTTACCCTAAACGTAAGTCAATCATTTTCTTTTGTTTCTTGTTTTGCAGTTTAAAAGTGGTTATAATGATAAAAAAATTGACATTTTTACTCTGTATGGTATTTTAAAATATAGTAAAGCTAAGAAAATTTTATGAAGGTCTCTTGTTTAGTTCTTCATAATAATCCGCAATTAATATCAGTTCTATTTTTCAAAACTTTTCGCGCCATAACTTTCTTAAAGTTATACCAAGATTTTCTACTTTTATCATTTCCAACGAAAAATTCGTTGGCATTCTTATGCTATCTTGATATCCTAAAAAATTTACCTTAATTGGTGTATCGGTAATTATTATGGTGATCGACAGGCAATATCATTACAGAGGACTATAAGCAGTAAATATTTTGTGAATGAAATAGTGCGCATTTGTAAGAAGAATAATTAAAGCTTTAGTTGAATATCTTGTGCTATTTGTTCTATTAGCTTGTCTATTTTTCCCTATCTCAGTTTATACTAGTTAGAATGCTCATCATTTTATGATGCTGAATTACGTTATTGCCATATAATGATGCATATGGCAAATGATCCGCTTAGTTTAAAAAATATTTGAACCTATTGGCAAAAGCTTAAAAATATCCACCTTTGAAGGATAAATAATATTTACCGATGCTTATTAACACACTCATTGAGAAAAGATATACTAAGCTCTATGAAATAAGGGGTATGTATGAAATAAATATAATCTTAATTCTTATTTTAGAATAGAATAATTGCTATACTTCGGTCAAAAATATAATGCTTGAATACATTTGAAGGCTTAATATTTCAAAATAAATTTTTAAAAATAAATCTATTAACCACTTAACTGTATTATTTTCTTTACTATCTAATAAGATGACACCTTCTATTTTGGGAATATTTTTTTTTATTTTCATTCAAATGGAAATCCATCGAATACTTGACTTATCTATGTATTGGAAGTAATTTTAATATTGAATTATAATTGTTATGAATGTTTTTTTTTGCTTACAATTATAAAAATTCGGTAAATCGATACACGTACGGCATTCGGCCAAGACAGTTGTATTATTAAATTTAAAACTTAATTTATCGTATGAGTGGTGGTTTCGAAAGTGTGTGCCGTACGGCAAGTTTAAAAATATTTATTAATAAAAAAAATTGATGATTTTTACAATGTTTAACTAAATATTTTTTTTAAAAAGTAACAATTGACAGAAGAACTTAAATAAAAATATAAGTATTTAAGACATTAAAAGAGGCGTGCATATTGATAACATCGTAACTCTTAAAATGATAATTTTAAACTTTATATTTATTTACTTATATTGATTTATTGCAATTTACTAAGTAGAAGAGATGTAACCCGACTAAAGAGAAATTTTTTCCAACTAAAAAAAAAGTTTTTCCCGACAAAAGAGAAATTTTTCCAGACTAAAAGGAAATAATATTTGTCAATTTGTTGGAAATGGAACCAGCTAAAGATACCTTAAAAATCAGATAATGAAAGTTTAGATATTAAACGAAGACAATATATTGATGACACGTGGATCTTAAAGTGATATTTTGAAACTTATATCTATTGCAATCTGCTGAATAAAGTAGATGTAACCTCAATTTAAAAAAGAAAAAGTATCAATCCATTTACTGGAAACAGAACCGGCTAAAGATCCATTAAAAATAATGAAATAAGAGCTCAATTCTCGAAGAGACAATTAATGAATTGCAGTTTCTGGGATATCTGTGCAAAATAAAATTTCAGAGCTTCATTACAACGTTTAGCAACAAATAACAACTTCAAAAATTTATTTTTTGAAGCTTCAGTAATTATGTCTTATTTTAAAGTAAGGTACTTAGCTACTTCATTACTCTCCGAATCGATTTACACTTTTTAAAGAATAAACGGCTGCGTTTCTGCAGTAGAAAGTTGCACACAAAGGACCCTAAAACAAATAAAGCAGCCATTTTCAGCTATTACGTAATTACAGAGATTTATTACTCCGAAGGTTAGAAAAAAATAGCTGATAAATCTTTATGGACGAGCTACTTCCTGACAGCGAAACGAACATCAGTCTCCTTTCTCTCTTGTTATTTTTGATTTTCTTCTTTGAGAACGAAGATTTCGTCGCAATCTGAGTAAAATGAAAGGTTAAAAAATAAAAGAAAAATGAAAAAAAAGATGGGGATAAAGAGATCGGGAGAATGTTATCTAACGACACATTCCTGTGCAGTCAGGGCCGTCCCGTAGGAACACAAGGTATGGGAAGTGAAATAAAAAAATAGGATCTATACTGACACTGTTAGATGCGTAATGGAAGGAACAAAATCTTGGAACAATCAAACATTTCAAATTTGTTGTTTTTCACTTTTACGGTGCAGCAAGTTCTCCTTTGAAGGCTTTTATCCCAAACCTGGTAATGCTGGTGTAAGATGCTTCATTACTTAAAGAGAGTGATTAAAAAAATATCTGCAAACCATAATTTTAAATTAAAAATGATTAGAAAGTGGACAGTTATGTAATTAATATGAATTAGAATTTTTTAAAAAATATTCTTATTAATGCACTAAAAAGAAAATACCGTTTTATTAAAAATCTAGAGATCAAATCGAAAATAAAAAAGCAAAACATAGAGCTGATATAAATATGTAAATAAAAAGGAATTTGATTCTTATTCATAATATATTATCATTCTTAAGGAATACATTGAAGTATTTTTTATATATTTACTATGTATTAGTGACCTTATTTTGTATACGCTTTCCTATCTTTTGATTTAAACTCAGGATTTTTATTAAAAAATATTTTTAGTTACTAGCACAAAAACGAAAGCTAGTTTTTAAACAAAATTTTATTGTAATTGCTTCTCATATTTAGACTTTAATATTTTCAAATTTATTGTATAAAAACAATTAGATGCTATCAATGTTTCCCTGATACACAAAGATAGCACCTCGAATATAGAATTAAAATGTAGTTAAAATCATGCGATTCATTGATAATTATGATACGAAATCATCAAAATATTTTATCGTCATTAGGAACGCATCTCTATATCGATTTTCAGAGATATTGCCCATACGGATGTGTGAGAAAACTCCATTGTTACAAATATGAAAGAATTAAGAAACAAAGCAGATAAAAATAACCATACTTTCAAAATTATGCTTGCACATAATATGGGTGGCAAAGAATTGATATAATTTAAATTCTGTAAGTAAAAATAGTTTAAGTAAAAGGTTTTTGGCCCTATTCAATTAAATTTATTTATTAGATAATTGTTCTCATTGAGGAACTATTATAGTTGGTTTCGGGAGGGCCTAGAACTACTGAACCTTCACTAGACAACCAGACTCATCTCATTGAAAATGCTCTACTTTGCTAGCAGATTACTTGAAGAGGGCCCACATACGTGGCAGGAATTCATTGGTATTTTGTTTAATGTCGGCTACTCTTCTTCTTCAGAAATAAAATAGAACCATTAGGCCATTTTGGAGCAAGAAAAGAGTAAGAAAATTTATTCATTAAATTAATTAAACTTGGATAAGAAAATTAAGTTGTTAATTTCAAAAAAAAAAAAAAAAGGAAAAGCATATCTTCATGTTTTTAAAATCTTAAATGTGTCGAAATAAATGATGAAGCCATAGATATAATATTGAATCTAATGAATTTTCAATTCAAATTGTTTGACTGTCTAAAACTGAAATAATTAATTTAATTTTTTTAATTAATTTTTTTCACTTCAATTTTTTCACTTAGAAAAACTTAAAATTAAAAGGAGGAAAAAATTGTTCAGATGCTGTCTGATGACTCATTCCTGTACACGTATACAAGTGAATTCGAGTATATATTATATTAGGATTGATCTCCCCTTGGTTTTTGCGTTCGCACGGGAGGAAACAATATGGTGCCTTTTGTGCTTAGTAACAAAGAAGAGAACAAGTTTTCTTTGTGGAGCTATTTTTTGGCAGACAGAGTGTGGCAACTAAATTTTATTATCTGAATCTTTCGTTTTCGTCTTCCTTTCTTTCTTTTTATTTGAGTTATTATTTTTATATGCATACGAACTAAGAATACTTGGCGGAATTCATCCGATCTATATACTTCCAAATATCTACAGTTTTGCCCCACGGGTTTTAATAATCGTTTTCATAGGCAAGCATAATTTCAAAAATGACATTTTCTGACTTCTAATGGTCTAAAATGTGGAGATACATCAAAATCTCAGACGATTTTTCAACGATTTCTGTGATTTCTCTTTATATGATTGATAGACAAGAAAATGTATGATTAAAAATTATTTGCAAGGTTGTCCTTATAACAGAGTAAGTAAATTAATAAAATCTGATGACAATCAACTATTTAAAATTTTCTGTTTTTATTTTTCGTTTTTGTAAAAGCCATATCTACTTACACTTTAAAGAGATATGAAGGGAGAGTTAATTATTTCGCTGCTGAAAATTTCCTGTAAATAATAAAGTCTAACAAGCATATTTTCAGTCAATGAACTGTCAGAGATTGGAAAATTAAAATATATTCGATTTGACGGAATTTTACATCTTGCCATAGATTGCTAAACACGACTCTACAAGGCTGTTGTTTCCGATCTTATGATTTGTAAATGGAACAGGAATAGTTCTTTTGAAGCCTTTTATTGAATACGAGATTATGAAATTATTACGCGATATTTCCGCCGTTAGCTAATTAAATTGAGAATATGTATTTGGAAAAATACATTTTTCAATTCCAAATAGATAAAACTTGATTAATTATATTAATATGTCTTCAAATTTTGCTTATATTTAACACAATATCATACCTACCTATCATGAGACACCTGATTTATAGAAAACTAATTTTATGTCAAAACAATTGGCTTTATGTAAGATAATCTTACTTTGTGATTAGATACAAAATCCCTACAAATATTCAAAATAACTATTGACTAATCAAATGCAATAATTGAATAACCATGAAAGAGTTAAATCCTTTAAATCAGATAACGTATTTTAATATTGAATGTCAAATAAGCATTTGTAATTTGGTTGATAGGGCAAAGAATGGTAAGGTAATTGCTCCTTCAATTGGTAATCGTAATTTCTTGTTTATACTTGAAAGAATCATACTACAATAAATATTTATGTGAAATTCCAATTACTTTTCGCTTTGATTTGCCATACTTATATTATATAAAATGATTTTTTATCACTTAAAAGTTTAAAGAAGGATTTCACTTTAATATTCATCTCTTTTAGGATAAGCAAATTGTTCTTAGATTAGGAATTGTTTCGAATTAATATTTTTAGTGAATAACAATTAATTTCTTTCCTTATTCCCCATAAAATGAACTTTAGGTTTATGTATTGAAATTTATGTTTAAATATGGTAAAGACAAAACATGATATAGAACCGAGCCCAGAAATTTTCTAATCACAGATCCTAATAAACTAACACTATTTTTTGGGTTAACACAAAATTAATTCTACTAAATTAAACAATTAAACAGTATTCACCATTTCAGTAAATAAGAAAAAATACTGTTTTAAATTTCCTGAATACTTCAAGCCTTTTCAATATGAATTCTCAGGTTTTAAATCAAAATATTCGGTAAGTCAATTACTGGTTACTTGCTATGTAATCTATAGGTAATGACTGTAGAATTTCTTTCATTCTATTGTTTTAATTTTGCATTAATAAGAAATAAAATTTTCTGCAATAAAAGCTAGCACGATTTAAAAAATATTCCACTTTTCTTCTTATTTCCAAAAATAAACAGTTGTTCTGTTCTGTCTAGCCTTTATTGTCATATTACGAAACTACGTTACGTAATATTTCTTTATTGATCAGAAGAAAGCGGAAGTTCACACAAAATAGGACGTTTTTATTTTTCTCCAACTCGAAGCAATTCTTAACCTTTGAAGAGAGAAAACGATCAGCGTTTCGAAGAACCACCAATAATGCCTGCTCTATATATCTCTGCATTCAATTCAGGAAGACAGAAAGGAATACTTAAAATCGATTTCTCACAATCCTTTTCTCTTTATAGAATTGATTTGAACGATAATGAATGCGCCACGAGAAAGCAGATCCTTCCTTAAACTTCAAGCAAACCTCATTCATTAATGATCTTTAAAGCCATTCTGAGAGCAGTTGGGATCGACTTAATACAAGAATTCAACAAATAACTGCATGTGCTGTGAACCAAGCTGATTTGGAGGATATTAAACATTCAAACATAACTTAAGAAAGCAGACTAGCATAGAGTAGTTACGATTATTTTAATTAATTGTAGTTTCTCTTATTTGTAGTAGATGTATTTTTACTTATAGACAGTAACAATATTTGATTTAATTAGGCATTAGATTTTCACTAATACATCATAATTAATCTGTAAAACCTCTTGACAGATTCCGGAGGATTCTCTCGCCAAGTAAATCGATAAACTATATTGTGCTCTTATTAATGATTAAAAAATTGGTAATAAGGTAAGATAACAACAGTTAACACTACAGTCATTTTAAAATGTCTCCTCCCGAGTGCCATCTCGAGTATGAAGATGAGAAGTTTCTCAAACAAATATATAGGAATTTAGTTTACTTGGATGCAAAATAATGGTGCTTCTATTAATTAATGGCATCATCACTAATGACGGTGTGTATTCCAATTTTGGGGATTCAGCGCATGCGATGGTCATAATGGCACCTATTTATTGTGATTCATAGGACCTGTATTATTGTCTACGGGAGTCCTGTCCTTCAAGAGTAATGTATATCCAATTTAGACTGACTTTTCATTGTTATCTTATAGTTACTTGAAAACTGGTTAAGACATATTCCTGCTTCTCACCCGCAATTCTCATTTTGAAAGAATATTGTGAGATATCACTCAACTTTAATCATATAGTTAAATCTTGATGTTTTGCAATATATGTTTTTTTAGCAAATGTATTTTAATATATTCGGCGACTTTCTATAGCTTTCGTCTTTTATTTGGATGGAAAGGTCAAAATTACAAACTGATATAAATTAAAATTCTATCATCATAACTGACTACTGTAATTAAATACGGAAAAATCCATGCAAGTTGTTTAAATTCAAATTCGATGCTTATTTCTTTCTAAGATGCTTAAATATCGCTTTCCATTTTTTTTTTCTGCAGTAAAAAGCAAAACATAATTTAAGAAATCACAACAGCGTATTTTCTTCTTGAACTTTTTTTTTATTGTTCATATGCTATAAAGAATATTTAGATTTTAAAGGTCTTTGAAATCTTCACTATTTTTCTCAAAAACAATCATTAAATTTTTTTTGCTTGATTATGAAGCTCCTATGTTTATCTGTATATTGATCTGCGTGTTCGTCCTAAAGCTTTGAGCATTAAGTTGTAAAATATTCTTGTACCGATATTCAGTTGCAAATTTAAAAGGGGATTTTCATTGTTAGTTTTGCAAATCTTTAAGAGTCGAGATTCTTTTGAAGTTACAATTGAAATCGTAATTAAAGAAACACAAAGACGTACCCAGCACCAATGGATAACTATTATATTGAAAGTTTACATTGTGTATCAGAAATAAGTTTCAAACACGAATATTTCTAAGATTACTTATTATCTAAGGAAAATTTATATAACTGTTCCAAATTGCATCGTTATGAAAATTGCGATTTTTAAGCCAAATGCGTATAAAAATAAATGCTTATACTTTTAATATGGTACATAAGTGCTGATTTTGATTTCTTAAGCAGACCATTTTCGATACATAAGATTGAAATATTATAAATTTTAATAAACAATTATATACCTTACATGACAAAAATATATATTACTTTGAACAAAGTAAATAATCGATAATTCGATTTATGGTTATTTAAGTTCAATGGAACACTTCGATTGATTTTATCGTGATAAAAACGTGACCTGCTACATTTAAATAATTTAAGAAGTATTACATAAAAATATTCATCCCCTCCCCCCTATTAGTAGTGTTGTTGAAATCGTTTGAGATATAGTTATTTGATGCCGATATAAGACGTGACATTTTTTTGGACAAATATATTAAAGTTGTTTCAATTGAAGAATTGAGTTGGCTCGAAACATTACAAGGGTTTCGTGTGAATATGACAAAAGTTTGAAATAAAATAAAATCTGTTTGAGAATTATTTTTTTCAATAAAATTATTTTGCTTGAGGAAATGATTTGAGATTCATTGTTCAAACATGAAAGGTAGGTCAGGCATAAGAGCCAAGTCATACTTTATGCAAAAAGTACTCTTGCCAGTAAGTTAATTAAATAAAGAGAAAAACCCTTTTACACTAGGTAAAGTGAACACCACAGGTTTAATAGGATATAACCAAACAACTAAATTGCATGGATAATATTATGCATAGCTTTGGATGGCATTTCCTTTGAGCATTTACCTTAATTACTCCAAAAGTTCGTTATTTAAATTGTATTTTGATTACTACTATGTCTGCTATGCTGCATGCAAATTGCAATTGAATTATTTATGAAAATGCATTCTGTATTCTTGAGAATCTATTTTCATAATATCTGTTTTGAATGTTTTATCCAATACTTTTTCTGGGGTCGCTGTGGCCTGATTATAAGGTCTTTGTATTGCGTTGGATGTTACTCAATTATGAGCTTTATGGTTCACCATTCATACAACCTGGTACGTGTTAAATCTGATGCTGTCTTTAAATTCCCAATGGGACGTCAATTTAACCAAACTAAACCGATGTATTTGTTTTTTTTAGTTAGTTTTCATTAATTTTTAATTTTACTCCTGTAGTTGTATTTTATATTATTTTTATACTAGTTTTTTACAAAGTTTAAAACTAATATAAAAATATCACTTCCAATGCATGCACTTATTAGAAATAACGTTTCGATAATCAGTAGTAGTGTTTTAAATTAGAAATAATAGTAGATTCTATTATTTGCCAAATCAGTTTCTTGCTGTTTATGTACGCAAGTTTTAGCTTCAAATTTCATAAGAAAATTTCAATATTTTTGATATGGCCCTGCACATTATAAATGAATGGATTCCTACATTTTTATGCAACATCTACTTTCTGACTTTTTTTAAATGTCATTAAACTTTGAAGCTCAGTACTCTTCTAAACATTTTTTTTTGCACTTCTGCAAGTAACAACTTTTATTATTAAAAAAATTAATACATGCGTCGTTTATTTTTAGAGGATTTTATTAAGCTTCCACAATAATGACGACTTAGATTGTAAATAAATATTTTAATCTTGAAGTTTATGAAACATGTTTTAAAAGCAGCATTTATTCCCCGCAGAATGTCCGAGGATATGTGCATCATTTACATGAATATTACATAAATACTTATTAACATGCATCACATTTTCATTGCTAAAATCAGTTAATACATATGAAAAAATTTGTCATTTACAGAAGACGTTCAAATTCTATGCTATTATTGTTTAGATTCTTCTGAATACATAGACTAATGGAAATGCAAATGCCATTAAAAATATCAGTCATTATTATTAAGCACAAAAGTTCGTATTGTTTGAAAGGGTTATCTCTATTCCTCGATTAACATACTGTTTCATGTGCCGGAATAGATCTGATCCATTGAAAAAATATTATTTGTCACATTTACAAATAAATAATTTCTCAAAAGATACAAACTTTATTAATAATAAAATAATAGGGTATTATTAACACCTAGACAGGTACGAATAGTCCTTATCCTTTTATTGCGTTCAGTTAGTTATTAAAATATTTCTTAAATAATTTCTGTACAAACATGGATACTTCGCAGATTTAAGTCATAGTAAAAAATTAAATAATAATGAGTAATAAATTTTGGTAAATTAACATAAAATATAATCTTAAAATTAATAATTAGCATATTGATTAAGTTAAAATGCTATGATTAATTAATTAAATTGTTGGTTTATTAAAAGTGGGCACCACAGTGTACACGGCAAAAAGTCTTCAAGATGCCTAAACCCGCTACTGATGGCAACATTGGGTGAAATTTTAAGAATGCAACAAAGATTCACCTGTAATAGAGAATACATTTTAAACGGTTATTAGCTTTAAGTGCTTAAATCATTTGGATGGAATATATAGATAGAACCCTGATTCTTCTAGATCTAAAGACATGCTTTGATTCTGAAGTGCATTTCAAATCTCACCATGTCTCTGATCTCCATATCATTTATTAAAATAATGCATTCGGTTTGAATAGCATTCTGCAATATCTAATAGGTACAAATGCATAAGCTAGATGGAGATGTTTGGCAGTCTTAAGTCTTAGCTCTATTAACATGCATTATTGCCGAATACAGTTAGATGTATCAGGAACTGCCTAAAACAACATGAATACATGCAGCTACAGACACTTCCGATTCTGATTCTGATTAATCCTTCCAAATTGTGCCCTATCTTTTCAAACAAATGAGGTATGATACACTAGATTACAAAATAACTTGTACATGCAACCGCTACATAATATGTATTTCCACGGTATGGTTTCGCTCGAAAACGACACCAGAATAGAGGAAATTCATTCAATACCCCTGCTTTCAAATATAAAGTTCCGCTTTAATAGGAGCTAGAATTAAGGAGATCTTTGAGAAACATAAAACGTAATTTGGCTATTGGGAATATTTCAAAAATAATGAATCAAATCTTGGTAAATGAGAGTGGCTGTGGTAACTTCGTAGCTAAGTCTGGATTTGGAGCGTAAAGATTAAAAAGCTCGAAACTCGACTTCACTAAAGGCTACCTAAGTGTGTGATCTAATATGATTTAAATCTGACGTTGAAGGTCAACATTCCTCCTTCTGGTTCTTTGCAAAAATATGGAGACGGACTCCTCATCTGCATCATCCGATCACGGCTCAAAATCGTGAGATTCTTAATTAAAAATGGATCGTTAAGAAAATTAAACTAAACTAAACTAAATAAATTACATCTGAAATGGAGAAAGAAATGATAACTCGGGGGATGTTCTTTACTCTAACCAGTATAAAGACAACTCAACTAAAATTGAAAATTCCGAAGCATTAAACTTCATTCTTTTACTATATTGATTAGATAAGATATGAATAACTTATCGGAATAAAAGTTAAGTGTCATAAGGTGTTCAGCTGCTAAGACATACGTAAACATTAATTAATTAATTAATTTTATAATTCCCTAAAGTGAATATTTATTTATTTATAAAAAATTTTTTTCTTATAGTAATATAGCACTGAGTTTAAAGATATAATATACATATTTTCGTTCAAAGCGCGAAATCGTAATATCTTACTCTCAAGAGAAAGTTACTCTCAAGAAACAGTTACCCTTTATGAAGTAGTTTAACGGATATTATTTTCTTTTCAGTATCCATAAACTTTTATCATGTGAAGTATTGTGACAAAAAAAAAGTATTCATCAAAAAAAAATTTACATTAATTTGCTTTAATTTCTAAATTGTTATTTGACGTTTCTTTAAACTATTTTAAAGAAAATTGTGAGGATTTTATTTTAACTATGATTGTCCTTCAAAAATAACTTTTTATAATTCCTCCTGAAATTACAGATTTCAAAGGATAATGAAAATGAAAAGCTTTTTACATTAAAAATAACTGAATAAGCTTTTAATTTTTTGAAATTAATAATTTGAAGTCCAGACTAAACATTTGTTTATATCAATTAACAATTCAGTATTCTACAAATACCTCACTAATTGATTATTATTTTAGTTTTGTTCAGTCATAATTGCCCCCGAAATTGAAATATAATTAGTAATTTTACTATTTAATGAGAATTATTTAAAATATCTCTCTCATTTTGCTCAAAAATTTTTATACAAGGAATTATTTTAATCATTCTTTTTTAATATTCAATCAAAATTAATTTTACTTATAATATAAAAACTAAATATATTCATTAATGATAAAGGATTGAAAAGAGCATTTTTAATTCTTTAAAACTGCATATTAATTGAGTGTAATTGTAAACCTCACAAGTTAAAGTTTTTTTAATTTGAAATTAAATATTGCCCTATAATAAATCTTAAATTGTTACAATTTATGAAAATGCAATAGCTTCTAATCAATACAGTTAAAAGTATTAATAAAAAAAACTATTATTTTTTTGTTAAATTTGCAGATAAAAAAGATGAATTTTTATCATGAGTTTTTTTTCCATAGAAATCATTTCTTATAGTTAACTTTTTGAAGATAATTTTATATCATTTACTTAATCTTAATTGTGTATTTTCTAATATGACATTATTGCTCTAACGTTTTATTAATTCGTGCTCTGTAGGAAATATTTAAAATGAAGAAATTGTAAAAACGACTAAAATAAAGCCTGTTACTTTGGTTGCTTTCAATATAATTTTTTGCTTACTTTATGTAAATATCTGTTCAAAAAACATTTAATTAATGCGATATTTTTACGCTTTTGCTATTATTTATGCATCGATATTGTGTTGGAAAATGTAGAATAAATGTAATGAAATTAAACCAGTTTGGAGATTGTTAATTCAAATTATTTCATAGTTCAAATTTATTCTTTTGTCCCTTGCATTTATTAATAGAATATAATTAAATTATATTTTATAATTTCGATTTTATTGCGGTTATTTCTAAATAAAGGCTAAAACTTACAAAAAATATTCATTTCTGTCTTGTTCTTGTTTGTTAAATATTTCTATATCTTGTATCCTCAATGATAGTAAGTGATTTTTTAAATAATTATTCATTCATTCAATTTTGCTGACGCAAAAAAATTAAACGTTATAAACGTTTTTTGTTTAGAATACATAACATGAGAATTTTTCTGTTTATTTTTGCAGGCTTTTTCTACTAATGGATTTTAAGAGCTATATATGGTTTATTTATGGAAAAAATTTAGTCATTTAATGAAACTATTATGATATTTTTAATCAATTACTTAAAATTAATTATTAATACAAATCTTTAAATATTATTAACTATGAATTTTTTAAAATTGTATAGTATTAAAAATAATTTTTTTCTGAAATTTTACTAAGAACAATGTCATTTTCTCTTGCCATATACATATTCATGTCAATTTTTACTTCATTCGAGTTTTTATTATGCTTTGAATTAGTCTATCTGTATTGAATAGAAACGAATTCATCAATTATTTATCCTACAAATTCAGTAGTAAAAGAAAGAGAGAAAAAAAAACTACATCAATTCAAAATAGACAGAAATTTGATTGTTGAAAAAGAAATAACTTTTATGTCCGGAGTGTTATTTTCTTAATTCTAATATGATTTTTCGGTTATAAAGGCATTTATTTTTCAGGATTTCTCAATAAATTATTTGGCACTGTTTATATCTGTCTAACCCAGTTCATAGCAACATCAATGCCACAACTCATACAAAATAGATGACTCTCACGAACACATATATATTCTCAGAACAATATTAATTAGAGCAATACTATTGATTCTCAATCCATCATCCTTTAGATCAGATTTGACTTACATCCCAGGCATGTCCAATGCAGTATCGATTAGTGGATGTATCTTAATACCTGATTCAATAATATAACAACAGATTAAAGTCTCCCAAATTATGTATATTTCTATTGATCATTATAAAGGTGAAAACACTGAATGATTAGCTATAACACCATAAAAGGACGCTTTCTGGGAAGTTTCCATTCTAATAATTCGCACTGATTTTAGATATGCTTAGTAGGTAAAATGCAGTCTTCACTTGCTATCAATATAGTTATAGAAATTAATTTTTATTGAAACTTGCTCGACCAGAAAAGTGTTCGGTCTCTGGAAAATTCTTATGAAAATTATATTCTGAAGTGTAAAATTAACGAAAAATCTTCTAAAGCTAATTATCAGTTTATAATAACTTTTGATGCATTAGAGTTAGAATTAAGTTACGTGAGAATTTGTAATCCTGAAATGCTCTGAATAGACCAAAAGTATTAGCTTTTAGGGCACTCGAAAAGAAGGAATTATTATTCCGGTTCATCTAATAAAATAACCTCTTCATATATTCAAACTTCGACTGACTGTAATTTAAGTAATTGTAAAGAAGGCAATATAATTATTTTAAGAAAAAGTAAACACGTCAAAACACAACCGAATTAAAACAACGCATTTATCATTTAATTTAATTAACCATGCTTGTGTAGAAATTAGAATAGTGGAATAAACAAATCATTCCATTAATTATTAAAAGATTTTTAGAGAAAATCCATATACCAAAATTTGTATTATGAAAAAAAAAAAAAAAAAAAAAAAAAAGTAAGGAACATTTCAAATTTAATAACTAAAACTAATGTAAAATATAAATTCTTTCTTATCTAAATGAAGGCTTTGTTTGCCAGAATGTAAGAAAAAATTTATACTAATCTCAGTAGTTCGTTTATATTATATAATTATTAAGAAACTAAAAAAAGTCTCATTAAAACCCTAAAGCAACACAGAACTTCATTAAAAATAACTTTCTTATTTTAATTCAGCATATTAACAGGGTAGAGAATATTGATCTCAAATTTCTTTCCTATTTTTTGTTCATCAGGTTAAAAAATAATCAAAAAAAAATTATGGGAAAATCATTTGAAAAACTTTTTTTAAGAGAATTTTTTTTATTAAAAAAATTAGATTTAAAAGCAATAAAATATATAAAAAAAGTTTATTTTAGATTCCCTTGCATCATTTCAAAAATAAATTGAAGAAATAAATCTGAATTTTACTGAAGGATGATGTATGCCAGCTAAAACCTTTGATTTTGGGAATATATATCGACTTGTTAGAAAAGGTAAAACAAAATGATCATTTTAACCGAGGAAATGAAAGATTCGTATTAATGAATTAAAATTGTAGTCATTAATTGAAGCTATAAAATACAAAGTACAATTATTACAATGTGTTCAAGACTGATTAAATGATGAAAACGTTAACATTTTTAATCTTAGCGACTGCAATTAATTTTAACCTAAATTGCTAATTCATTATTTTAAAGAAGCACATTTGACTTTTGAGAAATCCAAGAATTGATTATTTATAATATAGAATAAACCGAATAAATAAATTGGCTTCCTAATATTTTGATAAATAGAATTGCAATTTCAAAGGAAAATTTACATACTATTATCATTACAAAGTTCGTTTTTATAAAACACATATTTGCCGCTATTGCGATTCAAAGGCAATTTTCTACTAAAACGTAAATGTTTTAATATATATGTAAACGATTTTTTTTTCAGATTATCAGAGAACTTAAAATGCATGAAAATTAATTTCAGGACGATACATAATAATGAAGTTTTTTTAATTAAAATTTTATTTCATCGCTATAACTATTAGGTAACATTTTTCAGCGCTGTAAATGATGACAAAACTTCTAATTCAGATGCATTGAATTTATATGTAATCTTTGAAACATTCTTCAATAATATTTTTTTTGAAAACCAAAGAAAAAAATTGCATTTATTCATAAAAATAATTAATGCATTTGTTATATGATAACAAAAGGATATAGATTCTTTCCTTTCTGAAAGAAATTTTATATAAATTCAAATGAGATTCTAAACTATTAATTCAAGATATTTTCAACAATTATTCTTATCAAAAGAGTCTATATATAACCTATAATATCTGTCTGTATACATTCTGTTTAGCTGATGAATCCCATTTGAATTACATAAACTTTGTAATTTAATCTTCGTTCAAAAATCTGAAAGTCTTGTCCAGAATTTTTATTTTCCATATATTTAAATGATTTGGGTATTAAACTCTACAATAATCCATAATGAATAGCTGTTTCAAGAAAATTATTAAATTTAGATTTTAAAATAATTGTTTTTCTTAGGAAAGAAAGCATATGCAATATTGCTGTTATATTTTAAATAACTGCAAGTTTATGCAATGCTTCTAACATCTAACTATTTAGAAAAGCATAATTTTTAGCTTTTGAACGAAATATTTCTTTCAATTCAGCCCATAAGCAAACATTGATTCTACAAGTAGCAGAATACTATTAAATTCTGCGAGTTATGATTTCATCGACAGCTAGAAATGCAAGAATTTTCCTATGTTTTGAATAAATGTAAGCACATACAAAGCAATTTTTTACATATTATTTTCTGTCTGAGCATGCGGATCACACAACTTATAGATATGGAGAACATCGATATGGAAGGAACGAATCCATACAGACTCTGATGATGGGAGAGAAGTGGGGTGGGGAAGGACAGGTTTGCAACATTGTGAGCGCAACAATGAGGTTATTTGCCTGTTGACCCTTAACTGGGGAGGTGAAATTTTAGGACTTAACTGGGGAGATTACATTTTCTAATAAATGTATTAGTTTGAAAAACTGCCAATATATTTTGCAGATATTTTTCTTCATATATAGATATGCTTTAGAAATTTTTCAAAATATATTATCATTGAAAAAAGTAAATGCGTTGGAATATACACTTTCTTTTCAAATTACCTGCTACAATAAATAATATTCTTTAAAAAACATATTACTTTTTCAATCATATTTATTTTTACAGTATATGAAGGTTTATAGAAGACAATATAATGTAAAATTCAACAAATATGAAAAAAAAAAATTGACAATGGATAAAATTGGTCCTTATTTTATCGACTTGTGTGACTTTTATAGCACGGTTTTCCAGGGCATTTTAAACATACAGGCAAAGAACTAGTATAAAAATCAACTTATAAATTCTGTATACATATCTCTTGGTATATTAATATACTTTATAAATTTTTCAAAATACATTAGCGCTAGAAAAATTAATTATGTTTGAACATACACATCAGAATCAGTTGAATGCGAATTTCATCGAAAAACTCTTCTGTACAATTATCCTTATCACTAAAATCACTTTCTGCTTCATTTAAAAGTATCTGGAGCACTGCTTCTTAATAGGATCAGTAGATTGGATATTTCGGGGCCCAAGTTTTAGCGCCATCTGCTAAGCCTTGTTTATCACTGGGACACTAATAGTGAGGTGCGATCTTACAGATCGCGTTCAAAGAAATAAATGAATTATTTTAAAAAGCATCCACTGAAATCGGTTGAAAGAGTGCATATATTGAAGGTCACAAAACAGTAAGCTACCGGGTCAATCCATTCAATTGAACTAAAAATAGAATAGAAGTAACCGAAATTCCAACGCTAGCGGTCTCATAGACCGCACGCCCCAAATTAAGGGTTAACTCAGGAAAAGCTGTTGTTATATTGTATATTCAAAAGTGAAAAGGAAACATTTAAAAGTGGTAGGTTGATGCTATATAGAAATATATATAATAGATCATATCGGATATTAATGGTATGCATGTTTCCAGCAAGTTTAGGCCAGAAGAAAGAGCCCAGCGAAATTTGTCAACTCCCAATTTAAGTTTTTCTTAAAGCAGAATATTAAATTCTGTGATTGAAACTAAATTCAGTTCAAATATATGGATTGTTTTTAACTGCATTAAGAACATATTCAGAATTATCTAATAGTCGCGATGATGCAAAGTAAACCTTTTCCTATATTGACAATTTGAGGTGTTTTTAACTCTATCCCTTTCTGGTTTTCAGCTCTGCTCCCTAGGATATCTCTTGGACTATTCTACTCCAAAATGATGTTTCTTTCTTAAATTTTAGCTTAAAATAATTTTGTTAATTTTTCATAAAAGAAAATAATTTACTTGTAATTTAATTCGACTTACACGTATATTATCTAATAAATATATTTATTTTGTGGATATAAAATATTTTTTCTCTTTATCATTTAAATGTTCTGCAAACCGAAATTCAGGAAAAACATGTTCAAAGCAAAAAATGTTAAAGGATTACTTTATATATATCATTTTTATTCTTTAAAGGATTCCTTTTACCCTGATCATTCGATACATGTTCTGGAGAAAACTTAGAAGTTACATATAAAAATGTGTCAATAGCGTTGTCAAAATTAGAAACTGACAAGTTATTTTCAAGATATATGTATGCAGGGAAGCAGAATCATCGATTGCAAACCACCGTTCGCTGAGGGTCTATCCGTGTAAAGTGTCACTGTGTTAGAAAGTCTTTCAATGTAAAAATGAATTTTGAAAGTTTTGTAAGCTGTCAGAAACTATCGGATGGCATTTACATACTGCGCTATGGAATGATAAAATGCCATGACATATTTCTTGACACACTCATCTGACAAGAATGAAGCATGATATAACCAAATGAACAATCTAATTTATGAGTTCTTAACTACATTTTTACACTACATGAGACAGGCAAATTTTAGCGTTGTAAGTGGAAAATAAAAATTATTTTTCAAATGGATTGAAATCTAAAGCTCCTTCTGATTTTTAAGTCAATAATGATTAATATCATTAGCAATGATTACTCTCACTTTAGCAATCTTCAATATTTTTTGAATAATATAATTACTGATAAATAAAATAATTTAATTATAACATTTTCAGTAAAGATGTGATGTTACTTACCAATACTGTCATTTTTAAACAAATAATTTCGAATTAAATGCTAATTAAAATTAAATTTTTGACTATATTTTTCTGCATTCCGTACATTTATTTATATCAACTGAAAAAGCTTTCTAAGAAAAAAACATGCAACGTAGGGTTCAATAATTATTAAATGCAGCATTCAAAAACTGTATCTGTGGAAATAAAACGCTATGTTCAAAGATGGTATTGCCAAAAAGTTGAGATGTTCTTTTATGAAATATTATTCAAACGAATCATTTCAATAAGGATAAATTGCATATATTTGATAAAAATCAATTTATAGCTAAATTTAATTTGCAGTTGCCTATGTATTTCAACAAACACTGATTATTTCAAAGTTCAAGAATTCTAAGGAATATATAGCATCAAAATTTTCTGTTAATGAATTTGCAATAAATTTTATGTTTAGATTTTATTTTAAAGCTAAAATCAATAAGAGTTCTACAGTATAACTAATTATTTCAAGAATTACAATTTAATTTGCTGGTGCATTTGTTAAATTTCAGCTAAAATCTTCAGAACTATAATTTTTTTTTCTTTAAATATATGTCGTAAAAATGCTGTATGCATATAAGCCTAGATTATAATAATTTTAAATTGACTATTTATAAATTTTACTTGGAATGATAATGCTGAATTCGTACATTATTTTTTTACAGAAGTCCGATTTTCAAATGCGTGCAATATGCCTAAAAAATCAAAGAAAATTACAAAAATACAATAGCTCCTTCTTTTCCTTTTCGTTTAAAATGCAAATTTCATTACCATGGAAAAATACAAGTAATGTTCTTTGAATTAATAAAGCAATAGTTTTCATTTGTTAGATTGATGCCCTTATATGAAGTTTTATTCTTATCTTCTGGTAATTTTTGGCCTGCCAGAAAAGACATTTTTATGTGTTTGTAAGTTTTCCGCTGCTGCTCAAAGAACAGTTTTAAAAAGTTGGTGACATTAATCATTTTAATTTGTGCTAGCCTGGTATACAAAATGATCCAATTTTGTCAAAAAGTTCAGAAGAAATTTATTTAATTGGCAATGCAGTTCACTCATGGGTGTAAGCAATTTAATTTTTCAATTTATTAGGCGCTTTCATGAGGTAAGACCATGTGACGTTACACAGCTACGTCAGACAAAACTAGGCAGTAGATGGTATGCGTAGTAACTCTGATGGCATCAATTATCGATAATGAAAGTTTCATGAGAAACGAAGCAAATTAAAAATATTTTTTCTATAAATTATTCCCTTCGATTTCAATTTTCTCGCGATAAAATAAACCTACTATCTGTATTAAGGCTTTTAATGTCTTTTTTTTCTTCTAGTTAGGTATCAGGTTCATTTTCATGAGAATTTTTTACAATGTAAAAAAAAAAATCATGAATGATTGAAAGTGAAAAGGCTTGTTGTTTTCCTTCCCTCCATCACAAGAGTCGCATGAAATAATCTTTTTTTATTTAGATAAATTAGTTGATAAGAGTGTTAGGATAAAAACTGCCTTATCTTTTTTTCCCCCATGAAATTCTGTATTATCGCTAAACACTATCATTCGAGAACATATATTCTAAAGTTAAAAACTAATCTTCATTCCGTCAAATCAGAAAAAAAGTTACTTTAGCTAATGAGGAATGAAATCACGTAAGAAATTTTCAGGATATAAAAAAAAAATTCATCAGGACATTCATTTCCATTTGATTGCTGCCCATAGAGAATAGAAGTTCAAAAACAATGAAGGTGGAAAGTTATTGATGAGATAGGGGGGAAGCCAGGCTCAAAACATGCTTAATCAACAATGACTTGAATGATTTAAATCGTGAATCGATATCCGTGCTTTGTAGATTAAAGCTTCTTTTTTTTTGTTTTCTCGTCCTTTACCAGGTCCTTTTTCTAAGGACAAACTACTCCGCTTGAATGGCAAAAAAATTTTCACCTCAAAAGAATTGAATAAATTATCTAACATGATAGATAAACTACAAAAAACTAAGAATTTGGAGGAGTTAAATACTTAATTAAAAACAAGAGACTAAGTACTGGAAAAAATTGTAATGAGGACACACTCACTTCAAAAGATTAAGTACAAAGTGTTGACATTGCAGAATTTTTCTTTTGCTTAACACTTGAAATTATAATGTTGTGGATATGAACGAATTTTGTTATACATTTTCTTCTCGTAATCCAAATATTAATCTGTCATATAATTATCAAATTTATCAAATTTATTTTTGGAAATAGTTTCTAAATCCTCTTCAAAGCGGATAATGAGACTTTAATGCTTATAATATGTCAACAAAATAAAATTTATCCAAGAAAATTCAGTGGCAGAAGATAATTGATGATACGGTTTGTACAAAACAAAGCAAAATTATTTTGTTCAATAAATTTTTTGACTGATAAAGTTTTATTATTATTTCAAAATAGTGTGTTGTCATAAGGCTCTTAATTTAGAAACAAAAATTTAAAGGATCAGTTTAAAAATAATAAATTTTGTGTTGTTTAGAATTTTGTTGTTTATCTTAATGTATAGATAGATACTCGAATTGGACTGTCGCTTCAACATATTGTAAAATTTTGGGTTATTTTTTCTGAATTAGTTTTTATGATGCAATAGTTATTGTGGCGTGCTTACATTACTTTGAAATTAATACTGATATATTGCTCATACGTTTAAAAATCCAAATTACAACTTAGTTCAAAAACATTCATATACTTATTCACATATTATATATACACACATGCTTAAATCACCATAATTTTCGCCATTTTTTATTGTTTTAGAATAATTCAATAATGCATTCACAGACATTTTTATATACTACAATTTTTTTTAAAATTTATTGATTTGAATTAAAATGGTAAGTTCAAAACTAATTATTGTTAATGTTTTCTCTATACTTCTTATTAAAGATTTGTACATCCTGAATGGACGAACAAAAACTCCTATACTGTGAGATTAAATCTAGAAAGCATATTAGACACTGCAATAACGTTTATACCGAAGTACCTGAAGATGTTACACATTTTGAAACAAATAGCATTGGAGCTTTTAGAAGTATTTGTTTTCACTTACAACGTTTCTCAAAAGTGCGAATTTAGTTAGAGAAACACCCATTTTAAGTATCAGTTCAATAAATACAGAATCCAGTGTCTGTAAATATTTGAACTTAGTTTCCAAAAGAAATGAAGAAAAGTAGCAAAATATAGTGATGTGTAAAATAGAAAAGGAAAAATAAAATATATTTAAGTCTCGAGGGAAACCACTAACATGGACATCTGTAAGTGTTTTATTAGGTGGTGTAATCGTTGCACCTGCGGCTCTTTTTGTTTCCTCGGGGAACACACAATCTCAAGAAACCAATAAATTCAACTTCAACTGAAAACTCTTTTATTTCAACTTCAGTGAAACTTATTACTGAACACAAAAAGAGAGAAATTAAAAATAAAACTCAGAACTATAAAAAAATATGAAACTTGTTATTCTAATGAAGATTTAGTTATAGTTTTAACGTTTTAGATACTTTGGCATTTTGATTTTGTTTTCGTTTCTAAAATAAAATTTATGTATAGAGATGAAATTTATGCATTATTTAAAACGTGAACTTTTGAAACTTAAATTTAGTCTGAAATCAAATTCATTTCATAGGCGAAAATTTTTGTTGCCAAATTTATTATAAAACAAATTTTATTAATTGAATATTTATTGTTTTTAGACTTTCTTATATCGGAAAAAGGTTTTCTGGGAAATAAATTACACTAATTTATTTTAAAATTGATGAAAAATCTGAATAATTTCTTTATTATTTTAATATATACATATACGGAGGGACCGTCTTTTATCTTATGAAACAAAAATAGTATCAAAGGCTATTATTTCTTCTGATTAAAGACAGTAGTTAAAAAGAAAAAGCAACCACTAAGTTATCACTTCTGTGTCATTCATATAATATTAAAATTATAGCTAATACAATAGTTATACTACTAATTCATTATAAACACACTTCCTTCTCACACCTCATCTTTGAGATCTGTAATCGCCCAATAGATGAGTTAAAGATAAGAGATACCCGATAGATAAGTTCGATTCCATGCCAATTGTATCGCCGTACGTGTGATGATTAAAGGTACTTAATGTTCGACGATATAAATATGTAACTTGTCTTCTAATCTTCAAATTATTCATTCATTTTTCTGTTTACATAAAAAAAAGGAAAGGGAGAAATTTTCAGTTTCTTGAACAAATCTTCCTTTTTAAGAGGTATCTAAGAACAATTCTAATCATTTATCTAAAGATTAAAAAATAGCATATGCCAAATAAAATAAGAATTACATTTGATACTATAAAATTTTTTGTAATAAACGGGATTAAATTATAAAAATCTTATTCTTAAAATCATCAAAAAAGGAAACTATATTGTCACTTATAAATCATTGGGCTATGGTTATTCTCCGTGCTCCAAAATAAATCACATGATGCTGATTTTTAGATCTTTATTCATAAGTGTACCATTTTAGTCTATATGGTCTATCAGTTATAAGCAATAATATAAAAGAACGTTGCAGCTAAATATTTATATATATGTTACTTTCAATGTATGAAAGCCGGAATTACATAGAAATATCTATGAAATGCCGAAAATTGCCTGGCACTATGTGAAACAAAAACAAAGCGTTTTATAAGATGCCACATTTCAAACCGGCAAAATATGAAATCTATATCCGATGCAAGAAAAACACCCTATTTCAAAAAACATGGGTAAGATTATATTCGATGGTGGATTAAATAAACAAGATAATTACATGCTTACAGGAGAGATTTCCGCTTCTACTGCCTTTTTGTGTTTAAAAGAAATTAGCAAATCACATGCATGCACAGAATGTCGTCAAAACAGTCATGCAGTCTGCTGATATGCTATTAAATTTGATAAAAATGATATTTTGTACTTTTTTTTCAAACTAATAAACTGCTTATAATAGCAACCTTTGCACGACCTTTTTTTAATATAATTCCTAAATAGCGTTTGCTATTCTATAGAATGCCCAAGTATTGCATTCAATTCCTAATGAAAGTATTTAATAATTCTCATATTTCATTCTTTCCTAGAAAACGCCCATCATTTTATAAAATGCCTAGGCATTCTACAGAATTCTGCCGTATCATGCATTGTCAGTAACATACGCATTGGACTCGGGTATAAACATTCTACTCTCAGAATGTATCTAGAAAGAGGGAAAAAATGATATGTTCCCTGTAGAACTTTAAATTGAAATATATATCAAGAAAAATTGATGCATCTAAGTAACAGTGAAGCAAAGGGATACATTTCAAAAAGAAACTGAAAATGAAGTCTTAAAACTTAGCTCTCGTAATTGATTTTTTAGCGTTATTGAAGCGCCGAATATGTTCGTGAAATGTTATTGGAAGACACTGCTCTAAATTTGTTTCCTTATTCTATGAAGCTATTTTTCAATGATGAAAACTTTCCTGTTGATACCATAAATAAAATCTCTTGGTATCAAGGGGAGCTCGTGCAAAGGTTCTTGTGAAAGCGAACTTAGAAAACAGCTGGTTGACTTATTGAATCGCCCCAACCACCGGAGAGCCGTTCTTTTTTCGTAAACAATTCGGCGTTTCCGACAAGTATCGAATTTGCAGTGGTCGCATGCTTCTGTTCGTGATATGAAAAGGCAGACAAAAAGAAATGATGCCCTTTTGTTTTCATCACAAGCTTAGCCTCGTAGTCCTCTTGTTTTTTTATTGGGCACTAAAACGGTGAGAAGGGTTTCTTATTTTACAATCGATCGTTTTTCGAAGATATATAAAAGGAAATTTCTGCATTCGGCAGAGTAAAGATTGTTTTCTTCATTTCAAAAGCAAACATCGTGACAAGTTCCAGTAAAAGATATATCAACCATTGTGCTAATTTTCTATAAAACTGTCCGGTATATTTTACAACATTTAATACGAATTTTTCTGTCATAATTTCAATTTATAGTAAAATATTAAGTATTTGTAATAACATATAATCAATGAAAAAAAATTAAAATCTATTTATTGAGACAACTGAGGCAGTTATGCAAATAATTTTTAAATAATTGGAAATTTAATTTCAAATGGTTATGGAATATATGATGCAAAAAAAATCAATCTATTTTTTAAAAGCTATTTCGATTCAGCATAAATTAAAATTTATCGAATAAATTAAGCTGAAAACACAACAGCGAGGTAAAACAAAATTATTTGAGATACTGATGCGATATTAAGACGACGTGGATTTAATTTGTTTGCATTATGTATGTAAACAGTGAGGGATCTTGTACTAAATATTTGTTGGTGGAGAGAGTTTTAGAACTTCTATAATTATTTTACGTTCCGACAATTGTGCTTCTTATTATTCGAGGATTCAAAATTTTGTCAGAAAATGAATTTGTTTGAAAATTTTTTCAATTTTCTAACCATATTTTCTGTTTTAATACGTATACATTTATCATAAAAATGAGTTCCTGAAAAATACATTTAAATTCAATATTTTAAAAACTAAACCCTATCCCATCCCTTTATAATTAAATTTAAACACTTTAAACGAAAGCCTTCTGAATAAATTTAGTATTTTTTTTTATTAGGTACCATTCGTTATTTACCAAATGCTTAAAGGCATAAAAAGCATTCTCTTTCCTTCAATTTATTCTTTTCCTCCCTGATTACAAGACACTGAAGCCTTAAGCATCTTAGTTTGCTTTGATTTTTAAAGGCTTGTGATTATATGCAGTTTTGCTAACTATCCGAAGCTTCTGCGCTCTTTTATTTTTTTTCCTGCGAACTACCTGAACTAAGTAATCAGATTTTATAGAAGTTAGCTCTACCCGAAACTTTGTTACTTCTCCCGATCCTATTTGAATTGCAGAAGTTACGCAAATGACTTGCAAGTCATGAAAGCTCAAATAGTTCGCAAGCAAGCAGCCATTTAAAATTCCTCTTTTGTATATTAGTTCGTTTTTTTTGCTTCTTTTTTTCATGCGATTAAATAAATAACTTTTTGACTGCTTTTCGGGAAGAAAATGCGTGATATAAAGAATATTTGCTTATTGCGTGCCATGTTTACAGGAAAGAAAATTCTTTAAATGGGTGTCGAAGCGTATGTAAAGGGATTTAATGGAACTCGAGTGATGCAAGCTGAACCAAAATGTAAATTGAGAATTTCTAGAAGTGTTCATATCATAGTGACCTCAGAAATTTGAGTTTCATTTGCTTTATATTTTCAAAAAATTTGCTTGAACTATATCTTATCTCCCTTTAACGGATACCTATTTAAATTCAAATAATTTTAAAGAACTTAAAATACTTAATATTTTATAAATAAGATCTAAAAGATTAAAACATAAATAGTTAGTCAAAATTAAGCATAATAATGAAAGTGGTAAAAATACTTTTGTTAGTCCTAATTATGTCTTTCTTTATTTCTTAAGTCTTAATTTTGGAGAATTTGTACCTTAATTGGATCCTTACTTTGAAAAATGTTCTTAAAAATTCAAAAAGAAACAGTAAATACCTATAAAAATTAATTTAATTTCAAATAATAATTTCTTTATTAATTATATATTAAATATGATTATAAATAATCTATTTAATGAAAGTCAATTTATCTGCATGCATTATCATTGGTTTAAAAAAAATTAATGATAAACTGATTGGCTTGAGATTCATCTGGAAATACCTTTTTGTTCTTTTCAATTACTGCTCAAAATCTGAAAGTAGTCAATTTTTAGTTTTTAATCAAGATTGCTTTATTAATTAAGTATAATTCTGGAAATAAAATGTCCAGAAACTTTAAAAAAGAATTTAGAACCATTTCTACGAAAAAAAAAAAGATATGAATTTTAATCAAAACCGACAATGAAGCAAAACTTTTTCTAGTCTGCGATTCTTTTAAAGACTGAGTGAAAAAGAAAATTTCAGAGGAATTAATTTTAAACCAACACCGAATCTGATTCTTTTTAAATGTCACCATGAAATATTAGTCGAATTTTAATTTTCGCTAGTTCTTATCCTCTCAGGATTAAATACCTCACAAATTGATTTTATAGATAGATAGATATTACCTATTTAGGATATTACAACATGTATCTGAAAACAAATATTCTTATAACATCCAGATAAGATGATACGCAGCCAAATGTTTTAATTTATTATATTTTCATTCATGCCAAATAAACCAAAATTTGAATATGTATTTAAGGATAGTCTATGAGGCTCACTCTTTTTGTGAAATGATTTTCTTGTGAAATGATTCCAGAAACATTTTTTTGTGACCATAAAAG
Source organism: Argiope aurantia (assembly GCA_026543865.1). Taxonomy (NCBI): domain Eukaryota; kingdom Metazoa; phylum Arthropoda; class Arachnida; order Araneae; family Araneidae; genus Argiope; species Argiope aurantia. The sequence continues at coordinate 285,988 of JAPMOR010075873.1, read as the reverse complement.
TTTTTAAAAATTATTTTATACGAGAAAATTAATACTTTAAATATCCGAAAAAAAGTATTTTCGAAACAAACTGCTCCTTATTAAAATATATACCCAGATTAATGTATTATATGTATTTAAGGCAATGATAGCGTATTTTTTTTTCAAAATTTATATGTGTATATATAGGGGATCTGGTGGCCAATTGTTGCAAAAATATATGGAAAATTATATTTATAAATATTTATATAATTTATGAAAATCAATTCTTTTGTATATAAAGGTAATGCGAAATTGATATATTGAATATTTTTCTAAATCTAAAACATAAATTAAGAAAACATTAATTTTTCTTTATAGTTTTACTTGATCAAAAAATATTACAGTTGCAACTTAGTTTATCTAACACGATTCTTTTGCTTTAAAAAGTATGTTTGCAACCAAAGATTTTTATTAAAAGTATATATGTTTCTAAATAAAATAAGGTAAGCTTTAAGAAAACTAAGAAAAATCTTGGCTTATTTCCCATTTTTATGTGTCGAAAACAAGGCAAAAATTGTGGCTTCCGGACGAGAGGAACATAAGTTTTTTTTCCTGTCATAAATTAAGTTTTTTTTTTCTTTCTGAGACCTACATTTTTCCAACACGCAGTATGGTTTTAGCAAGAAAAAAAAATAAATAAAAGAAAAAAATTACTGAAGAAACTCTGGCGTTGTTAATAGTTCGCCAGACTTCTTTAGAGGTTTAATATGAGAAACAAATAACAGTAAAAAACCAACATATTGCAAGCAAAATAAAACTGAATGCCCCACAAAGCGCATTATTGATTTCTAAGGACCCCCTGACTTTGAGGACACAACACTAATCTTTATTTTTCGAACATACTTATTTTTCCCTTTTTTTCCTTGTAGAACTCTGATTATTGGAAATGCATTTTGTGTCCACTGGTTCGTGGATAATGTGTACCTTTCGTCAAAACACCACCAAAGGTGGTTTATAATTATTCTCTTGAAATGAACTCTTCTTCTGAAACTTCTAATAGTAGCACAGAAACTTTTGTACGCTATTTTCTACCGAAAATCTCATCTAAAGTGCAGCCTTGTTCTTCCTAAATCGCCCATGAGAAGATAAATAGCTGTAGAAGTTAAATATCACGTTAAGATAAATGTTTCTAGACCTCGCATCAGTTCCCCCTTTTAGACTTCTGTAATATACCTTTCTCAGCGCAACATCTTCAAGACGTAATTCTGTTTCTTTATTAAATTGCCACGAATGCTTCTTTATGAAGAATAACTCCGAAGCAAGTTTGAAACTTTTAGGAGAAAAGAATTTATTTATTCCATAATTTGTTATATAACAAAAGAAAATCAATAAGTATTCTGATATATTTGATCTGATATATTTCTCTGTTAAAGAGAATTGTTTAATTTATTCACATAAAATCTCCATGGACTTTTAACAACTATTATAATATATTTTCTATGAGTACAACGTTTTATTAACAATTCTAGTTTTTTGTTAAATTTCTAAAAAAAATCTTTATGAGGAGAAACTAGAATATAAAATATAAATAATTCTTGGGTAATAAAATTCTTCATACATAATAAAAATAGTTATTCATATACTTTTATTATAGGAATCAAAACTGTTTACGATACACGTACATCATATTTTTCTGCTTCAAAAAGCTTTTTTCATTTTAATTTATAATTAGGTTGTAAAAATTTTCATTTTTTCATATAAACTGGAAATTCTATAATTAAATATATATTTTTCAAACGCCGTTACTTGTAAAATTAATAGTGTCAGAATTTGCATCATATTCCTTTCTTAGACTATTGCGAAAATCATATTTATTCAACATTTTCAAGATTTCAGTTTATTTAATTAGGCATTAATAATTTTTCATGAAAAGTGACTTCGAAACAAATTCAAGAAAGAAATAGTTATGAACACCGTATTTTGAAGTAAAAATTAAAAGAAAAAAAAATCGCTTATATTTCAACTTCCGGTTTAAACAGACATTCTCAATTCCAATTGCATTAATTTAAAGAGAATTTATGTTTCACCTTGACATGAATTCATATGCTTTATGCAGTTGGGAGTTATTATTTTAGTCACTTTAACAAGAAATGTAAATGCTTTTATAATAGTAAAAAGTAATAGAATAATATTATAAATATTATGCTGAGTAATTAAGCGGAATTAATTTTAAATTTTGCTTCTTTTTTTAAATCAATGGCAGAACGAAAAAGTATAAAAATTTTCCTCTTAATTTAGAATTTACACTTTTTCTCAAGCCACTTAAAAGCGTTTTTTTTCGAACATCGAAAACAATATTTCAAATCTGAATTATAATAGGATTTGATGACTTATTAATGAGACTTATGAATTAAAAACAAGATGTAAATACTAAATCTTAAAAAAATAATTTTTATGAATATGATTGATAATTAGAACTGTTAAAACATATTGCTTGATAAACATAAATTAGCCATAAGGATTTATAAAATTATATTAGTTAAAAATATAATATTGGAAGATATTAATTTCTGTATTTCGATCACCGATAATACATGCCTTAAAGCAAAATCAAAATAAAGCACATTCTTCAAATTTAAGCATAATACTATTATCAATTTAATGAGATATGATGAAAAAGCAAAAAATAAAAATGAAAAGTGAAAATTATTTTATGAACAGTTGGCAAACCCTCTGTTTATATGTTTGTTAAAATAATTTTATTGTTCCATTTTCGACTATTCTTCCTAAATTGTCAGATTTTTGAGAAACAAATTCCATGGGCTATTCTAGTAATTGTAATAAATATTTATTTCATGTCAAAATTGTGTAAACTTTACCAGTTGACTCAGTCACTCTACAATTTGTGAATGCAGAAAAAAACGTTTACAAATTAAGAATATTGCAGCTCTTCTGCATGTCATAGAGCTTAAATATAATATGGAACTTTTTAAAATGTATTTAAATATCAGAGAATATAAAGTACTTTTTTTGAAAAATGAATAAAAATTACAAAATTAAATGTTATGGTTTTATATAATATAAAATATAGTTAAATATAGGTATATTTGTTAGCAATGAATTGCTTTTCAATTTGCTCTCAGTTGCGCAAAACTGAATAGATGGAGAAAAATAATTGAAAAAATTCATTTTGAACTTATTTTTAATTCACTCTATTGATTAAAAGATAATTGGTAAAAACTTGCTTCATTAAAAATTTTCCTATCACATGACAAAAATGTAACACCAACGTGATATTATTGCTTGATATATGTTGATATAAATATTCAACTTTGGGTTAAAGCGGATTAATTTCGAGGATTTTATTAGATTTTTTTACTATTTTCACTTACCAGATAAGAATAAGAAATAAAGAGCAAAAATAATCGTATTTTTGAATATTTTATTACAATGCAGCATTTTATGAAACGCCACCAATAATTGATGCAAAATTACCTTTCATATTACATCAACTTCTCACATAAACACTATACAGAAATATTTCAAGAAAGAAAGAAAAAAATTCAAATTTTCCTGTAAATGTGTGTTGCGTGAAGTCTCATTTGAATGATTTTTGCGCTGTCATCACAATGAAAAAGTTACGGTAAGAATATTTTTCATCCAATAAGATAACGAGGAAGATTATGTAAAGAATATGGTTTTAAAACTTTAAGGAAAGTGTAATATCCTAACACATTTGTTGCGGTCTGCACCGAACTAAATAAATAAAAAACACCTGTAATTTGCTGAACTTTGAATACATTCAAAAATAATGCATGCAACACATTCTTCTTCAATTCTATGTGGGCAGCTTTTGTTATTGCATTGTTAGAATTCGCAAGAAAATATATTACATAGTAAATAACCATTTTACTATGCACCTTATTTTTACAATAGCTTTAAAATGCTGAAAGGACACGCAGTTCATTGGAAAAATTTTGTTTCCGTTTTGGCATAGGCATAATTAAGTCTGGAAATAAAGTTTCTTTTTCAACAGTTATCTGGCTTTCTATGCATTTTTCTTTAACTTTAGAATATAATTAATGGGCACATTTCAAATAGTTACTGAGCAATTTAAATAGAAGGTAAATTTAATAAATCAAGTCCAGATTATTAAAAATGTTTAAGATAATTTCTTGGTTTCCTACTGATCAGCATAATTTCCCAAAACTTAACTTTAGTAGGGAGCGTTTTATAAATCAAATCGATAAATCAAAAATGTGAAAACCAATTCCACTTTGGTAAACAGGTAATATTAGTTATTTAATAACGACTATAATGAGGCTTATATTTTTAGAAACATTTTAAATATACACCTTTCGAAATTATTTAATAAATTTATATTCGATCACTTAAAAGAAATTAAGAAAAAATATTTTTAGTTAGATTAGACACATAAAATATGTCTTAATACATTATCCACCTTCTAATAAGCTTGGAAACTAAAAAATAAATAAATTACATTCAGAAAAATCAAAATTTTTACGCTGTCATAACCGTTAAATTCTTATCGGATATTAAAAAAACACTTATTTATTAAATACTTTATCATAAATTAATTATTTAATTTCAATTAAGACAATGACATGTTTTTAAAAAAAAGAACTCGGATATTTTACAGATACACATATTTGAATTCTAGTTCACTTGTCTAAAGAAACAGTGTTTCTGTGAAATTGATAAAACTCGTCTCGTCAAATTGCTCATCCAGTGGAAGAAAATGAAGAAAAATCTAGCAAACAATGTCATAACTCAGTCCTTATCACTCGACTAAACAGATCCATTTTCTCCAATAACACACGTTCCCTTCCTTGGAATACCAATTCACAAAGCATTCCTTCTGTCATTCCACTGGGACGCTTGCTACGATTTGTGAAGACGTTTTCTTTTGCAATTTATAGAAACGACCTCGGAGTCAGTGGCGTATAACAACTCTAACGGGGTTCGCTTATTCCTTAGAGAGAAAGATAAGCTACCAGCCAGATTGAACCAAAGCACAAAAATTGGGGACTTAGTTGATGTCGATACGGTTTTTGCATTAGTTTTATTGTTCGACGGCTTCATCAGAAAGACTGCGAATCTATTAGGTAATTAATAATTATTTCGTCTAGATATATCTGTCGTAATTTAACAGAGCATTATCGGATTCGTTAACAGAAAACAAAATGAAATATTTTGGGCGTAAGCAAACAATATGCTTGTTCATACTTTAAATGCTATCAAAAATTATTTTGCATTTTATAATAGAAGTATATTTGATAAAATAAATCTTGTACTGCACAATTTTAATAACATTGAAAAGTTATAAAACTTATTTATAGCTATAGGTAGATCAAACATGAATCAATAATGTTACATAACTCTAAAATGTACTTAAAATAAATGCCCGTTTATGGAAAAATGACATGCATATTTTACCCAGAGAAATAATATTTAGTCATTGTCGGGAAAACTTAATTAAAAGTTTAAATGAATAAAAACGATACCAGTTCAAGAAGAATAACAAAAATGTCAACAAAAGATTTGGCTGATTTTATGTTTACTTTTCCATTTAATAATTATATTTAATTGTCACAGTTAATTTCCTACGCAAACACAGTTAATATATTTTTTTCATTGTTATGTTGTTGTTGTTTCTTATGGCACTTGCCATGGACAAGCCCGCTGATCGAAGACAGCCGATTTAAGCCTGAGAGGGAGCGCTTCTTGTTTCCTGTAGTAGCGCCATCTAGGGTCAAGAGAACGACTTAGCTACCCACACTTCACAACCCTTTTTACGGGGCGGACTTCATTCACAGACAGTAATTTAGACCTGAATCAGAGAACGATCACCCCTGATTCCAGTGTGGTATTACTCTCGACATGGAGGGCTTTGTGACCACGACAAATTTATAAGTGCGTCAGCCACCAAGCAAGCTGGGAATCTTCGGCCGGCGTGGTGCGAACTCGCAACCTAAGGGACGCGAGTCCAACGGTCTACCAACCAGGCTATCCCGGCCTTTTCACATTAATAAATTTCATTATTATAAACAAGAGGAAAGGAAATATTATTCTAAACATTAAATGAATTAAAATAATGAATATTATTATAAATTTGTTATATCTGATGTTATCAGATTATATGCATCTCAGCTGCAATTTTTAAAAAATCAAATATTTTTTGGAAGCCAAAATATTCATAGCGACTTACTTTTTTTTTACCTTTTACAAATATAACATTCATCAATTTTCTATTTATTTTTTACTTTTCAATAGAAATTTTTATTCGCTTTCTTTTAATCTTTCATAGGATCGTTAATTTTCTGAAATAATATCGATCCTCTCGCTTCAAACTCAGAGCAGCTTAATAGACAAATCTAAACATCTAGGCAGTCAAAACGTTGAACTAATAAAAATACATAATGGTTTGACCAACAGTGAGTAAACTTTTGTAAAGAAAAATTTCTGTCGAAACCAATTCATCTTTCTTGAAGACAGCTCTATTGAATTCAGTGAATATCCACTCTTTTCAGATCTTTTTAACACGGCTCACGGTTGTCTTGTAGTATCTTCCAAACACTGACAATTCTTCTCATTCGCGATAAGTGGCCTGACTTCAGGCTCAAAATCCTAGTAAATGATCGATATCTTCTATTGAGTTCATCGAACGAAGTCATTATTCTTGGGAGAAGTAGAACTTTGCAGGGAAACTTTCTATTCGGGCACTATTATTGTTCAACTTCTAGTCGAAGTATAATTTCGGTAGAGACGATGTAGTATTAAAACTGATTTTACCACTCAATTCAGCTTTATTAACAATTATTTACCCTTGCTTTTTCTTCTTAACAATTTAAAACTACGTGCTCTTATTGATTTATGTTTGTATTCCTAACAATTATACTCTACTAGTTTTCTGTTTATTTTGAATTAATTAGCAAAACGAAAAATCATTAATCTAGTCTAAGAAAGAAATAGTTTTAATAAAGAAATTTTAACTAAATAATTAATGCCTTAAAGAATTTATTTCAATCAAAACTGTTTAAAATGAAGATATTTTGCATTCTTTACATTATATAGTTTTAATTGTGTATATTACTCTCCTGCAGATATTTATTCATGTATATTACTATCATGTTTATAGATTACAAATCATAGAAAATAGAGAATCGTGCAATGCTGGTCAAAGCAAGAGAGGACTGCCGCTGTTGGGTACATAAAATTGGTAAGGTATGAAACGGTGCAGTTGGTGCTTGCGAGAGAAAACATTTATTTCTGTCAATTATTTCGAAGATATTGTGAAATATAGTTTCGAGAAATTTCCAAGAGTGAAAAGAAATATCATTGGCAACCTATTCAAGAAATTAATGAACAATGGAATAAGTAAAGTAATTGAACAAATAAATTTTTTATAAATAGATCATTTTTGCAAATCTATAGTTAATTTTTAAAATTTTCTTTTTAGGAGAATCAATTTAAAGCGATGTATGTAAATGAATGACATCCAACCAAAAATTCCATCTATAAAAATGAAAATTGGCTTGAAACTGTCGATACAACAACCAAAACGAAAATAATAATGTAATAGCTTATTAAAAATGTAAAAATGTATTCAAAACTGAGGACCAAAATATGAAATATAAAGAAACGTGAAAAAAATACGAAACGGAAACATTAAAAGAGCATTAAAACCAATCTCTAATTAAGGTTTTATAATTGTTTCACTCAATAAAGTTTCAAAGCGATGTACAGACATGATTGTACCATGTCTAAAAATTATAATTTATTTCAGTCTGTGTATCAAATAGCATAAACGAAGAAAAAAATATATAATTAATTTTTGAATAAAAATAAGAGGTATAAATTTAAAGTTGAGATGTAATATTTAACTTAAAAAGATCTACGAGCGAAAATACATCCTGTTTAAAACATACTTGTGGCATGAAAGTAGGTTATTGAGCTAATCATTCGCAGTAAAAATATTTCTGTGCTCAAAATCAAATGTCAACTCACAATGCGGAAGCAAATCTTAAAGCAATGAGCAATTGAATATCCCAATTTCATAAGCTAGAAATGAAATTAAAATTAATGAATAAATGAAAAGTAATGATCATTTTTGAAACTTTTACAATGCTTAGGTTTCATCTCTGTGACGATTAATAATAACAGATTGCTAACATAAATTTTATGAATGAACCTCATTGCTTTTTAATTAGATTAATTCTTAAATTTTTCAGATCTTTACTTTGAATATTTCCTTCCCGTTCAGCCATTAATCACGAAATAATAAACAAAGCTAGAAGACTGACATTTTGCTACACTTGTATTTTCTATTTTTAGAACTGCACTTCTTTTTATTCAAATTTCTCTGATTATAAACAAACCCGTATCTGGTAACATGTTAATAAATTAAAAAAGATTGTTACAAGATCCTTTTGACAAGCATGATAAATTTATTGTGAAAACAAGACTATCCGTTATTTCTTTAAACTTCTTGTTTATTCTGCCTGCTCTTTAAAAGTTTATCTGATTCTCTTGTTTGGAAGCTTTATTTGATTGAAATATATCTAACCTAATTTCTAGCTATGTAAATAAAGTGTAAGCTTATTTATTTTTCAAATAAATCATGCCATTTAGATTCCGTTCTTTAATTTATGAGGCATTTCCATTTCATTGTTAATTAATATATATTTCCTTTATTATACATTTTTCAAAGTAATGAATTAATTTTTAATCAAAAAAACTTTTTTCAAATTTTAAAAGGAAATACAAATACTTTATTCTTTATTCCTTATTGCACAAAAAATAAACGACAATTAATATTAAATAGCATAAAAAATCAAACTAATTAACCGAATATTGCACATATTGTTTAGTTCAATTACAATAAATTCAATTCCTGCTGATGCGATATATGACGAAAGGAACGTGCCATATTAATTTCGAAATCCATCGGTCGTTTTGTAGATTGGGGAAAAAAGAATTGCTTTCTGAGCACAGCACTTGACAGCCTGTGGTTAGTTAACAATTATTTAATATGCAGTTATATTGCTGTCACATTTTGTAACTTCATTTCATTTTTTAGCTAATAAGCTTAAACTTTTCCTTTAAAGAAAAACATAACTATCCAAAATCATTCGGACATTCTTTATAGGGAACTTATTTATTGTATTTGGTTTAGTTTCAGATTTACTGAAGTCCTTTTTTGAAGCAACAATAAGGCTATTTTGGAACGGATTTTGAAATTTTGAAACTTGGTTAATGATGGTGATAGTACCTGAGCTGGCACTCCCCTCTCCAAGCATCTGCACCCTACTACACAAGCGAAAATGCATTTAGCTTGCACCACATCCAATCGCGCATCGGTTCCTGGGCAAAATAGGGATTCGAACTTGGAAACTTTGACATACCGTCGCTACCACGATATCCTTTATAGTGTGCATTACTATCTGATATAAATCATTCTTACTTTATTAATATTAAGATAGAAAGAGTAATGGAAATCTTCTTTCTATTAATGAAATTATTCAGTTTTAAATACATGAAAGTTTTAAAAATCTCATTTATCAAAAGAAAGTGTTGTATATGCAGAAAATAAAGTATTTTAAATTTTCAATGCCTTGCTTGATTAATTTCGGGCAATTTAAGAGAATATTATTAATGAGTTCGCATTTTGCATTATTTTATTTAAGACCAATTAATAGAATTTATTCGCAAGTTTCCCATTTCAGTTGTGTCTTTAAGGAATTGAGGTTCTGTGATTTTTCCCAAAGGAATAATTGTTCCTCATATCCAGAAGTTTGAGTTATCCTATCTTCGTCGATTCGCTCTTGCCGAGGGTGACAGCCACTGACAGCAGTCAAAACTAATACATTCCTCTCTTTCTCTTAAAGACACATGAGACACAAGATTGCTGACTAAAAGATTGTGATTTGATATCATCTTTCAGCTCAGATTTTGTAAGTGATTAATTACGTTTTCAAGACACCGAAAGGGGATTAGATGGTAAATAGGCTCACTGCCTGTAGTAGATGGGTTGGAATAGGGAGACAAAACTCCCTTGAAGGATTGGTATGTTTCTCCCTCAACTGGTATTTAAATATGCCTTGAAATTAAACTTATTCAGAACAGATTACAACTTTCTTTTGTGTTTTGAGGCTTTTCCCAATAGTTATCAGATGTGGTTTACATGCCTAACTGCAAACGTTAATTTATCATTTTAGTTGTTTAAGTTAATGAAACATTTAAATTTTCAATTTAACTCACGCATATCAAATAAATGAATTCGTAATGTGCTATTAAATACTCGAATTGATCTCAAACAAAGTTTTATAAGAATATGCACAAAGTTTTAATTAGTTTTCAAAATAGTTTTTAACACATTTTCGAATTAGAAATATATATGAGTTGAGTTTGAAAGCATTAAGATAAAAATCTTGGAAGTATTTTTAATTTAAAATAACATTAATCCAGTATAAAAGTTGAATTTGAAAATACATACTTTTTTTTATTAAAAACGCAACCCATTTACATACAATTATATTTCTAATTCGTGCTTCGCATTACATAATTTTGATTTATAAATTTCTCATGTCAGAAGTTGCAATTAATTTTAAAGAAAATGTTACTTGAACGTTCATTAATATTTCAAAGTTCCGTCACATTCTTGTATGGAATGAAATTATCCGAAATACTATGCGTCTTCTTATTAGGAGGTTATATATTCGGAGGTAAAGAGACTTAAATTTAGGCGAAAATTTTGCATACTTTTTTAATTTCGCGTTCAATATCATTTGATCAAATTTTTAAAATATAGATAATCCAAGCTGCACCACAATTAGCATTCTCTTTGGAATTTAACTGCATATTTAATCTGGCTTTTTCTTTTTTTCCAAAATGTGCAATAGATTCACAAATGGTTTTCTGAGCTTGTCTTATATCAAATGAGCATGATTAATTTCTTTACCTAAATAAATTTAAAAGCATTGATTTAAATAAATATATATAAAAATTGTATTAAATGGATATGTGTTTTCATATAAAATCTACATAAAGTAGTTACATATTAAAATTAAATTACTTTTTATATGCCTTGCAATATATTTAGATGTATGAAAAATGATCCTTTATTTGAAATAATTTCTGTATAAAGAAATTTTTTATTTTATTTATTCATTAGCAAAGGGAGCCTGCACAGTAGGAATAACCCCATTAAGCAGGGAGATTGTATAATATCTCCAATATATCAAATCTTGTGCATTAACAATTATATGAAAAAGTGTATTAACCTATGCAATCTAAACGCTTTCAGCGAGAGGCACAATTATTTTACATTGCACACTATACATAATACATCATTTCAGGACAAAATGTTAAAATATACGATTTAAAACATGAGTACATATTTTATATGCGCATACATAAGTTTTCAATGTTCACAGCAGCTGATACGGTGATACGTAGATTTTCAGCACCTGTTACTTTGGCGAAAACTTAAATATTTGTCTAACAGCATGCAGTCATCATTAATCAGCCAACTAGAAAGCTTAAGGAGAAAGACCACAAAAACATTTCTTTTTATATTTAGAAATAATAAAAGAATATTTCCGTAATATTTCACCTCAAGTCACGGATTTAACTTCGCAGTCTATCCAAATAAAGCGGAAAAAACATTCGCCGTAAAATCTCTGTACACAATACAAATCGGGAAGGAAAACCATGCGTATGCAAAGTTGCAGGGATTGAAATTCTTATTCCAAGTCTGGTATTGCATATATTAAATAAAAGGAAGCATTGAGCATTTTTCTGTTTTTCTGAAAGAGAATTGTTCCTGTACGAATGGAAAGAAATTTTTTAACGACTCAATAAGGAAACATGTAGAAAGAAGTTTCCGTTGGATTCGAACCTTCGAGATATTCAGATTCTTAAAAAAAGGGTGCTGAAGAGAAACGAAAGGAAGGAGCGTTAGTTTACGTTTCTGTATAAGAATTGGTCTAGTGAGTACCAGATGGGGTTTAGACAAACAGAGAAGAATTTTCCTATGAAAGTCCCCCCCACAGTGAAAACTTTATTTTTATATTACTTGAATCTGAATCCAATCCAGTGATATATCCTGTGTTACTCGAATTTGAAGCTAATTCTATCATATATACTGTGCCACTTAAATATGAAGTCAATCCCATGATTACAGTCTTTTCAAAATATTGTTTCAAAATTTTAAAGCTTAATTTCATCATTATAATATTACATTTTGAGGAGAATTCAATAAAAGGGAAGAATTCACAACTAGGGAAGCAGATTAATTCATACAATCGGATTGAACGCCTTCAAAATTAATATATACCAAGAGCTGAAATAAAATTCACGTTTTATTCCAAGCTGGATATTATGAGAACTAAGCAATCTTCTTGTTTTGGAAAGAGTCAAAAATGATTTTTTTCTAAACTTCAGCATCGAAATATACAGAACTAAATTACTGTTGGTTTCCAATCATCAGGACATTCAATATCTGAGGGAAAGGATGCCACTGAGAAACCATACATAGAGGGGTTAATATTAAAACTGGATTATTAATAAGACTTGTTGCAAAATAGTAGAAAAGATATAAACCTCATCACACAGAACTGCCAACTCAACCTTTTAGCGTAAAAGAAAGAACGGGTGGGGGGGGGGGGGCTGGGAAAGGGGACTGAGCTTCCCTACAAAATGCAGAGAATATCTTATAAATTAAGAAATCCTCTTTTAAACACTATTCTTAGTGTTAATTGAAAGTATGAAGGTATTGTATGGTATTAAGATGTACAACCAGTCAATGCTCTGAGTAGAATCCTTCAATATTCATTATAAAATCAAATTGAATTAGATATTTTCTAAATTTTCTAAAGTACTAATTTGCTAATATTATATTTAATACTGCTTCCGGAAATTGATTTAAATGCGGTTATCATTTGAAATATATCGTGATACTTTTTTACCAGTATATTTTAAATTGTTTTCAATTAGTTCATCTGATTGAATGCCTTGGATGGAGTAAAAGCCATTAATAATGGAATAAAAGCCTGATAAGAGTTTAAGAGATGGAATGTGCTTGGCATTTTATTCGGGACATTGCATTCAAAGATCAAACAAAAGGAAGAACTGTGAATCTTTTGGCTTTCTTTGCAAAATGGAATTATTCTTAAACCAAAGAAGAAGACTTAACTATTCAGTAAAAACTTTTAGGTGGATTCAAACCTTTAAAACATTCAGTTTCTTCAGAAATGGGTGTTGGATAAAACCGAAAGGAAGGAAAGTTAGTATGCGTCTCAGCGCAAGAACTACTCAAGTGAGTACCAGATGGTACTTAGACGTGCCTTCTTAAGGCAAGAGAGAAAATTCTTCTATGAAGAAAGGGAAATTTCTTCTAAGGCAGGGAGGGATTCTCCATCTTCAGTTGAAAACTCAGATTTTGAACCATCCCGTCGCTATTCAGAGTCTGTCACAGATAGATCCGAGGAAAAGCACTATTAATCTTTCTCAATAGTCCTATGATTCAACTGATTTCCATCTGGATGAAAGGATCTGGCACTGTCCCAAAATGAAGAGCTGCATTTTCAAAAGGACACCGCAGCGAAAAAATGCCTTAAGCGGCTGAACAACCGCTAGTGTTGGAGTCGGGGTATTAGGTTTAAAAAAAGATCATATTCTTAATAGCAAAGAAGGCGGATAATGAAAACAGTGTGCCCGGCATGCTTAGTGATTCATGGTATTATCACAGATGGATTTGTAATCGGATAGGACGAAAAAGTCACGCTGACAATTTTTTTGGTGACATTTTCTTCAGTGATTTTATATTCTGTTATGGTAACTAATTCCACCAGAAAAAAAGCTGTATAAGCTTGGCTGTGCCAAATCTTTTTTCTTCCGTCATCTGTCATTTTTAAAAAGAAGTGCAGCTTATTTCTCAACATGACATTCTGCAAAGATTTTAAAGTACTTTTCAATTAATGAGAGTAAGGAAATGAGCGTTCGCTTTAATACATGTATTCCTTTCTTTTCATCCGTTTGAAATGTCTTGAATTCACAGAAGTTATTATGACTTTGCCAGTAATAATCATGATGACTCTCCCAGCGTATTTGGAAAAGTTTACTGAGCGAAAAGTTTGTATTTCGTAATTCTAGAATTTCATGGAAATCAGTAACTTTAAAACATTAATCTGTCATTATTAAAATAGTATTGATAAAAATAAACTTTAAAACAAAATACTACTAATTTGACCCATATTTATTTTTTTGTCTTGCTTAATATTCAATATATCAAACTATTTTGATGTTTAGCAAATAAAAGCTGCTTAGCAATGAAGTTTTTACAATGTTTTAAATTATTTAATCATTTAATTTAATTGAAGCAATTCCTATTTAAAATGAAGTTTTCTATTTCTTTCACATTATATTTTCTAAATTCCTTGTATTTTAATGTGACTATTAGCATTTTTGAATATTTTTAAAATTATTTTCTGTATCCGTATACTAAGCATAAAGAAACTTATTATTAAAATTATATATAAAAACTTTGAATAAAAAACATTCTTTTTTTATAATTAATAAAATAATAATTTTCAATTGTAAAAAAACAGAAAATAAAGTGCAATTATTTTCAAATGTAAATGTTACTGCACAATAGGAAAACAACTTAAAATTAACTTAGTATCATGAGAAGGATATGAAGTTGAATGCTAATAATTCAAATCAGTTTCCAATATTTGATTAACATTCACCTGGCTTTCTAAAGCCTATATGAATAAATGGCCTGAATGAATAATTAGTATAATAGTTCGAAGATCAATTTTTATTTCATTACTCTTGCTGATCAAAAAGCCTCACTGAGATTCATCCTGAAGAAATGACTGAACTCTATAAAAATGACTTTTTTGGTTATTTTTATAGTGGTTTTAACTGTTACAGCTACTTTATTATAACCATATTCATATCTTTTGTCGCTGAAGAAATGAAAATTAATAATTTGTTCTTTTTTACTTTATTCAATGTATGTAAAGTATATTTGTTAAGATTCACAGTTAGAAAGGTTTGTAGTTATCAAGATTTCTTAATTTCAATCATCATTTATAGCAACTGCCTTTAAATCGTTATTGAATGAAGGCAATATTTCTGCCTTAGATTTCAACAGAAAAGACGAGTAAATTCCTCCTATGCTTGTCATGAAAAGCTTATTATACTTGTTATTGTATAACAAGCTCCTATACTTGTTATTTCAATTTTTATTCATAGTTATCAGTTTCAAAACTAAGGCGTCTGTTTTTAGACCGATTTGATTCTCTGATTGTAACTTGAAGTTTAACCCATAAAAATAATTTTGATCATTGGTGCCTTTAACCATAAGATCAAATGGTAGGGAAAAATTATTTATATACATGTGATTAGTAAATTATACATTTATTGAAAAGGAATTCGTTTTCAGCAAGTATATATATTTGCTAAAACGAAGTATTGCATAAGTTTTAGCACACACTAACAAACTTGTTGTCAATTTATGTTTGATTAATGTATTTAATATTATTTCATAAAAAATTGTGATTTAAGAGAACATGTATTTTCGTAGTCTACAAAAAATTATCATAACATTTTTCTTATCATAGTAACAAGGTAGAAAAATACTTATTAAATATTATACTTATTCAGTTTTAGAATAGAATGTTTGCAAATGAAAGTCAATGAGATGCAAAGGAATTATTTACTTTCATAATTAAAAAAAACGCCTTTAAAAAGGAGTTTTGAAATTTCAATATTTGCACAGTGTCAATATTTGCTGGGCTCTTAAAGATATATTTCTTATTTCATGATTTAATGCCTTTCCACCCAAGATAAAACTGCTCATATAATTACTCGGAGAAAAAAATAATTTAGTGTTTTACAAAAAAGTGAGAGCAAACATATGTTTTTATGATATCCCATAAATCAACCCAATTTTTAAAGCTTCAAACTGGCCCATCTTAATTTGTTAAGCAATCTAAGAGGAAATATATGCAATTATGTCTTAGATGTGAGTAAAAGAAAAAAACAGTTGCGAGTAATTGCATAAGAAATTCTAGTCTTTAATCTAGTATATGAATATTAGATATTCTTATCTAATATCTTATATTATTTACAAGCGGTAAATAAAATCTTGATTAACAAAGGATAAAGGTAATGCGAATCATTTGCATTTCAGAATGATTGAATTTAGGTTTTGTATTATGAATTCCACATCATAATATTGCAATTTCATTCTTCTCTTTGAAATTGAAACACCACTCTCTACAGAACATATTTTCCTGAACCTAAAATGTGAAATTGATATTAAATAATTTATTCTTTTGATCTTAAAATATTAATGAAATGAAGGAGCGCACAATCAGGACAATGAATTATGTATATTGTTTTCAAAGGATTGATTTTACTCATTAATAATTCTTCATCGACATTCTTATTTTCTGCATTATAATTTCAAAACTGCATTATCTAAGAAATACTTACGCCATTTATTTTAAAATTAATAATTGAGACTTTCATTTTCTTAATAATTTTGTGCATTATTTGTTAGAAAACGTGGAACAACGAAAAGTATGCATCATTGAAACTACACAGGTATTAATGAAAAAAAACAACAATGCACAGAAAAAAAAGAAAAGATATAAAACGAATGAACTAAACGGATGATAAGAAATCTGAATATTTTCATTGAAGTACTTTAACCTGACATATTAAAATACAAAAACTATTGTACAATTATTTTTCAGAATGATCCTTGATATACTGACAAATATAGAATTCATAATTACTTTCAAAAATTTCCATGCGAATGTATTGCAAAACTATGGAAAGCTAACTTGATTGGCCTTGATGTTTGACCGAATTTCATAATTTCATTGCCATTATTAAATAGCTTAGTATAACTTCATATCATAAAATATAGTGATTATCTGATGTAATAAAATTGTGTTTGAAGAAGACGGTGAACTGAAAGCCGTTTCTTTGATTTTCTCAATTAAAAAAATCGATATTTTTGAAAAATGATTTATGCATCAATTAGATGTTTATTAATCAGGTATTCACATTGATTGATACTAACAATTTCTGCATAGGGATGCCGAAACCCTATTTTGTTTTAATGCCATTGATAGATAATTTTGTTTTAAAATATACATTGATGAATAATGTAATCCATTTTTAATTACAATTATGCATAACTTGCGAATTTTTTCCATTTCCAAAATAGAGCCCACTTAATCCAAAACATTACAGAGCATAGTGAGGCTCTCGGCTGAATACAGCCCAACCAGAAAAGCACATTAAATGAAGTAAGAATTAATTATTTTTAGAAAGTAACATATCAAATTATTTTTACATACCTTAAAATATGCTAAAAGATCATAAAAGAAACAAAAAAAATGAAAATGAAAACTTGAAAGAGCAGAAAGAATAACAAAGAATAAATAGTACAGTCAACTTAGATATTTAACAACCAAACAGTTTAATCAAGAAAATAAATCAATAAATATCAAAGAAAATTCAACACATTTTTTATTATATTAAAATTCTAACTAGTATAACAATTGAGAGAGAGAAACAAAACAAAAAAGCAATAACCACACATTAGACGAAACCAACTAAAAAGGGGCCGACTACAACAACATTACAAACATTCTAAAATAATAAAAGTAATTTCTGGAAAATCTCAAATTTTGGTGAATAACAGTCCTCGAAATAAAGCGATTGCTCTTCCAAATACTTATAAATACATAGTGAAATGTTAACTAGCTTAAAAGGCTGAAAATGAGAAATAAAAGGCCAATGACAGGTAACAAAATGTATTAGGAAATTATTAAAAATAGTTGCCTCAAGATTCTGGAAAGATAAAAATTAAAAACCTCTTCTATCAGTTTCAGAAATAGTTCAGAATTTATTCCAATGAAAAATAATTATATTTTATTGCCTTATTTTCAAGTACAAATATGAAGCAGAACTGTTTAGTTCTTATTTATTTATAAGTCAGGAATTAAAGTTTCCAAGAATAAATGCATATTTTTTTATTAAAATTATTGATCTTATCACCACTGTCCAATTGGTAATCAATATCTCCATGTAAGGCGAAAGGGGGGGATAAAAATAATCTAATTAAATTTTCCAACAACATAATTAGTTGATCTATAAAAAAATATCAACATTTAAAGTATTGTTTCAAACAACAGTTAATACCTTGTTATCATTACATGAAAAAAAAATTTGATATCCGAAATCCAAAGCAATTTGATCAGGACTACACAATTCTTGGATAAAAACAAAATCATTACATTTTTTTTATTTATTCATAAACAATAACTCTCTGCTCTGAGTGAACCAAAAGAGATAGTAGACAAACAAAATGCTTCATAACAAATAGTACAAAAGATAATTAAAGAAATTAAATCCCGTAATTTTCCTTTGAAGTAAATAAAAGTTGTTTACTGCATTGTTGAAAAATCAGCAAATGTATCCTAAACTTCCGAATGTATATATCCTTCATTTAATTACTTAGGTCTGCAATTATCGAAATTCGTAAGCTAATTAAGCTGTATGCTTATAGTTTTTACTCCATAATGCTCAACCAGAGCCTCATCTCAACGAAAGTTATAGATGATTGAATTATAAAATTAGTTTTGGAAACCTTATTTTTCTTAATTATTCTATGCCCTTCCGTTAGAACACAAACAACGCTCTGTATCTTTACTACTCAAAAATGCAAAAAATGACACTGAAGACACACTAATGAGTTTGCAGTCTGTAATAAACAAGCCAATAGAGTTCATCTGTATTATCTGAAAAGATTTTAATAGGAGTATCTGAGATTTTTTTTTTCTGCTTCATAATTTGTTGATTATTTGGTAGAAAATTCGGTGACAAACTAAGTAACATAAATCCCTTAAGACCAACTAATTGGATGTTAAAAGTAAAAAAACATTACAAAGAATAAAATAAAAAAAAACCAATTCTAAGCTTGTGGAAAAACATCGTGTCCATCTCTGTCACAAAATATTCATTCTGGACTTCGCAGAAAACGGGGAGGTAAAAGATGCAACTCTTACATTTGATGTATTTGTGGATGTATTATCTAATGTAGTAATAATAAAAAAGGGGTTTTATTATAACTATATAACTGTTCAGTCCAATCCTAAAATATAATTACAGACTCGACCTATTTAGGATACATTAAGTATCCTAAATTTTTATTAATATAGAAAAAAGCATACATATAGTATTTTAAAAAAGCTTATTTTTTATTTTCAATTTAAAATTTGAAATTTCCCAAGATATTTTTTTAGATATAATATTGCTGGATAAAGTAATTTAGCTACTTTTCAATTTTTCCAATGAATTCATTACTAATGAATTTTATCGTAGCTAAGCAAAAAGCAACGATAAAAAGGAAAAACTTTGTTATTTTTCTTACGAGAATTTCTTAATTTCTGTTCGAATTAATTTGGATGCAAATGAAGAATATTTCAAAAATAAAAAAAAATCCCTAATGTTACCAAAATATCAGATAAAATCAACTAGTATTTACAGAAATAGCTCTTGAATTCTGAAAGGATAGCTTCACTCAAGGGCTATAAAGAATAGTGACTTTGTTACTATACCGTTAGGTTTTTTTTAAAAATCTTTTATGATTCTTGTAATGTTTTAAGCAAGAAATATTTTAATCAAAATCATCACATTAATTTATTAAACAGCGAATAAAATCCTATAGGGTTCAATAATACCTAATATTTCTTTAATTAATTCTTTATCCATAATAAGTAGAAAATTACGAAACGTAATAAAAGCAATCGCTCTTGAAAGCAAGCTTCGACTTTTTATTTCACAGAAAAGGTTATTGAACTAATTCAGACCAGTACTCTTCTATAGAACCAGTGACGATCTTCTTTTCAAGCAAGTAGAGATTTTTTTGTTTTTTGTAAATTTTAAATTTGCCCAAATGATATCAACAATGTGAAAGAATGATTTTTAAGTATGGGAAGCTTCCTCGTATCTCTATGCCTAGACCTCTAACCGAAAAGGGATCTTTCCTTTCAATCATCTAATTTGAATCTAAATAATAATACGTTGTATAAAATAGAATTCAGGAGACAAGCGAAGTGGTCTGGAGTCTATAACAAACAAACCAATGGGGTATTAAAAAAAAGACATGTTTTCTTCAAAATAAATAAAGGCTGTTCACAATATTGTTAGAAAAACCATCAAAATGATCCTAAGCATGCGGACAAGCATCACATTCAGTCCTCCCTCAAAATACTCAGTTCTGACTTTATAGAAGACGGTAAGCTAAAAGCCGTTACTCGCACGTTCGTCTTCTTTTCCAGTGATCGTAAAATTTTTTTACGTTCTAATAAAAGTGAAGTGTTTGTTTGACGGCCCGAGTGGTGGAAAGTAAACCCATAAACGCTTTTGCGAGCAAAAACTGCGATTCCAAGAATTGGTATGTAAATAATTTTACTTATTTTCACAAAATGAATTCCTGGTGTGAACTTGAAGTTGTATTTTTTTCCCTTCCCATGGAAAATAAAGCGCCCTTCCTTTTTTTATTGCTTAAATATATGTTTATAAATTTAGAAGCAGTATACCGTCAAAATGTAGGCAAATTGATTTAACGCTTCACGGGTTTGAAATGAAATCGAAGGGAACTACGAAGGAAGAAGTAATAAAATATAACTACATAGTTTTTTTTTGAAATTGATACAAAAAGTTGATAAAACATTTTTTCTAGATGGGCTTGTTTGGAAAAGTATCTTTCACTCAGGCGCGTTAAGTTTTGAAAATGAAATTTTCATTTTGTATATTCGAAGAATAAAGAAACAAAATAATACTTTAGTACTCATAATTTATTAAAGAATAGTACAGTTCGATGTGCCTTTTTTGTTATTTTCCTTCTTTGGAAAATTATTCATACCACAGGATAATAAACGAAAGACGCATTTTTTAACCATAAATTGCACGAACCAGATTTGATTTGTTACATTAATATCACGCTTAGAATATACAAAAAGTTTCTTTTTTTGATTTAGGCTCTCAATTGTAAACAGCGAATAGACATCAAGAATTAAGCCCGATATTTCAATATGTAGACAAAGTATTCCTTGTAACGTAATCAACTAAGTAATGTTAATATATATATCTAGATTTTAGAACTTTTACGCCATATTCAATCTTTTTTTTTTCAATATGACAGCATTTTTTTCGTTTTTTAATTTTAAAAAGCAAAATTTTTTTAAACATAATCTAGTGATATGCATTTGTAATTAATAAAATCATTTTAATTGTGTAAGCATAATGTAACAAATTACATGGAAGCTATTTTATAATATTTAGGATTAATATTACAAATTTTAATGTGTCAATTTCTATTCATTTCAGAAGCATAATTTCATAATAATTAAGTTAATTTCAAATTTGGGATTAAATTTAAAATTAAAAAAATATTTTTACTGTCTTTTAGGATCAGAAAAATTTAAATTCAGAATATTTTTTATTATTATTGCTAAAGTAAAAAAAGTCGTATCTAAATAATAATAATAATAAACATTAGGGAATTATCATAGATTAGTCTTTTTTAAATCGGCAGAAAAATTTATGAAAATAAAAATGAGTAAAATAAAATTGAAAAGGGTAAATTCAATTCATTTTTATAAGATCTAGTGCAATAAATACAGTACCATAAACTAAGCCATTATTATTTAAAACTTGAAATGAATCATGATATGAAGACATTTTCTCAGTGAAAACGTCAAGTTTTAAATATATTATTCCTAATCCAATTCGACTGAATAAAAATTACAAAATTAGCCTCTCATTTGGAAGGCGCGAGATAATTTTCAGAAGAATGTACGGTTTATGTTTCGAAGGTAACATATGATCCAACTCACCAACGATCCGTATCGCGAAGTTTTGACCCTTGACAAATTTAAAAGATACCAGATCCAAACACATCGGATCTATGATGAAATGGTATCTTGAACTTGCACCCATATGAGTTTGAAACTAAATTCCTGTCAGCAAAGCCATTGTGGCTATTGTCAGCACTTTACTACAATAAATGGGATTAAAAAATTTGTGACGGCAAAGAAATTAAACTTTACAATGCAAGCTGAAGTTCTGGAAAAAGATACGTGCTTATCATAGGTAACATATTTTCAGTATTTAGACCGAAGAAATGCTTCAGAATTTGAATTTTGTAGACAAGCAGGACATAAATTGGGTACATTTGACGTACCATATTTGTTTGAATTTATGTTTCCATTTTTTTTAGTAATTCTAATTAGCTTAAGTTATCTCCACATCATGTAGTATATATTTTGAATAAAAAGAAATAAATGAATGAATTCTTACGTAAAAAGCTACTGCTTTCATATGTTCAAAAAATTAAATGCAATTCAAATACAAAAGCGCTTCAAATAAATGTGCAGTCAAAGGGTTAAAGAGGGCAAAACTGTAATAAAAACTATTATAGTAAGCGTATCTCTGACAAAAAATAGGTTTTAAACACTGAAGTTATAAAAAAAAGGCATTCAGAAAAGAATTGGATTGAATTTGATTTAATGATTTAGAAATAAAAATTCTGATAAGTAAAAGGTTTTATCAGGTTTTTCATTCAAAAAAGGTTTTCCCGAGAGGGAATTTTTCCATTTTTCAACTTTTCCTCGTGGAACACTAATTAATGATATTTAACAGTTTTTTTAAAACCTGCTTATATTCATCATTCATCGATTTTAATTCAAAAGGCTATTAAACAGACTAATTTTGAGAAAAATGATTATTTTTCTCTAAAAAAAAGTGTAAACTGTTGCTCCGCTAGGTTAGGATTTCACTTAAATACTGGACATTGGATTTTTAAATACAGAAATTATCCATTTATTTTTACCACCAATGTTAAATTCTTTGTAAGCTCAGAATTTGAACAAGAATTTAATTTGATAAACAGAAAATAAAACAAAAAACCCTAAAGATTCTGTTAAATAAACTAATGTTTTTACTTAATGTATAGAAGAAATATCATTACATAATGTATAGAAGAAATATCAAATCATCTTTATTCGGTGTAATATACAAGTTTTATCATTATTTTCCAAAACACCATAAGGAGGATTATATTTTCCATACATATAACATCAACTTGATCTTTCACATATTTGAGAGAAAGTTTTTAGATTTGGAGATGATTAACCTTGCCTATTTTTTATATCAGAAAACAGTAGAAGTCTTGAAAGTTTATTGAATTAACTGTTTATCTGTGGAATAGAAAAGCTAAATATCGAAAAAATATATTTTTTAAATATCCTTTATCTTATATATATATATTTTTTCATTTTCTTTATAAATTAGTTAAATATATCGAATTTACATGAAAACCTTTGCAATGAAATTTAAATTACATCTTAGATAATTTGATTTTAAATCCCCTTTAAATTGCATGCTGATATTTACCGTTGCTTGAAAAACCATATGAAGATGACTCGACGAATAATTAATCAAGTTCAGTTTTCAAGAAAATATATTACTTCTGTAACCAGTTGCTCGGCAAAGAAATTTTTAAAAGACAGAAATCTGAAACACGTAAGAATTAGATTACTATGAACAACATATTTCAGTATTAAAAAGAATTATAACAGTTTGTCAGCAATACTCTTAAATGTGAATGACTGGATTTAGATTATAAATTCTTTTCCTAATCCACTTATTTGTAACCATAGTTACACATCTAAACATCTACGAGCGATGAGGAAAAGAGAGGACACATGAAGTTACTAGGAGTGTTAGGAAGACAAAATAATATATTTACTTTATTCTATAACACCAGAAAAAAATACGATGCCCAAGGCACCTCTATATCTTTGTTACGCCAAAGCCTTGAGATTAGACTACGTAAGGGAAGCGCTGATAGTATGGGCCACATTGTGTTTCTGAGGGTCTACTGATAGATAGCAACCCATTAAGATACCTAAAATGCAGTCCTATTATCAGTCCATCGTGTGCAGATAGTCATTTGACGTAACTGCTCTTTGTGTCTTATCCCAGTAAACTTTGTGAACCTGCAAGGGGTTGTTTCACATAACTTTTGAATATTCTTTATACTGATAGAGGTAAGAATAAAATTATAAAATGTATGTTATTATTAACCTTGCCTAATTTAGATTTAGCCGTGAAAGTTTCATTTCACATTATTTAATAGACTTCTATATCATACTTTAATAAATATTTTGATAAAATAAAGGATATTTTTAAAAAAATTCTTTTTTGATTTTTTCCATTTTCTACACAAATGAGTTAAATATTTCGAATTTACATGAAAACCTTTGCAATGAAATTTAAATTAAGTCTTAGATTATTTGATTTTAAATTCCCTTTAAATCGCATTCTGATATTTACCGTAAATATTATATAATATTTTTTCAATCGACAATCTGTATCATATTTTTTTTTTCGCTGCTAACTTAGAGTATGGGACATGCCGTATCGGGTGATTTGAACCATGTAATTAAAATTTAAGTTTCAAATTATTAAAGGAATACAAACTTAAATAAGAATTATGGAAGCAAAGGTCAAGGTGAGCGGTTTGAGGATGATATGAAGATTGCATTTTCAAAATATCTCGAATAACAAAATGACTGACATATGGTCATTGTCATGTGCTTATAAATGCATTACAAGAAGAATAAAAGTTTTCAATTATGGGGTAGTTGAAGATAACTTCCGAAGAGAGATATGAGACAAAGTGAGTAAAACGTTTTTCAGGAATTTGCATCCATGATTAATATTTCTATCAATAACGAAAATAAAGTTTGCTTATGACCTTGCAGAATGGTTAAATGTGATGCGTCGATTTAAAAAGCAACTACTAAGTTTGGCAAATAGTTTTATACAGTTTTTGTTAAAAAGAATCCAGAATATAGTTATTGGAGACCTCAACCAACAAGCTTTATATTTTATGCTGAATTTAATAAGCTATTGGTTGAAGGGTTTTATAGCCAATGTTTTCGGGTTTTACTACTATTAAATTATTCTAAGTTAAAGAACTTATAAAATATCATTAGAAAAGTAAAACAAAACTATTTCTAAAATAGTAATGTGGCTACACAAGCATAATATATTCATTTCTATTAAAAAATTTATTGTTTCAAACCTTGTGTTTTCATAGTATGGCTAATGCTACTTGATAAATTTAAATATTTCGAAAAAAATCGACATAAAATGCAGCTATTGTATACAATTTGTAAATTTAGGTAACTTTAATACAATCTACATGAAGAAAACTTACAAATAATGGTTTTGATCGTTTTTAGTCATTTCCATAAATATTTATTTTATATAAAATTTTCCATTCTCTTTTCTATCTGCTGCATCTTCACTTATGGAAAAAGTTTTATAATCAGTACCATAGGTTTCTAATTAATTGCATCAGACACCAAAAGAACCTGATGGGCTGACACTCAAAGTGCATTTCCCTATTTAAAGATGGACATGGTTCCACATGGAAATGTTGGGACTGCAATGTTTCGAACCGAATGTTTCGAAACCTACAATTAAACTTCAGTATATATATTATATACAGGGTGTTGCCGAATTCGACCGACAAATTCAGAGGGGTGATAGTGTGCGTCAAGACGATAAAGAATCACCATACAACATGGAGTCCCAAACGACGTTTAAGGGGTGAAAATCGCAAAAATATACGGAATCGGAGAACTGTTGAAAACTGTAAAAAATTAATTAAAAAAAATAAATGATATTTCAACTATGAATTTTTTTAAGTGAAAGCACTTTCTTAAAGGCTATATTTCATGTAAGTAACATGCTGATTTGATGAACCAGGGAGAAGGAATTTTATACTCTTTAATCTATATCTATACTTATAATAAAGTTCAATGTGTGTGTGTGTGTGTGTTGGCGCTCTACAAGCCAGACCATTCAACCTACAGCTACCAAATTTGGCACGTGTATACCTTGTAGGTCGGAAACGTGCGCCTGGGGATTATTTTTTCGAATTTTTAATTAGAATTTAATTTATTTAAAAATTAAGCGAAATTTTGGCGTGCTTCTCCTATAACTTCCGAAAATATTACCGCACAAAAAAGATTTTTCCATGAAGCTAAAGATCAAAGATTTATCTTTTAAATGATTAGAATGATTTAACCTTAAAATTAAATTTCTATTTTTAATGAATTTTTAAATAAATATCTTAACTATATTTTTCAACAATTTTTTTCGTACAAAATAAAAATAAAATTTAAGCTGCCCGAGCACGTTTCACATTCATGGGGGAAAATTAGCTTTTTTCAAAGTGCTGCCATCACATTGATTAAAGCTCCAATTAAAAATAAATTAAATCTTTTCGGAAATGAAAACTGCAAAAATATAATTTTCAGCACGCGTCTGTAGGAAATGAAACAAATATGAAATATTATTTTTTCTAAAAAATAAATTCAACAAAAATTATTTTATGATCTTTTACACTCTCTATATTATTAATCCAATAAATCAGTTTTATTTTAAGGCAAGTTCTGTTTAATATGAACAGGACAACCATTCAAATCAGGGCCACACAGCTAATTTGTAAACCTTTAATAAGACAGATCTGCTAAAATAGTCTAAATGGAAAATGATTAAATTTTATGTAACTTGATTCAATAAATGCTCTAATAAATAACGAATTTTTGATTTTACATAATGCTTCTGATGTGAAAATCACGAATAACAAACTGTTCTTGAAACACTAATATTTTAAATAAAAAGAGTTAATTTCCAATCAACTAATTCAATCACTTAAACAGACTGAATAATGAAAATTTGAATATCACTATTCAATAAAAAAAAGGATAATTTTAGATTTTCCATCGATCGTTTCAAAGAAAATACGCCAATCAGAGAGCAGGTTTCTCAAAATTAATTGGCCTAAGATTATAAAAATGTTGAGTTTTTCTAAATTTTTAACATTCAAAATTTCATAAATTAGTCTTAGTTGATCGTGGAAAATAGAAACATTCATTCATTTATTTAAAATTTGGTGTGTCCAGAATAATTCTCAGAATATGATACCTTAATGCATTAAATTTAGACTTCATAATTTTCGAAATATATTTATAGGCCGGAACAAAATATTATTATTGATTTCTTTTCAATCCTTTTGAAAGAAAAACTAAAAACTGAATTTTATGCTGAATCTGAGGAATTTTTGTTGAATTATTCTTTGAGATATTACATAAATTATGAAAAATATTTTGTAGTTCACATAAGACTTAAATACCGAGTGATTCTGTTTGCAATACTCATATTCAATAATAATAAATAAATAACAATAAAGATGATAAATAAAATAAAACTCTTGGTTTTATTAAAAAATATCTTTATATTAATAGCAATTTCATCATTTCCACTTTAATTTAAAGTTGAAGTTGAAGTTTTACCGGAAATGACAACAAATTAGCAAAATATATATAGTAAATTGAACGAAACGATCTAAAAAACAGTATAAGTTTGGTATGACTATCAAAATTTGAAGATTAAAAATGTTTCGTTTGAGAATCTATTAAGAGACAGTTACTTAAAATATTTAATTGAAAATTGCAGCGAGTGGTAATACTAGCGAACCAGCTGGTCGCC
Source organism: Argiope aurantia (assembly GCA_026543865.1). Classification (NCBI taxonomy): domain Eukaryota; kingdom Metazoa; phylum Arthropoda; class Arachnida; order Araneae; family Araneidae; genus Argiope; species Argiope aurantia. The sequence continues at coordinate 258,346 of JAPMOR010075873.1, read as the reverse complement.
AAAGGCGGCTAGTTTGATATAAGTCTGTAGTGTGAAAACTCAGGAGGTTTTAAGATATGCAAGAAAAACTAAAATGTTTGCCAGGAAACAACGCTGTAACATCGGTACCGATGTTTACAGAGGATGTTGCCAAATTCGAAAGGTAAATTTAGAGAAGTGATAGTAGGCATATAAAGAGACGAAAAGTTATAAAATCTAGGGGCGCAGTAGACCTTCATTCTGTGAAAATCGCAAAATCAGACATTGAAGAGACAATTAGCATGGCGAAGAGAATGGCCCTATGAATGCGAGAATTTGGAACAAGGTAGTCGAGAAGAAGCAGCTTTCTCGTATGTAAATTATCCATGCGTTCGAGGAATATAAAAGCAGCGACCATTGCAGAATTGATATTTCGAGGTGTATAAAAGCAGCTTGTATTTATCAAAGAGCAGTGCAGAATTGATAGTCGATAAGTTTCATTCGCAAAGAACATGTTAGATTTTCGAAGGGCGAATACGCATTTAATTTACCGCCAAGCGGATGGTAATAGACGCCTAGCACAAAGAATATACCAAGAGCAATATCCAAGTATGCGTTATCCACACCACAGCACCTTTGCAAATATTGATCGACGGTTGCGCGAGACAGTATCCTTCAAAATAACAAGGCCAAATGTAGAGCAAGAACGCAGTATGCGCACACTTGAAACATAAAACCGAAATTAGAAGCGCTTTGTCTATATCCTAACGACAAGCACGCGATCAGTTGCTTCTGAACTGGATATTCGGCACGAAAAGGTGTGCGGACACTGTGTTCTTGCTCTGTATTTGGCCTCTTTATTTTGAAGGATACTGTCTCCCGCAACCGTCGATCAATATTTGCAAAGGTGTTGTGGTGTGGCCTACAACGCCAACTTGGATATTGCTCTTGGTATATTCTTTGTGCTAGGCGTCTATTACCATCCGCTTGGCGGTAAATTAAATGCATATCCGCATATTCGTCATTCGGGAAATCTGACATTTTGTTTACAAATGAAACTTATCGACTATTAATTCTGCACTGCTCTTTAATGAATACAAGCTGCTTTTATACTCCTCGAACCATCAATTCTGCAATGGTCGCTGCTTTTATATTCCTCGAACGCATGGAAAATTTAGATACGAGAAAGCTTCTTCTCGACTACCTTGTTTCAAATCCTTGCATTCTTAGGGCCATTCTCTTCGCCATGCTAATTGTCTCTTTGATTTCTGTTTTTGCGATTTTCACAGAATAAACATCTCCTGCGGCAATAGGTTTCATGATAATTTTTCATCTCCTTAATGCTTACTATCACTTCTCTAAATTTACCTTTCGAATTTGGCAACACCCTCTGTAAACATCGGTACCGATGTTGCAGCGATGTTTCCTGGCAAACATTTTAGTTTTTCATGAATATCTTAAAACCTCCAGAGTTTTCACACTACAGACTTATATCAAATTAAAGAGTATAAAATTCCCTATATTTTTAAGTTTTTATTTTTACAGAGAAGGGTTCTAACCTACTTTTCTGTTTTCAATAAGTTACGACCCCCTGGTTCATCAAATCAGCATGTTACTTGCATGAAAAATAGCGTTTAAGAATGGCTTTCACTTAAAAAAATTCATAGTTGAAACATCATTTGTTATTTTTTTATTAATTTTTTACAGTTTTCAACAGTTCTCCGATTCCCTATATTTTTGCGATTTTCATCCCCTAAACGTCGTTTGGGACCCCATGTTGTATGGCGATTCTTTATCCTTTTTATGTCTACTATCACCCCTCTGAATTTGTCGGTTGAATTCGGCAACACCCTGTATATTATATATATATAGAGAGAGAGAGGTTTCTTTAGCCATGTAATTACTTAGTTTAAATTAATATCAATTTGAATTATAATTAGTAATTTACAAGCATACACAATAATATCCTTTGTCATTTTTTTGCTGTTTAGTAATTGTAATTTAAATTACAATTATTTATAATTTAATGATAATTTACATTTCAATTTTTCAATATAAGGGAAAAGTGTTTTTTTCTTATAAAAATGTCATTTTCTTGTTAACTATTTAATTATGATTATTAACATTAAGAAAGCTTGCAAGAGAAAATTACAACGAAAATCAATTTTTTTTCTAGTTGATTCTGAATATCATCGAATGTTACGAGTACATTAACAGAGAAGTTTAAATAATTTGTAAACCAGGAAAAAAGGATATTTATAAGATGATGCCAATAAGAAATGTATATGAGATTCATAAGGATCAATCATTAATTGAAAAAAGTTGCGAAACAGACTGTATAAATATTACTGATCTGCAATCAAAGTTTATTAGATACTACAGAGTGCATCTTGTATACATGTCAATCTGTCTTCAACAAGATGTTCAATAGTATGGGCGTGGACAGCCTATCTTGTCCAATGATTATTAGCCGCATCTTAGCACAACGATCAGCTGATTCCTGTGATTCCTGACACAGCTCTAATTGGACTATCGTAATGGCACCTCATGTTTAGAAGTTGTTTCTTTAGTAAATATTAGACAAAGGCAAGGCATGTAAATTTAACGGTGAATACTGAGATTTTAACTCAGTCACTTACTTGAATTGAAGGTGAGGTTTGAAATTAAAGTTATAATTGTTTTTCACGTATGTGATTAGATATTCGACATTGAATTCGACATAGAAACTCGATATGATAAGCATTGAAGGCGATTCTCAAAATAAACGTCCTAATATGACAAAAGCTGTGATAGCGCAATGTATAAGTAATTTATGTTGATTGCAATGAAAAATATATGTATTTATTTCTTATTTATCGTTCAAGTATGATATTCTTTCGAATTAACAGCGTTTTAACTTTTGAAGCGAAAAAACTCTAGATGATGTATTTTTCCTCAGTTTTCTTACGCTTCTTCCAAATTAGCTTTGATTTTACTGTTACATAATTATGAAACTATCTAATCGCTTTATTTTGATCAGAGAATTCGTACTAAGATATAATAATTAATTGAAACTTCTAAAGAAATATTTCTTAAACTTAAATTAAATAAAGAAACTTCTGAAAAATAAATGTTTAATAATGATGATTTATCTTTCACTTGAAGTTGATAGAAATATCAAAATTCACCTTAATTATCCTGAAAAGACTTGTTTTCCTATGCTTTAAATTTTTATGTTTATCGAGATATCTCCACATTAATTAAAAATATGTGCGACATCTCAACATAATAATTATTAGTCATAATTAGTTGTGAAAAATTTATCAATTAATTCTATTGAGCATTGAATTGCTTACGCGATTGGTTGCAGTTTAATTTTGTTTCCAAATTTTGAAAGAGAGCCCTGAACCTAAACTCATTGGAAAATTCTAATTATCATGTTACATTTTGAAAGTTATTTTGTTTTAACAAAATTGAAGTGAAATGCGTCAGGAAACTGAAAGCGTGCCCCTTGAAATAATTTTATTGCTTACATAAATTTGAACACTTTTTTCCCTTAACATGTCAACAATACGTCTCAAAAATTCACATAATAACTATTTGTGTAAGATTCCTTACTGCACTTGACTTCAAATTCTTGTTGATGTTACAAAAGTTTTGTCACTAATTGTTGTAATGCAGAATTAACGAAGTAAAGTTCCCATCTGTTAATGAGAAGAATTTTCGAAGAAAGCTAAAATAATTCAAAGATGGAATGGGTGAGTAGACACTTCAGAAATGAGTGATATGTCATTTGCTACTTTGAATCAACAATGCTCTGTCAACGTCTTGTGGAACTCTTCGTTTCTGTTGAACACAAAATACTACAAGTTATTGTTCAAATATAAACTTCAGAATTCTTCTTGTAAATTTAGTTAGTTTTGTTTGTGTTCTGCTTGTTGATGAAAACATTTGCCGACGTGAATTCTTCAAGAGAAAAGTGAAATTTATGTTATATTATTAACTACAGTTTAAGTGTAATCGAATGTTGTCAAAATATGATATTACATATTTTGTCATTTTATTTTTCTTTAACTATTTACTAAAGCGGTTTTTTAACTGGAATCATTTTTAATATTTATCTCAAGGCGATTCATGTGATGTCAGAGTTGCATAGTAATTGCAGTTTGACATTTAACTGCACGTTCTCTTACGCTGTTCTTTAAAGGCGTGATTTTTCTCCTCTTAATGAGAAATGTATTCCGAAATTAAATTGAAATGCTGCATATGATGTGCGTCACATCTGCATGAATCACGTGATACCATGTATGAATGCTTCGATCACTTATGCTTTTATAGGTTGCTATGTCAACAATTATATCAAAGGAATTCAGTCCATAATCTTTATTGCACAATTACAGTATTCCACTTCAAAAAAAAAATGCGGCTGCGTATCAAAAGTTAATTATTGTTCAAATCAAATATCAAGTATCAACATATTTTCAAAACCTTCTTTGCATTTTTCCCAATTTCTTGTGAAATAGTCATTTTCAATTACTTCAATAGGAATGATTACTTTTTTACATTTAGTCGAAATATTTGAGAGTTTCCACCGAATTTATCACGAAACTGACACAATATTAAATTTATTACAAAATAATCCAAAAGATATTGTTACATATGATAAAGGATGCTTAAACTGGTTATATTCCTCTTTCATCTATAAAGGTCAATTGCCTAATTACTTCCTCGCAGCTAGTGTCTTCCATTTCATTCAATTAGTTCTACATCCCTTATATCACAATGTAGTTCCGTTTCGATAAGATTCTAAAAGCAGAAGGAAATGGAAAATGTGGCTAAGATTGTTTCAAATTTTACAAACACTTGGAAATGTTGGGTTGATTCCTTGTATTTAATTTGAATGAAAGCTTCCTTATTTGTTTCAAATCTACTCATATAAACATATCACAACAGTAACATGATATTATTTTGAAGGAATGCTTAGTATTGCAATACCAGCTACAAATTTTTCTAAGAGAAATGTCTTAAATGGTAATTTCTGTAACTTATTTTGCTATACACAACATTTGAAACATAAGTAAAACTCAGAATCCCATTTTACAAAGAAATGTTAATGCAAAAAATAAAAAAATAAAAAAAATTCTAAAAAAATAAGGAGAAATATATTTAAAACTGAAAATATTTTTCATCAGTCAATGATTTTCAGCTTTTGCTGCTTTACAACGTCATTGATCTAAGCAAATAAACTTTCAGTGTCTCAAAGCCCTGTCCTTTGTGGTATTTACTCTAGCACATCAATCAATATGTCAAAGAAGCAACTATGTGAAGAAAAGCGAATCAACTGAAAGAGGTGGAATGAACACTTTTGAAACACCCTTAAACGCATGAAAAGAAGCTTCTAGATCTCTTTCGAGACAACGAACCAGAAGAGAGTAAATCCCCAATATTCCTTTCAAATGCTTTCCCGCTGATAGAAAAGGATGGCCAAGTTATGCAGAGGGTAAATATTATGAAAATGATAAATTTATATTGAAAATTGCTAGAATTTTTATCAATTAGTTTTTAATATTCAATATGATAGCTAGAAGTAAAGAAATGCAAAGTTTAGTGAATTAAAGCGATTTTCATTTCAGGTTTTAATTTTTTTTCCTTCATAGTAGATCTTCAATTCATCAGAATTTCTCCAATTATTTAAGTCATTCGTGAATTTATCTAGATTTACGAACACAACTGATGAATTCAAGCGAAGTGTCTTTCTATCTTATGGTACTTTAAATGAACAGCTGTCATGCATTTTTCGATTGATGTATGTTGATCCCTATTTTAATTACTACATCAAATGACGTCAGAAATTGCAGTGCCTGCTTTATTTTGATTACATTAAGTTGCATTGAATAACCACAATCATTAATTAGATACTGAACACAACACAGCTAACTGACGGTTCTCAGCTAATTTACTTACATTATGCTAATCCTTTCAGATTTCACAGAATTCTGAATTGAAAGAAAGTATATATTTAAAAATCTCATATTTCTTATTTATTGAATTTTTTTATCAATCTTATGATAAAAAATACAGTAAGATTTGATTGAACCAAGATTTTGTAAAACATTTTTGGTAACTACTTTATAATCACTATTAATTGAAATCATTTTAGGGAGATCCTACCAACAAAACACAATCTATTGTAAGAATGAAAAAGTTTCTGGTCATTTCTTTATTCCTCATAACACTGCAGTATTGGATATCTGCAATTAATCATTAGATATTCGATGCAACACAAATCCTCCATGTTTCCTTTCCCTATTCATACATTAGCTTCTTTCTTGATTTCGGAAATTCTAAATCTTATTTAAAATATGATTACGTAAAACGTTTATTAAAACAACTAGTTATGATGACAATATTTGAAAATTTTATTCAGGGGATCCGCAAATAAACGAATCGTACGCGCTAAAGAAATCTCGTATTTGAATTACTTGATCAAAGGATATCACGGTTTCCGGGCCGTGTTTTCTTTCGATTACATTACGTTGTATTGGATATCCGCAATTATTAATTGGATAGTGGACGCGACACAAGTGACTGATGGTTCTGCTCCCTACTAATGCATTAGTTTCTTTCTTACTTTTCTCAGAAAGCAAGAAGTACTTCGTTGTAAGGAAATTAATGCCGTGGAAAACAAACCTTAATCAGTGATACACAATGAAAGGAAAATAAATGTGCGCTAAAAGAATGTTTCGTCTTCCGAGAAACATAATGTTGAATAGAAGATGTTAGAATTAAATGAATATCCATCGAATGTTAGTGTAAGGTGCTAATGAGCTGTTTTGTTTATTCTTCAATGAATGAAATAAGTGTTTGAATCAAGCGAAAGTTGCCAATCCTTAATTTGGAATTTATTTTGAATCTGATTTGAATCATAGCGGTAAAGATTAAATATTTTATGGCCATATATCTGTATTTCATTTCATGCAATTTTATGCTTTCTCTGGTGAGTGAGATTTTTAATTAGAAATAAGTAAAGGCGGAATTTTATGTGCATAAAAATGCTTTCAAATCTTGTTTGGACCAGTAGTCTAGTAGACCCTACTACTTATAACTTTCTACATTCATAAGAAGGAAGGTATATGTATTATGTATTACAGAAGGTTATTTGCCGACTTCATACGGAAGTAAATACTTTTTGCAATGGAATATGCAGTCAGATACAAAATGGAGGTCACTGTAGCGGGGGCTTTTTGACATTGAAATTAGCAACAGAAAAGAGTGTGCAAGATAAAAAATTAGATCTATGCAGATTAAACGAATACAAATTTATGATAATGTAACAAAAAAACTGCATGGATAACAGCATCAGATGTTGCGCACTGTACGACGAGTTGCTAACGACTGAAGGAACAAAATATCAAAAACAAACACTTGTACTTAAAGTAAGTGTTAAACGAGCCCTCAGCGATTCACGCTTTCCTGATTATTCGTAAACTTGATTCTTAGGTTAGAGTGAATTCAAATTTCTTTAAATATGTTATGAGTGTTCGATACAGCGTGTCCTGTCCTTGTTGTTTAATTATTAGAAACTGCCCTATAACACGCCCTCTTCTTTTTTCCAAACTCATGTTCTTTCTTAAAAACGGCTTGTATGGCTGTCGGACATGATTTAGGGACACTTTTGTATATGTATGCAAGTTAAAATGCATGCAAATGCAAATGAAAAGAAAATCGTTATTATATATATATCAAAAGTGGTATATACATTGTGCTTATTTTAAGAATTATCTGTATTCTTTCCGAGTTATGAAATAATTTAAAATACGTCACTTTTAAGTTTTTAAAGAAATATATTATTCCATACATGATCTTTTATACGAGGAAATTTTATTAATTTACAAATATTTATTTTCACACTAAAATTAAGGACACTGATTTGAAATGGAAAATGCATTCATGCTTTTTTAATATTTAATACAAGGTACGATAATTGTAAATGTCATTGTTTAATTTTGTAAATAGTTTAATATCTCTGCTTTTATCTAATGTAACTCATCAAAAATTGATACATTGACATAATTTTATTGAATTTGTGTGCACCAACGAGAAAACTCAAATATTCAATCTTATGAACTTAGGTATTAATCGTATAAGAAATTTTATAAATTTTCAATTAAAATTTTGCCACCCACTTGCAGAAGCATTTCACAAATCTTACTTTGGAATTCATATGCATGTTGTTATGAATAGAATATTGAAAAAAAAAATTTATTGCTAAATTAAATATCTTTCACTTAGTATGCAATTCAGACAATTTCTTTTTTTAAACGAAATATTCTGGCAGTTAATTCTGAAGTTTTAATTCTTTTTCCTCCAGCAAAACTTTAAAATTTAATAAAGGGAACCGCTTTTAAAGAATGACTATACTCTTTTCAAATACATTTGCTTTAAATTTGAATAAAATAATAATTATATTAGTTAACGCTAATTTCAGAGTTTTCTGAGATGAACTTTTGCATCATATATAAATTAAAATCAACATGTTAAAGCATATCCTAGTAGAAAACGACACTTCCAAGTTTTCTAAAAACTGTACAAAAAATATTAACTTTTACTTAACAGAAATGAACGAAAGAGAGCATAAAAATTTATGTACAATAAGAGCAGTATAATGAACTGTATAAAAAAGCAGATCCTGATAATGAATGCTTCAAAATTTCTTCTGCATTAATAATCTAAATAAAATATTTGATTATTAAATAATTTAATAATTGATTAGTACTGAGATTAGTTTACTTTTATTGACATCCCGTTTAAAAATGGCACAAGAGCTAGTTTGTGACGCACCTTGTAGTATTGAACCAAGTTTAGATGACGAAGACAGCACCTGAATTGGCACCTTCTTCACCAAATTTCCGCACCACACTAGTGGGAGGATAGTTGTTAACCGACGGATTTAATGCTCCAGACCAAGCGGATTTAATGCTCCTTACCCAGCGGTTCTTCTGTGGAATAAGGTCTCGAGCCTGGAGCCCTTCGGTCCTGAAACCACGATCGCACCACTTCACCGCAACCTTGTCCTTTGCCGAAGCTACTAAAGAATGAATCTCGTAATTTTAGTTCGTCTTAGATAATATCTACGCTTTTGTTCTGTTCTCCTCATCCCGACCTTTAATCCAAACCGATTTAGTATGCACTAGGACGAAGAACATAGCTGTTTTTCAATACAAAAGAATCTGTAACTAGAGATTGTCTGATCAAGAAACCGCTTTTCGACAAACAAACTATTGCGTTCGTCTAAATTTTTGCTCTAACATATTATAATCAAATATTGAGTGAATAAACCGCAATACTAACATTCAAAATTTTTTTTGGTTATATACCATCAGATAATAATACTCAGAAGTAAATTTAACGAATTTTTTTTATATAAATTTGTACAAGTATTTTTAAATTGATGATTAGATCCGACATCAAACTATATTCTTTGAATGAGAAGATTAAAATTTAATGTAATGGTATAAGATGTAAGCATGATACTTAAAAACAAATAAAACATTCAGGATGTCGAATTTGGAAATTTTTCAATTTAGTTCTTTCAGTTTTTATAAAAGCTTTGATTTCACGTAATATAAATGTTGAGCTACTCGATGTTTACTCCATTTCTACATTTCAAATATTTTTACTCCAAGCAATCAAAAAAAATTGGATGGGAGATAACAGCCTTCTTGCATCATGAATCCCAGAAATATGAAATGCTCATAAAATGCCGAAAAGGTTTCAAAGATTTTGAAAAAGGAAAATTGTTTCTTTCTAGAAAAAATATCGAATGCTTTTTCCTTCAAAATGTAAATGCGTTTCTTGCTGTGAAATTGAGATAGCTGCCGATCGTGAAACCATGGATGATGTTTGCGATCGGAGCTTGTTAAAACTATAAATAGTTTGTGATATTACTATCAGAAATGTAGAATCAAATCTCTTTGCAAAGTTCTGCACAGAAGATGACATTATAAAAATCGACAACATTTAAATTGAATTTTTCCAGTTATAAAAATGAAAGAAACGATCTGAATATTTTCTTTAAATTTTTTTAAAGATGAGTATTTTTAGAATTCATAAAGTAAATAGTAAAATTTTTTTACAAGTTTTGCTCAGAAGATAATATTATACAATCACAAATGCTAAGCCGATTTTTTTCTTTTATAAAAATGTAAAAAAAAAAAAATTCTGTGTAACATATATAATTGAGAAATTTATCAATACTAATTATGAATTTGATTATATAGCTAGAATGGGTTGACATGGTATAAAGCATAAAAAGAAGCCAAAGATAATCTTTATTAACTGAAGTTTATTTATTGTTAGAAAAATGTCAAACATATTTCTCAAGATGTATTTTCTGAAATATTTTTTACATAAATAGGAAAATAGAATTGAAATATTGAGAGTCTATTGTATTCATCATACAAGAGCATATCCGGAAATAATAAATAAATTATTTTTGATAAATTTTATAACTCTATTTATTCAATTAAAATATTAAAAAAAATCATTTCCGAGTTTACGAAGAAACCCTTTCGCATATTAAAAATGTATCTTATTTTTGTCTCAAAAATCAACTATTAAAACAAAATATAAAAATTTTTTAACAACTGTATAATATAAAATGAAATGTCTAGAATGTACCTTCGAAATGTGAATAAAAGGATAAAAAAAAGTTTTACAACGTTCATTTTCTAATTTTTGAATAATTCGTTAATTTTTGGAAGATATACCCTTCCTTAGTACGTAACACTGCAGATAAAATGTATTTCCAATATTTCTTATAAGATCTAATACCTTTTTTACCTATTTCTTTTCTGGGGATCAAAAATTTTCTACTAATTAGTTCTTAATTGTCGTGCTTGACATTACCGAGAAAACCTAAAGCGAATTCATGCTGTTTGTTGAATTAAGAATGCACACAAAATTATATATATCATAAGTGATATTGGAAAATGTTAGATAAAAAAATTTTCAGATTATTATTTTGAAATGACTTTGCAAATTCAATTTTCTATTAATATTGAAAAAATGCTAAATAAATGCATTTAGAAAGAAATTATATATTTTCAATTATATATGTACTATATTATAAGCTTCATGCAATATTAATGCAACGCTTCATAATGGGCAATTTTCAACACAAATGTCACAATTTCCGGAAATAATTTTTATTACATTTAAATGAAAATTTAAAAATACTACTTTGGTGAATTATTGTTCAATATTTATTTTTTTTAAAGTTTGTTTCGTTGAATAAATTCTACAATTCTTACAATTAATTTTTTAATCTATAACAAAGATTTGTTTTCAAAATTGACACTTTTTTTAAACGAAAATCAAAGGGAAGCTTTTATATTTTATTCAGTATTGATAAAATAAAAACAACTGGTTGTTCTAATATTAAATTTTTGATTGCTTATAATAATGTTTTTTTAGGACTCACTGCAAATTTTTCGCAATTTTTAAACTTTTGATTTCTACAAAAGCGAAAGATGAAAATGAAGGAAAATATACGCAAAAATATGTCGGCTTACTTTGATTCCCGCTACGAACCAAATTTTTATCACTTTAAAGAAATAACGCCGCAATGTAAACTAACCCCAGAAGTTATAACGACTCAGCTGTAACATTTGCATATGAATTCCTGTGAAGTAGAAAGAGAAACAACGTCAAATTAGCAATCTTCTCTTTCTAAGTGCATCTTATATCTGAAACACACCATTCTAGAAATGAACGGTAAAACATTTTCTCACCCGAAAGCAATTCCATGAATAATAAGTAAAACGCGCCTCAAAACAAAGAATTAGTCTCGAAAAGTCTGCACTTTTCTTCTGGAAAGTTGCCCGATTCAAATCGATGTGTTTTGTTATTTCCGAGAGATTGAAAATGTTGGAAAACTCTTATCTTTTCTGTCATATGTAACAGTAAAGGATATTTCATCAGCAGTCAATTATTTACGAGGATATGATAAGAAATTATTCTTTGTTTCACCGTGCAGAGCAAGTATTTTCGGTTTAAATTGTTTAAATAAAATTACAGTACGCTCATGATAAGGTACATAATGTTTTAACTTTTCCTTACCAATGTTTTAATAGCTGCAATAATAAAAGTATTTCCTTTATGTGGTACAAATGTGAAAAAAAATACATTTTTTTTAATTCTCTAAACTAATCGGTATGTTCGATAATCATCTTGGTTTCGCTGTCCCACTGTGTCAACAACGTGTTTGATAGCTTGTTTTCCTGATAAGAGATGAAATATAAGTAAACCTTGCCTACCCCTTTAAAAAAGGAGACAGCAGGTAAAAAAGAAGACTTTTCTTGATCGGTATATCTTTGATTTAAAACGTTTCAAAGGAAAGTTAAAAATGCCAATCATTTACAATCTAGACGTTAACTCAAATATGCATATTTATATGGATATAAAGCTTATCAGTGAAAATGTTCTTTTAAATTCAAAATGCAAACTATTTTTACATATATTAAGTTTTCATTCATAACGTATTATGATATTTAATTAAGTGATATATTATTGAGTCTGAAAGTGGATAATATATATATATTCGACTCTGTACGTATCTCGTATGTCCTTCTTGAGCAGTAACGATGCAGTTTTGTAGAAAAATAAATAATGTAGAAACAAATATAAAATAAAGTTATTTCTTAGTTTAATTTTGTTTGGTCATTATATAAGTTTGATTCCTTACAATAGTACATCATTTATTTTAATGACTTTGTTACTTGTTTTTACTTTCCCGTATATGAAGTATATAAAGAGAAGGTATTGTATTCTTTAAAAAAAATAAACACGAAATTCTGACAAAGCTTTGCTTTTCAGAAATCTTTATGTTCGAAAAACAAGTATTTGGAATTATGTATGTTATTCCTGTGTATACGATAGCTCAAAAATGATCTTAAAGTTTAGTATATGGTCTTAACACGAAATGTGTAGATTTCTAACAAATTTTGAACGAAGCCATTCAAAGACAGTCTTTATGACTATGCGAGTATAAGTGAACATTATTACAAATTGAAAACAGCTATATGGATGAAATTTGGTGCACTTATGCATCATCTAAATTGTAAATACTTACAGAATTTTGAATTAAATCCATTAAAGTTCATATTTTGCAGATTGCAAACGCGATAACTTAGATAAATGAAATATGATATTTGATCTTCTAACTACAATAGTAGTCCTACGTCAAATTTTGATTCCATTCAATCGAAAATACATGTTATGGTACTTGTGCCAGCGATTATTTGTCGATGACATCTATTTAAATTCAGTAAAAACGCCAGACTCAGCGATCCATCTGAATTTTAGTTATTGTTCGCCAGTGATGTGCAGTTAATACACAAGTTTTCCTTACTATATTACAAGTTTTCCTTACTATATTTCCTTACTATATTACTATATCATATGTGAAAATAAAAATCTGAGAACTCATGATCATCCACAATTTTATGCGGGAGGGGGATAGAAACGCTTTTATTAGAAAATATTGGTAAAAGTTTCTGCTTTAAAACTTACACATTTAAATTATTGAAAAAATTATTTTTGGTATGTTCCTTAGATCCATTTAAGTAGGAATACATTGTTGATATTCAAAAATACAAAATATTACAGATGATAAATGCCTCAAGAACAGTAAATAATTTTTAGTGCCGAGAATATATTGACTATTGCAATTTTCATTATTAAACTAAGCGGTTTATAGAAAAACTTTTCAAAATTTGTCTGAAAAAATTCATTTACGAAAAATGTATTTCTTTTCAAAGCAACTTCACAAAAACTTTTTCCTTCTTCCCTCAGTTATTTTCCGCCATGCTGTGGCATTTTAAATGAGATTCATCTTTCTTTCCAAAAGATCAATCATTCTGTGAAATTCATATAAAAATGTTCTTTATTCGAAATATATTATAACTTTTTTTTATACAAAGCACTTGCATAAAATGTCAGCTACTCAGAGAAGTATTTTTTTTCAATTTTGGAACTATCACTAATTCATAACTCTCCTACAAAAACAGTTTCGCAGCTCTTGGAGTCTCGCAGATGTATTTTTCTTTATTATATATATGAAATGAGCTAAATAAATTTTAAATACATATATACTTCGTACGTATATTAGCTGAAAAAAGGTAACTAAGCATTATGAAGTACATAACATGAAGCATTATGAAGTACATAACACAATTTACATAACAGATAGTTATGCACTCATGATACGGTTTTGGAAAAGACTGACGAGTGGTATTACTAAATAGAAACGTTCTTCATATAACATCTCAATTTTGCATTTCAGTGTGAATTTTCAGCATAAATATTTTCAACGTTTTTCTATAGGTTGATTACTAAAAATTGCAATAAAATAAACTGTTTAGTTCAGATTAATGTTGGTTTTATCAAGCTATACGAATACTTCTTCAAAGAGCGTTATAATGTTGAAGAGATGAGGAAGACGCTACAGTACCTGGACCTTACATCCAAACTTTTCAAACAACGGAGGTAGGTTTGGCACTCCGCTAATATAACAGGTAACAATTTCGTGTACCCTCAAGCCAAGACATTTCCAGGAGTTCATAGCTCATATATTAGACTTAAACGGGATCAGGTGAAGTGACACCAAAGGCATATGACAAACGAAGTAATGCATATTCTTTATCTTTTAAAGTTGTGATGAGTAAAGATGTTTCCTTTTCTCTAGAGAGATACATAATGGCTTTCGATTACAGATGACATGGTACGCTTATTTTGCGTTTCTTGAACCTTTTTGAATTTTAACCAAAATCTCTTCCCATGGTCCTAGTAGTAGACACATATTGCACAATATTTTATGATATTAATGAATATTGCATAATGCTTATTATTGTATAATATTGTTGAATATTGAATAATATAATGTATCGCATAACATTGAGGTACCGAATGTTCTACTTGGGAGTTTTACTGAATTGACACCCAACTTCCAGAGCTTCGTCGTGACATATGACCGTGTTATCCTTAATTCATTACCTGCACACCTCAGCCCTTGAATCCGTATCTGATGCCCCTTCTCCAAGAGACAATCTTCAGAAGAATTCGGCACCAAAATTTATCCTTGCTAATTATGCGAAGATTTCTTCATTCGACTTACACAATTCTGTCATCTTGAAAAAATATTAAAGACATGGCTATATAGCACTGGCATTTTCGTACAAATGCAAACAAATAATCAAATCCAATATTTGAGCAATAAACAATTTGATCATAGATCAGTTTTGAGATTTGATTAAAATAAAATATGTCATTTCAAAGGAATATGATTAATTCAATTCGGGTAAAGAATTTATAGAATCACAGAGTCTTCTATGAAGTTCAAAAGGCAATTTGATCTTTCAAGATTAAATTTTATAACTTCGATTGTTATAAATGCTTGGAGTACTTCTGTAATCATTAAATTTTATTATTTCAATATTTGGTCTGTTCTTCAAATGTTTAAGAGTTGTGTACTGTGTACGATTATTTTCAGTCAGAGAAAATCTAATGAAAGAAGGCGCATTTTCTTACTCTTCATCCTTGCTAATGTACCTGAAGGTTCATTTCGGAGGAAAATGATATTTTATGTTTGATCTGGTAGAAATATCGAATCATTGTCTTAGCAATAAGCTCACCTCCCCCCCCCCAATAAAAAAATGAATAATTTTTTTTTCTACAGTGATTTACAAAAAAGCAAAAAAACTTCCTGGTAAAATATTTTATAGTTCATTGTTCCTTTTTAAAAATATCTTTCCTTTAAGACCACCCTCGACGAATATGTAGCATCGATTTACTGCTTGTTTTCATATTTAACAACAAAACGCTACTTTTAATCTACTATTTTAGTTCTGCAGTCTTCTTTTTACAGAAGCGTTATCTTTGAAGAGATATGTGGGGAAAAAATAGACTAACATCAGATGGTGATTAGATCTCCGAATGGGACCTACTCAAGGAGGATATTTTGCAACCCCTAAGGGATTTACGTTTATCGAAGAAAATAAAGTACCCCAGAAAATGTTACCTTGGAAATTGTAAAGGATATTCTACCTAAGCTTATTCCATCATCTGGTGTAAGTAAGCATCAAGGAACTGTCATTTTTTAAAGAAGAATGGGCCCGGTAGAAGCGCGCGATCATTCAGGGCTCTTATAAAAATGTCCATGCTCCTTCAAATAGATTGCCTCCGTAGTTTCCAATAAAATTTACTACACTACATGATGATCATTTCTTATGCTATCAAAATGAATATTTTGAAAGAAATTGTAAATATTTCACAGTACTATTTTCTGCTCTGAGCAGAGTTGTCCTGCTCTTTTAATAAATTGTAATTACACTTGTACAGAGTTGTTCAGATTGTACCTCACCAACTTAGAATGGCTGTGGAAAGCGATTTAACCAACAAAATGATCCGGAATCAGGAAAAAAAGCATTACAAATTTATTAAATGGTTATCAATATTATGCTTGCCTTTTATTAAATAAAAAATAATAATGAAAAATTTTGAAACTATTATAAAAAATAAATGCATAAAGAGAAGCTGAAATTCTTCGATATATCTCGTTTTTAAAGGAGCTCCATAACCACCATCACATAGAGTGAGATCAGGTTAGTATAAAGGCAAGATATTGCAAACTGATTGCTGATTACTCATTCGTCTATGAAAATTTGTCATAAGAAATATCTAACAATTTCGGCTAAATGGGCGTGTTGGGGTGCACAAGTTTGCATAAATATCGTGTCCTAAATACGGGAGATTGTAAAATTCTTAAAGTAAAAATCGCCTTCAAATAAATAAGACCGACTTCTTTTTTTAATTTTTACAGAACTTTCCGTCCTCTATTACATTTCAAGTTATCTCATTTAAGTTTGTGCTGTAGGATTAAAGTAATGTTATTTTCACTTTTTCAAATTTCGTAATGAATAACCTATTACACTGAAATACTCAACAATATCCTTCAATATTCTTATTATATAACACGTTATTATATGGCATTTAGAATATCGAACCATATCGTAAAGATATTGATAATATCCTGTGCAAATAAGGAAGCACCAAGTACAAAATACAGTATTTTTTCATTCATTATATATCGAGCATATCATCTAAAGAATCATCTTATTGAGAACTTTTTGGTGATATTTGGACAAATAAAACAACAGAGTCACATTTTTCTCAGATCATGAAGTTTTATTTGAACAATCTTGTACCCATCAGCCGTACATAAGAATCTAAGGAACCGTAAAAATCGAAAATTGGACTGTAATATGATTAAATAGAGCAAGAGAAGCAAAATAGTAGGAAAAGGAGTAAAATCTAGTTTAGTGTTACAAATAAAGGAGCTTGTGTGAATGGAGTCAATTTATGTAACGACACGTCCACTTGATAAGTTTAGTTGAATGATAGATAACTGCACATGTTATCTATCATTCAACTAAATATTATTTTATGGTGTATAAAATGAAGTATTTTCTTTTCCGTTTGGATAACAATAGATTTTAAATTTTAATTGGAACGGCGCATTCTGCGTTAATCATTTGAGAATGAATTCACTTCATACTTTTTACAACCGATTGTCGATTTATCATGAAAATTTTTACCTTGAATTCTTTGCATGGCCTTTCACTTTGGTAACGTTCAATTTTAAGGACAGGAGATTTTCAAATAATAAATAAACATTCATTTCCTATTAAATTTTCATGTTTATTTCTCTTAATATGAAGGTTTTATAAGGTGAAATAATTGATAAATATTAATTTCATATTAAAATAATATTAGAAATATTTTCAATACATTCACCTTCCTTGCTACTTTTTATTTTACACTTTATCTTAAAAATTATACAAAGAATCGATTCGAATATTATTAATGCCATTATTAAACATTGTAATTTAATGCATTGTTTTGATCTAATGCATTGATTTGAAACTAAAAGAAATCATAGGTATCAAATTTGTATTCTAGGATTAATGAGAATCTACACAAGACAACACACTAACAGAAGTTTGCAAAAAGCATAGCATAATACATAAATATTTATTTTTGATTTTCAATATTAATTTTAGAATCATCTGTTTTAAGGCTTCTACAATTCTTACTTTTTTCGATGAGAATAATCCTAACAAACTGTATGTCTATTCTTTTGAACAAGCAATTCTTTGTGTGATTATAGTGCTTTAGAATGACACAAAGGAAATACTTAGGTAATTTCCAAATAGTTGAAAGGAACGTTTCTAAATTCCCTGCATCACGGAAAGTATTCTCCCATAGTGTGAACAGAGTCAAGCGTTTGCGTAATTGAATTTGCTGACGAAACGCAAATCCTAGAAGGAATTTCTGGATTTAACTGAATCCTTTTAAGGGACTGAAATTGAAATTTTATGTGCATGGGTAATCACACGTCATTTGGAAATTGCAGGCGAGTAATTATATTTAAGCAGCTGTAATAGTTTTCAGATTTTATTATACATGGTTGAATTTATATTATTTGCTTATTTATGATTTAATTCATTGAAATAATTTAATCAAATATTTAAAATCCACGAATTTCTTAAGAATCAGGTCAGTCTGGTAAATTGAGAGAAAGTGCAGGGTCTAAGCTTTTAGATACGAGTTTGTTTCTATTTTTCAAAAAATCAGAAAAATGTTACTGATATTTATAAAAAAGAATCAAAACATCGGATAAAAGTTTCATGTTTATAAAAAAAAATACTATGAACTCAATGATTTTAAGCTTTTATTTGAATATTTTGTAGAATATTACATTTTTGAAAATCCCTTTAATGATATAGTAGAAATTCATTTTAATGATATATTAGAAAAATTAGAAACTGGAAAATAAAGCATTGAAATGACAATACTCTTAAGTATTCTTTATATGCAATCATGATTGAAACTCCTATCAGTTATGTATAGTTCAAACAGTAATAATAAAATATTTTAAACTAAAAAAGAATCTAAAAGATTTCCAACATTTTATATGATGTAAACGCTACAAAAAATTATACTCTATAATTCTATTTCTGTTTTTAAGGTTATTTTCGTTAAATGTTTATTGAATTAATTTTTTATAATTAAAATTTTTAATATTTTAAAAAATCTTATTTTTTGGCAACCCCCACTTTTTCAACTACTATACTTCACTTAAAACTACTTTTAGAAAAAAAAAATATAACAAATAGGCACTAATTCATGACAAATTATTTTTAAGATTATTAAATGTTCAAATCTGAAAAGGATAAAGTGGATCAACAAAGGAATAACATTTTAGAAACTAAAGTCACTTAGTATAAAATATTTTTCTGGGGAAAAACGAATTGTAATTTTTTTTCTTAATTAGTCTTTCTTTTAAATGATCAAAGGCTTAACAATTTTCAAAAGGATTGTTTGAAGGCTTTCATTTTACAATCAATCAATCACAGTAGAATAATGGCTCCATTCACCCACAGATACTTGCATTACAATTTAGCGAAAGCAGATATACCAGATCATTCCAGTTGTAGGCAATTCTTTTTACTGCTTAACAATCGTTATCAAAACAGCTGTTTTTATCGTTTGAAAGCGAGTTGAGTTGAAATATGACTGTTTTCAACAAATATTCTTCAGATATTCCAGTAAATAAGTTTTAGAGAAAAGTTTTTTTTTTTTTTTTCCTTGTACGAAAGAAGTCGATACGAGAGTTACGGATTATTCATTTCAGAATGTACTTTATGATTAATATGTTTGTGTTTCTTGAAATAAACATCAATTCGAAATGTACCGACTCCAAGTTAAAAAAAAAAAAGCGGTTAATAGTCCGCTCTCAGTAGGATGTATTGCATGTTTTTATGATTTGTTGCAAGGTAGTTTGGCTAACAATTTTCAGAAAACTATTTCAATCCAGTCTTTCAAAAATTTCGAATTACTTATCGTTTCTTTATAATAACCCATGGCGTATGCAGTATGCTTCCTGGCACCAATCCAAGAAGTAAGATGTATTTCAAAATAATGTTATAATATGTTTTCAGTTGAAATATTACATGCATGAACTGTTTTATTATAAATTTTGATAAATCATTCCTTTTATTGGAAAACTAATAATAAATTTTTAACTAACGAATAGCGAAAATTTCCAAAACATTCTTTTAAGACATCTTGAATGAGTTTTACATTAGTGAAAGTGTTGCTTTTATTTTAATACTTGACACGTATGACATTTGGAAGTAAAACTATTGTTTACAGTTTTAAATAGCAGATGCACATATATAACTATAGAAAACTTCAGAAGCATTTGATATTAATCTTTTTATATTTAAATTTCTGAGAATATTTTGTCAGAAAAGCAAAGAAATTAAAAAATATATGAGAGAAATTTTAATAATATAAATGATAATAAATCCGTTTTGTGAAGGTTATTAGTAATGAGTGTTGTTCAAGAACTTTTTTCCAGACTGGAAAAATTTTGTAATTTTAATGAAATTTTATAGATTTTTTCAATTTTTTTTCTTAGAACACGCTTTTCAAATGAAATTAAGCAGGTAGATGTATAATTTCAAACATGTGTTTAGGACATTGTTTGATTTTATATAAAAGAAAAATTTTATTTTTACTGAAATCTCGCATAAAGTAACAAGTTTCTGTATAATTTTACACTTTGTGTTTTCTATATTTCATTCTATATACAATTTTATTTGAATATTTACCATTAAGTATTAATATATGAATTTAAAATCATAATTTAATAGCAAATAAAATACTTAGAATGTTCCTCAAGAAGCGTTTTTCTAAGCCAAGTTCCTTGCTTTAAAAATCTATCCTTTAAATTTTATACTATGATGTTTTCATTAATATTTATTCCGATGTAAATATTTGCAATAAATAAAATGAAACTTTGATGAATTGTTCAACAAATAGAATATATGTAATAGTTGAGCAGTATGAATGTTTGTAGCAATAGAAATCTCATTTTTTCCGTGAAATTGTCTCTAAGTGATACATTTAGCTTCCATAGCACTCTTATTTTTCATCAAATTTATAACTTTTTCATGTACCAATCCTAAATTTAATGAGCCTAAATAAAAAAAATGTAAAGTCCATCGAAATAAATTTTAAGAACAGAAGACGCAATTAACTATAAAATGTAATGTCTCTCCGTCACACAAGATTTATTTTTCATTGTGATTTGTTTCTACTATCTCTTATGAATTTTCCTTTATTTTTTTTCGAAGCTGAATACTTGTAAATATACATATTATAGAGCAAAAAGTTAAAAATTGATAAATTATTCAACATCTACCAATTACGCGAGAAGCATAAATTGCCATAAAAAGTGGGAAAATTGAGTTTTTCTTTTTTTTTTTCTGGTGAATTGAGGAATTTTTGTATCGGTATTTTCAGAATTATGTTCTTCATTTCAAAGTCACATTCTACGCCAGCATCTATGCATATATTCTATTCTTGTATTTTATTCTATACTGCCATATTTCTTATCTCAAAAAATTCAAAATTATTGTGACATAAAATTTGAAAATAAATTCCCTTATTTATCTACGAAGTAATATTCCAATTTGAATAATATAATAATTATTTTCTATTTGATAAAAGGAGGTTGCCTGTTAAGTTGATTGAGTAGCGGCCTTAAAACTGAAAGATACTTGTTTCGAAACTCTATTCCAATAACAATATTGCTCGTGTATGGCCTTGACACAATGTTAATCAGGACTAGAAGACCAAACTATCTCTTGTAGATGTAACGTTAAAGCTTCCGGAGAAGGATGGTAGCTCAAATCCTTTCAAATTATTTGATTTGGTTTGGTTTAAGGTCCCTAATCGCTTTCAAATGAAACATTATTCAAGGCAATTCTGAATGGCTTTTAATTAGCACTTCTTTAAGTTTGTAAAGTTCTTTAATATTTTTGCTGTTTAATTTAATACAAATATCTGTATTAAGAACGAAGTGACAAAATTATTCCACTAGTAGAATTTATATAAGTAAACTATTTAAACTGCTGAGGTCAGAAAGTCACACCTTTTCCAGAAGGATGGATCTCGATTGTCTGAGATTTTCTCACGTCACTCACCTCAAATATAACTCAACATTAAAATTTAAACCTGGAAATCTTTTTCTTTTCAGTGCTATATTATCTGTTCCCAAACAGAAATAGGAAGTCAGTGCGACGTAAATTTTTAGAATAAAAGCAAGAATTCACCTATGAAATGAAATGTAGGCTCTGGCACACAATAATTATTTCTCCCATTGCGAATGGTCATTAGTTTTAAAACCAACGCGCCGTAAGACTTTCTAAATCCGCTGCCTTCACGGATCGCTGCTAGAAGTCAAAACTTTGCAAACCTAGTCTGCTATCTGAACTAGACTACACCTCAGAGCATTCGAAATTTCAGGAATTAAAGCAATAAGGATATATCCAGCATGAGGGGATAAGCCATAGTCGTACGCTCAGTTGTATTTAAGTCCAGTGCTATTTGCAGATAAGCGGTCTGACGGCATATTTGTGTAAGCAGATATGAAGGCACGACTTTATATGCAAATAGATTCCACCCAAAAGGCGTGCATAATTTATTCACCACCTATTCGCATGTCATGCGTCAATTCCTTTAAATTCAATTCCTAAATTTCGAGGCTGAATGATCAAGGTTCTTAGATTCTAGAAACTATGGTCAGAATGAGTTGTTGGACCGAGATAGGAGGTTTATTAAAGCTCATCTGCATATTCGAATTTTGGAATCCTTCAGATTTTAGATTGGCATTTTATAGTTCTAATGAACTGGAATCCTGTTTTTACAACGTTCTTTTCAAACGTGTTTATAAATTCCAGAGTGGAATCACATGAAGTCCATGAAACTCATACGAGACTTTTGACTCCTTGAATGTCGGCGATTCTTGCACAATACACTTGAGATTTCTATATTCTTCTAAGATTTGCTTATTTATAATAACAAAGTGTAAATAGTTAATAGTTTAATAAAATAGTTTAAAATGAATGAAATGTAAGTAAAATAATCTAAGTTTTTTTTTACTTATATTTTTTGAAATTCAATTTTTAAATTCTTAATTGAAAGGCTGTAAATGCTCTAGAACGTAGTTAATTCGGAAAAAAAACGGAAATCAATCAAGAATTTTTCACAAAAACTCAGTACTAAATGCGTTTTCAAGAATATGAAACTTCAAAAGACTTTACAAGAATATGCAACTGCTTAAATAAACAGATTTTTCGTCTGCACTTGAATTATTTATCTGCTCACTTGAATAGTATTAAAAACCTGGAGGCTTTCCGTAATGAAATTTTATGTTTTCCGACAGAGTTCCTGCACTGTTTCAAAAAAAAATTTAAGTGCTCTTGGCAAAGAGTAAAACTCTTTTGAATTATGCGGAAGATGAAAAATACTTAGGGAGAATTAATATGCACCACCGCATATCGAGGTTACGTGGTGGTGATATATTTTGCTTAGACATTTAAATAAAGAGGATATGATACTCCTAAACCGATTAAATTTTATTTAATCGATTTGAATTTTAAATTTAAATGTATCTTTAAGATTATTAAGTTCCGAATCTTCAATTAAATTCTCTGAAAATTTCAAATTCATTTTTGATAAACTTATTTTTTTAATGTTTATTACACAAAATACTTGTCTTTAAATATAATCATATATCAAATTAAATTCATATACTGAGAAGTCCTTTAGTTTTCATTTTTACCCATGTGCACATAAAGCTGCTTTTTACTTGAAAAGAAAAATATCTTTAGATTCGCTTCCAAGTCAAATGCCTCTTTTCAATTAAGTGTTCTTGAATTGATTAATTATAAGAAATTATGTTTCTTACTTTGTTTTAATTCAAATTTTTTCCTATATTTTGAGTCTCTTCTAAGTTCTGCAAATAAGTTAAAAACTATTCTAGAAATAAGATAGAATTTAAATGATTGCACCATTTTGAAAAGTTGGTCAAAAATATCTGACCACTTCTTATTCGTAATTAATAAAATTTGAAATGAAGTATAATATAACATTTGATTTAAAGGTGTGTTCTATTTAAATAGCGATAAATCACATTTGCAGAAAGGGCAATCTTTGTTTTCATTTATTTATAATTTCCAGTTTTCCATTAGTACCTTTGTTTTTTTATTTATATTTATTTAGAACCTAAAAAATATGAACACTCAGATAAATTAACGCGAAGCAATCGGAAATACAGGCTGATCAAGAAATAACAGGAGGTGTTCGGAGCCCTGTAGCGTGTTATGTACGGGACGATATATAACAAAATTTGGCCACCTTACACATTAAAGTATGCGGTTTCGATTTATCAAAAAAAAGTACCATAAAACGCCGAAAGGGGACATCTTGGCAATGCAAGCGCATAACTTGTGGAAAAAGAATACATAACACATCAAGTACCAATTAAAATTGTTTATTACAGCAACTTACAAATTTGTTTCAGGCGATCACCAGCCTGATGTTCCAATAATTGCATGCGGTACACGAGATTTTTGACGATGGCTCGCAGTATATCGGCATTTATTCGTCTGACATGTAACGTTAGTTGATATTTTAATGTTGGAATGTTAGGAACATATCCTTGATACATAACTCCTTTGAAGTAACCCCACAATCAGAAATAGCCAAGATGCAGATTAGTGTTATGAAAGGATGTTATCTTATACGGATACAATTTCAGGATCTTACGCAATATCTTCTACACCGTCGAGATCGGAATATCTGTTTGTCGTGATATTGAACATGCACTGCTGGTACCCTGCTTATTAGCTATCGCCTGATCCATAATGGCAGCTGCAACTTCTTCAACTTGTTCCTGCTTGCTACCTTTAAGTCCTCGGGGCTGGATTGCATACCGATAATTCCTATTGTTTCAAATCTTTCAGTTATTCTTCATTAGTTAGTTATGGCCATGTGTTCTGTATGCAACTGTTTTAACCGCCGGTATTCACGAAGAGCAGCACTAGCATTTTCATCCCGCAGATAAAACAACTTGACTAATATGGCACGTTCAATTAGTGACAATGCCATCGACGGGCGAATTCTTGTAGAATGACAAATTCCCGCAACCCTTTTTATCCTCTATATCATGTCACAAAGTATCCGTATAAGCAAATATTATAATAAAGTTTTCTATCGCAGAGCCAGAATTTTTTCTTTCGGCGTTTTTTGGTACTAATTGTTTTTCTTGACAAATCAAAACAACATACTTCAATGTGTATAGTGGCCAAATTTTGTTATATTTCGTCCAGTATTTAACATTCTACAGCGCACAGAACACCTCCTGTTATTCCTTGATCACCCTGTATATGATAAAAAAAGAGTTGCCTCAATAAATACAAATTTAGAAAATAAGTCTTTCTGTTAACAGTTCTCTTTACTGTTTAGTTTCAGTTTCATGCACTCTGTAAATGGAGTCATGTGTGTTGTGCGCTTCTTTAAATAAAGTAATTCGATAATTTTACACTGACTCTTTTAAGCTCTTTTTAAAAATATGTTCTCTAAAAATATAAGAATTTTTTTCAATTAATAAATGAAAAAATCCAATTTAATTCTGTTTATTCAATTACAGAAAGATAATCGAGAAAAACAAGAAAAAAATTCAATAGTAACCAAAACTATTTATACTCATTCCCTTATTCATAAATATATCTCTGACTTCCTTTTGGTTCGCCACTTTTTAAGGCTGAAACATAAAACAAAATTTACCAAAAGTATTTATCTGATTTGCCTAGATTTTTCATGACATTCGATTCCATTTCAAAAGCCAAATATCGTAAAAAAAATCAAATTAAAGATCTCGGTTCCAAGAAAAATTAATTTGATTTTTTATAATGCTTTGCTTTTGAAATAGAATCGAATGTCATGAAAAACCTATGCAATTAATTTTGGATAGATATAGCCTAAAATTATAGTTTAGAAATCTGAAATGTAATTATCAATTATGCTACGTAAAATAATAAAGACAATATTTAAAAGTTCTTTTATCTATGTAATATAACTCATGATCTAGTTCTTAAAGGAACGAAAATGAAAATCAGTCTGTAATATAGCAATTACAATCATGTGTTTTTATTAAAAATTATATAAAAATTAAAAATGAATCCATGCATGTTTAAATTTCTATTTCGTTTTGAAAGATGATCTTATATCAAAATAAAAATGTATTTATTTCTTTCACTGATTTATTATTTTGCATGATTTGATCAAATTTTCATTTAATTAGATTTTTACAACTACTTTTCATTTTTACTTCCTTGAACCAATTTTTGAATAAAACAAATTTTCTATATTAGTTTAGTTTATAAATCAAGGACTTTTCAATTCGAAAAAGTTGTCATCTTTCCTTCTTTCTTGCAAAAAATAATTTCTTTCGAATGATGATAAAATTGAAATTCTTGCTGAATTGATTGTACCTTTCTCTTCTTTTTGCATAAGAATTTTTTGTTAAGAAGAAAAATGTTAAAATAATACCTAATTATTAATCAAAACTAACATCCAAAGACTGTTTTCTTTTTTGTTTCAAGACTTGTTTTCGTTCTATGTCCTCTTTTTCTCCCAGCTAATTTATATTTTAAGCCAAGGTAATTCCCAAAAAGAGTAATAATGGCGGTATTCTCAACGCTTTAGAATTTTGGTGAATATCTTCGAATAGTAATGAGATACGACTTTAATTTTACCCTGCAGTGTTTCAGTTTTTTCTCTTTTGATTGATATGAAAATGTGAGCATTTTTTCTGTTCAATTATTTAAATTCAAGATATAAATTTAAAAATTAATTACAAGTATGAAATAGTTAAAAAAATCCCCAGTTTTAACAATTGTTATTCAACAGTTTATTATAAAGTGAGAATTATTATAATTTGCTGATTATTGCTAGAAATATGAAGATGAGTACTTATTAAACATAAATCTCCTACACCTTTAATAAATGATGGCATATGTATTTGAGTTTCAGTGGTGATATGTATTCGCTAAACGGGAAATATCAATGTGTTATATAGATGATAAATACATGTGTAAAAGAAGTGGATCATCTAAAGCATGAACCCGCGTTCCTAATCTTTTAGCGAACGCCGTAATTAGATGCACTTTGTGTACCATTTGTCACAGGATAGTTAAGCTACTTTTTTTTGTTCATCCTCCTCTGCAGATATGTTTGCATCATGTTAATATTTTTATATTTTTCTTATTTCATCTTGAGTTAGTAAAATTATATGTATAATGATTTTTTATTAAAAATTCGCTAATAAACTTTAAATAAGCAAACAATACTTTTACTCGTTCATTTTAAATTAAAAAGGAAATTCAAAAGCTCATTTATTATTATTTTACTTATTTCTATAAGCACAAAGTTTTATTAAAATAATCCATGAAACCTTGCATTAAAAGTCTATTCAAAAATAAAAAAGTAAACTCGTGATGCTTATGCTGTTTGGTTCGACTAATCTTACTACCGATGGTGACAATATGTCAAATATTCATATTCATTAATTCCATTTATCAATGAATCGAAAGAAGAATGCAAAAAATCGGCAAAAGTTTCTCGTTAAAATCACCGAAATGCATCAACTGTAAAACTAATATTACAGTGAACATTTGTGACATAAAACTTTCTATCTCGTTCCATTCCTTATATAAAAATTTCCGAAACTCTTTGAATTTAAAATTATAAATTCCTGGTAAATGTATTTTTAGTTCTATTTCATATCACACTGCGAAGGAAAAGGATATTTAAATCCAACCGAAGTATCATCTCTTTCAGGTAGACATCCTGAGGTCCATCTTCAAACTATTACTCAAGCTCCTAAGCTGAACAATTAATATAATTAAAAATATTTTTACAGCATGAAACTTCCCACAACATTGTTCTGAAAACGTCATACTTCACGCTTATTTGATTTTTTTTTGTGACACTTTAGAATCTATGCCATTGAACCTTTTAGACGTCAACGATGTTTCAAAAGAATTGGAGTAAATTTTTCTTCACCTAAAAACACTTCATCGTTTTATAGATTCAATTTATTGAACGCATAATATCAATCACTTATACAGTTTTAAAGTCATGAGGGATGTGCAGATGTGCATTTGGTGGCGCTTATTATACTACCCATGTCAACAATGTTTCGACCCAGACGAAGCGATGTCTACTTCAGCTACAAACATTCCATTTCTTAACACGTGATTTGGAAGGAGAAATCAGAGGACCAGCATTCTCTCGTTAATTCTCCGGCCACCTTTACATCAAATGAAGACTAGTGATTGAATAGTGTTTCTAAGCATACACATTAGTGGAATACGATGAAGGGGCAAGACGCTGAGGTACTCAGAACCATCCTAAATTACTGGGATACAATTTCCTGTGCCATTAAGCCACTAGTCAGCTGGGGAGTGGCGACATGACACCAGGCCATCTACGTATATTCTACGTGTGGTCTTTGCCTAGATAAACGAGGAGGAAGGGGGACTTAAAACGGCAGGTTGTACGCCAAATGGATTAAATGCAAATCCCATATAATTTTAATGTACGATGCCTAGGAGTTCAGTTCGCTGTGTAGAACATTAAATATTTCAAAGCGAACTCAATTAGTATAATGCGTTATCCATGATTATGCAAATTGAAACGATGGTTAGGCAGCGATATCTAATTATCGCATTTGTTCTGGTCTGAAACATTAATAGGCTGCGCCTCGCCAAGATACGATTTCTTAAAATATACTTTGTAGCACAAATGAATCGCCATTGTGGATTTCATACGATTCCCGTTGTTGCAGTTGAATTTTAAGATTGCATGCAATGTGAAAGTAGTGTGTAGTTAGGAAATGTGGGGGACATTTCTCGTTGACGAAAAAGCATTCTGGGATCAACGGCTTCATTCTATTTTATGATGAATTTTAAAGGTGAAAACACTTTTTAAATTTACCGAATGTTGTTCTTTCGAACGACAGGACACCATTATTTATAATTCACTTATTAAGTTAAGTTAGAAAGAAATGTATTATTTCTCCTGCTTTATTCCCCGACATCAGAGAATATTAACATATTTCAACGATTTACTTTTTATGAGTGGAAGATCTAGAATTAGATCAACGAAAACTATTTCATTATGCAAGTAGATAAATGCAATTAATATATGTATGGTTGTAAGAAAAGTATGCATTGCTGCGTTGGAACAATTTAATTTTCGTTTTTTTTTTCATATAATTTATAGTTAGTAACTGGATAAACTTTTTTTATTTTGATTTATAAAATATTTAGAGATTTTTCACAGATGTTTTAATACATATTAGTGCTAATAATAATAATAATAATAATAAATGGATAAATAATAAATTTTATAATAAATAATAAAAGTTTCAATGTATGATTTATGAATTCAAAATCAAGGATAAATGTCTTTTTTTTTGTATTGATCCCAAGAAAAATACATTTGTTTTTATTTCTCTATTATGCATATTTTTTTAATTAATTAATTTTTTAATTAATGTGATATATTACAAACATGGTGACATAAAGTAATGAATAATATATATATTAAATTACGGTCAACAAACACTTGAATTTCTTGATATCATTGATAAAATTTCTAATAGAAATACTTTCCAATTAAGATTTCAAAATGCAATATTTTGGATTAATTTCAACGAAATTGAAGTTCTATGGATTCATTTTTCTGAATTAAATTTCTGAGGTCGTTTTTCAATGAATTAAAGAATTGCATTTTCAAAATATTTTTAATTTAAAAAAAGGGACAGCAGTAAAAGAGTAGTAAAGGATAAAATATAAAATAGAGTAAAATTTTAAATCTTGCAAAACTTCAGATTTTTTTCTCTCATAATTTTTTATTAGTTTTTTTTAGTTAAATGCTTTTAGTAACTTTAACGTTAATATACCTCAAAAAAATATGGCCAAATCGGGGTGAATAAAAAAAATCAAATAAATTAGATGCCCTTAATACATTAGGCCGGGAAATGTTGCATTTAAGTACATGTCCCCAAGAAAGATTTTAAAAATGAAATTAAAAACAAACAAAATAACAAGCAATTAAATATCTATAAATCCTTATTTTGCAATCGGATGCTCATAAAATTTTCAGTATAATAAGCATCGCAATTGCATGGATCTTCGTAGATTTTGTTGTCTTTTTGGTTCTCCCGTTCGTTTTTTGCTGCTCTAGATTCTGGAGTATATATATTATTTAAATACATTTTACTTTATTTATAGATATCTGGTGAAGTCTATAGGGTTCATATGAAGTACTTTATAATTAAAACAGTGCACATTTTACTGATAGGGATAAGAAAGGTTGAAATGCACCTTAAAAATCCAATAACTTCAGAACATTATACTAGACTTAACTGAATTCTATAGACTTAAATGTGTCATTTTCGTACTCGTATTCCAGGACCAAAAAATATCAACTCGGTTCCTTTTACCTGTCTTTTGAACTTGGTAAGATATTTTTGGATTTATTTATAAGCCACAATTTATTACATAACGCCTAATTAACTCCAACGAAATTTAAACTTACGCAATTTAAGTCCATATGGAAATTTTAGGTGGACTTCAGTTTGAAACTAAATTTTAATGTTGGAATTTTCTATCCAATTTCCGCAGATTTCAGAATCGAAAAGAAAGCTCATAACTCTTTTCCTTATTTTAATCCAAAGAAAATTAGCTCATTTAATGGAAAATTCCTTTTCCAGATTGGATAACGATTTTTTTTTTGTATTTTATAAATTACAATTATCATGAAAGCAGTTCGGTGAAATTTAAATCAGATTTAAGTAATGCGCATTTCATCGTCCATCTGATGCATAGAAATGCATCCTGTTTGTCGTATCAAAAATTTTTTTATCAGAAAAGCTTTTATCACTGAGATTCACACAAGCATGAAATGGAAAATCCTGTTCATGGGTAAGGAAATTATTCCCTGTGATTAGCGTGATTAAAATCCTAGCTCCTGTAATCTTTCCATGCTCTTTCAGAGTTAGTGGAGCCCCTTTTTGAAACTTACTCTACCGTGAAGCATCTGGGATTGCCAATTTTATCATCATGTTTCCAGGCGGATCCAAGAGTCTCTTAAGAAGGAATAGAAGTTTCATTATCTTGACTTCAATTTCCGTGGCAATGAAGTATTAACTGTTTTGAAATATAGGCCATCCCTATGTTAAATAATAGACTAATTCCCCTTTTGTAATTACTTTCATTGTAGTAATTCATTTAATTGGTAAATTGTAATTATTGTCAGGATTTTTAAAAAGAAATATGT
This sequence comes from Argiope aurantia, assembly GCA_026543865.1. Classification (NCBI taxonomy): domain Eukaryota; kingdom Metazoa; phylum Arthropoda; class Arachnida; order Araneae; family Araneidae; genus Argiope; species Argiope aurantia. Next base: position 227,089 of record JAPMOR010075873.1, on the reverse strand, counting down.
ATTTTTTAACGATAGATTGCTCCTTAATGGTTGAAAATGACTTTCCAGACTGTTGACTTCGTTTTGAATCAAGAATTTTAACACTCTTTGATCTCAGTATCTTTAGACAAATGAAAAAAAAATCCTAATTATAATATTTGTTGTAGTGTCATACTGTGAACCCTTTATAATATTATAATTGTTTTCTCTTTTCATAAAATTGCCATTGTAAAATTTTATGGAAAAATACTTAAATTTATTTCCTTTCAATGCCTGGATATTCTTTACCGATATGAAGTTTTTCAGGAGTGCGATGTTCTATAGTTTGATTTTTTTAAATTTTAATAAATTTTAAATAAAAATAAATTTGACAGAATATTCATAATTATTTTTCTATGGCACTAATAAAATATGTCTCTGGGTTAAGTATCAGTTTCATCATTCACTTGGCAACCCAAAAGCAGACCAGAAATTGGACGTATTTTCTGTAAATTTAATTGTTAAAATAAAATTTACTAAAATCTAGTTAAATAATTTTTTGATAATGATTAACAATTTCCTGACACATGAATTGAATAGATAATTACATTATGTAATTGTGAATTCCATTTATATTCAATTAATAAATTTTATTAACAAAGTTTGAATATTTATCATTTGTTTTCGCATATTCGAATATTTATCATAGTTAGAGGAAATCAGAATTTAAACCTGCTTTCATGTTTCATTTTAAAAAAGCTCATTTTAAATAATTGTTACTCGCTAATTTTTTATTCGTATTTGCTTTTTTTATCGTAAAGACGATGACAAATTTTCAGTTAACATATTAGGAAAAAAAAAGAAAAAAAATACGTATCTTGCCGCAATCTTTTCCTTTTTGTTTTAAAAATTTCATTAAAAACGAAAACGAAGTGTCCTCATTTAGATTTAAAAACTTAAAAACAAAATCACATCGTTAGTAAAGCAAAGATATGCATGGTCCCTCTTAATATGGTAATCATTAAAAGTATATCACAAACAATAATAGGCGGGAGAATATTTTCTATAATATAATGTAGTAGATGTATTTCCATGTTTCCCACTATAATATAGGCTGAGACATTATAATAACTTCCTTACAACACGAATTCCATTGTTTTTTAATGGGAGACCCAAAACTCTTTGGCTCTAATCCTATATATATCTCTTGAGACAATATGGCATTGTTCTTATTGATAAGATAGTCTTAAGATCTTATAGATAAGAGATTACGGAAAAGAGTATTGTAATAGCATAACGATTTTGATTGGATGCCTCTCTTAGAAGACATCCCTTGTTCTATCAGTTCAGTAATGAATCTATTTGTTCGAAATCGTACTATAGAAGTGAGATGCTCCATTAGAAAATAATGAAGTAGAAGTTGAATTTTCACAAGTAGAATTTTTACATATGCCTTGAAAAAACGCTAAATAATTTTTTTTAAACACGTGAGTGAACGCTAAGCCGAATTTGAATAAAATTTAAATTTTCTACATTTTTTAAATTTTAATTTCAAGGGAAAGCACACTGGCGATTGATTTAAATAAGATAGAATATATATATAGAATGTTTTGGATAGAACGAGAATATAACGAAACGCGTTTTTCAAATGTGTGCACATAGTATTCTAACATTAAATATCAGACGTTCGTGTGTAGGAAGTTGCTAGCAACCATTGCAACTTCAAGCTTTCATTGTTTGCTTTTGGAGTACTAGAGTTTAAAATAAGTGCTGGTGCTCTCTAAAAGTTACCTAGAACTAGTTACCTATCGTATAATAGGATTATAAATGTTTCATTTTCGTATTTGGATTAAGTATGGTACACTATTATATGAGTTGGAAACACAAAAATCAACAAAAAAATTTAAATTAAGTTTTTTTAAAAGCTTTATAATAAAATCCTATCAACGATATTAGTTTTTTACTTGTTCTTTGGGATAAAAAAGTCTTTCTATCTCGATAATTGCATCACAGTAGAAAAGTCTGTTACAAACCCTTTTATGAAAAATATCTACATAAGTTTTCTTCCCTCACTTTGCATTTTCTTCAATTACTAGGAAACGAACTTAATTCTACCAATTGGCAGAAATTTATCATTCGTTGCATCTTTTTCTCTGATACAAACAGTGCTTGCCTCCTAACAAAATCTAAAATAAAACATCTACTTGAAACGGTAATCTTGACATTCTGAAAATTCAAGATGACCCGTTTTCAAAAATTGTAATCAAAGCACTTAATGATATTTATATGACCAAAATTTGATTTAGTAGCATAGCTTCTGATTAGTTGCAGGTATTTCGAATTGAATTGCCTTGCACATAACCAATAATCAATTCTGAAATTTTAACTCTGCTTCCAAAGATTCAAGATATTTAATTGTAATTTTTATCATTACTATAACGGTTGGCAATTTGTTCTAGTTTAAAATGCAAGTTGTAAAATAAGCATTTTGATTTTCTGGATGTATACGAATTTTAGGATTTTTCATCCACACTTTAGGCAAAGCAAATTAAGATGATATCCAGCTCAATTACATTAACCAACTTGGTAAACAATGAAATAGGAAAACTTATTCACGCTTAACGAAACTAATGAGTTAGAATTAAGCATAATTAAATTTACTGCATATGCATTAGATACTTTTTATGGAACTTTTAATGTTTGCTTTTGAAAATACTATATATAATATATTGGAATAATTATATTTGTACATAATATTGAGATAACTACTCCTGTCCTGTCTAGGCATCCGAGATAATATAAATGATATTCAATGAGTCCTAAAAATTATCACCAGCCAAGGCCAGGCAACTCCCGCAGAAGTACATCTAGTCATCGTAATGGAGATAACTCACCCCCCCCCCCCCCCATAATTACTATACCAAGAGAAATGAGAAACCACCTACTTTCCATGGATCTCTCTGAAGGAAATTAATAATATTAAAATAAACTGAAAAAATTGCAAGTATATATATTAACAATAGATCAAAAAGACATCCAGGAGTATCCCATTTGGAATATTCAAAAATAAATCTATCTTAAAATAAAAAAAGGAAATGCCTGAATGAAATAAGGGCCATGAGAAAATTTTAAAGCAATGCGTCTCCTTAGCGTATATCATATATATACGTAAGAAAACTATCATATATAGTTAGAATTATGTATAGAGAGAATTTTTTTTATATATAATCGATGCTTATATCTATAAAATTTGAGAAATAATAATTTCACTTTTTAGAATTATTGCATATTAAAACAATTTTTAAACTGTATGGCAGCAAACTTCAGTGTGAAATATTTTAGATCATTGACGAACAGAATATTAACATTGAAATTTAGGATTGAAAGAAATGTCACAATGTCACAGTAGCCTATAGTTTGAGAAAACCTCTGGGAGAAAGAAATAAAGCCACTATGACATTCAAACATAATAAAACTCCACCAGATTAAATGCAAAAGGAGTTTCAGCATGATAATGTATTGAATATTTTTACAGAAGATACGAGAAAACTATCAAAATGTATGTATGCAAAAAAAAAAAAAAATCTGAATTGGGAAAAAGGAAGCACACTGAAGCTCAATAGAAACATTCCTCTTGAAATGTTTCCTGAATAAGTATATATGGTGAAAATAACTTTACTTTTGAATTCGTGTTATATTTAGGTTTTGAACCCGATATTTTATGAAAGAATGTCAAATTTTTGTGTAAATAACCGAGAAAAAAAGAAAAGAAATCCAAAATGACATATTCAGGGAATTGCATAAAAATTGTAATAACCAAATATCGGATTATTATTTTGCAGTGAATGTCATTACTGTATGATAGATGTATAAAACTTTCAGCCAGTAGTAATTACTATTCAATCTCACTTAGGCCTTTTTTCGAATGGCAATTTTATTTTAAATCAGTCTAAGCTTCAATTACGTTCCTTACCGATATAGTTTTAAAATGTTAATAAATGACAAAAAAAATTGTATTTTCCTCGGAAGAATTTTATTTTGTTCGATTCCGTTTGATTTGCCTCATAAGGGAATACGAAATTACGAAGGAGTTTGGCTTGGAAAGCACCTCATGCTTTCGAACGGTTTCAAAATGGCTATACCTATACCTGGACATCCCTCTCTCAGCTTCCACAGTACAATAACTGGGTAATTTGTAAGGCTCGACAGATTTGTCATAGAAGTGGACCGCATTCGTAGTGAATTTTACATAAGATCAGTCATGAGCTCAGAACCTTTTGATCTTTTGAATGCGACTCCTCTTCGAGGTTGCCGAGATCTCATGGTTTATTGAAGAAAAACCCTTAAACTAAATTATATGTTAAAGCAAAGTATTCGATAAAATAGCTGCTACTGCAAATCCATTAAAATTAATATTAGAAGCATGTTGAAATGTAGAAGTAATCGAATAATCAGGAAATGATATAATGCGCATTTCCACTCGTTTAGGAATATAAGATGTAATTAAATAACAATTATTTTAAAAATTGAGTTTTATTGAACAGATTATGAAACTATTGAATATTAAAGCTAAAATATTTTGAAATTTAGTAAATATTTTTAACGCAAAATTTTGCCGTTCTTGATATAGAATATTTGAACAAAGGCGGTTAAATTAATATTCTGTTATCCATTTAAACTGATTTATTACGTTGATAATAGATATTCTGCTATTAATGCTTCATTAGTCTTTTATCTGAATGCAGTCTAATTTAAAGAAACAAACTGATTTTCTAAGCAGTTTTATTAGATCACTGATAAAAAATAATATAATAGCATTCAATCTGTATAGCACATATAGAGTTCATTATACTTACGCACTAAAGGAGTTGTTGCTATATGAAGAAAATTTTTGGTGTTGTATTTTGTGAATTATATCGATGTTTACTTTAAACATTTTAAAGCGATTGCTTTTTCTAGTCTTATACTGTATGGATCTTTCTGATATTTTGGATTTTTTTTCTTTGAAAAAAGAATAGTCACTTTCAAAAATTGAGACATTGGATCTCTTTGTGCCATTTTGGGTATTTTTTTTTATCTCATTGAAAAAAGAATATTCATTTTCAAAAATTAGAAACTATTTTAAAAAAGAATAATAGTCCTCATTTCCTCAGTAAATTGAAATTTAAGAAAATTTTTTAGGAACTAATGAGATAATTATAAAAAAAGATTTGTATCCTTTAATTAGAAATTTCAAACACTTTAATTCTTAAGGAGGAATAGCAATTCTATTTTAGAATATATATTGCATTCTATTTAAGACAAATATCTATTCTTTTTTCTTCAGAAAATTAAATTCTAATATAGCGTCAGAAAAAAAAAAACACACTTAAGTTAACTGTTAGTTTACTAACCAAGTCACAATTCTGTCGGATTTTTCAGAATATACCTTTATTGACTACTTTATAATAACCAGTTTTTAACGAAATCATTCATCTACAATATATTTTAGCAAAAATTTAATATTGTGTATAGAATGTCAGCACAAAGACATGGAGTGAATATGTCCTGTTTTTATAGAAAGAATGCGGTAGTTTATTCTAGTGACATAGAGAATACATTGCAGAAAGATCAATGGCCGTTGGCAAGTGTTTTTCGTTGAGTCAACATTTCGCCATCTGTCTTAGTTCGACCACTTCTCTCACCATAAAATTTAATTATCTTTAGTTTCCTTTCTCAGTCCCTTTATTGAAAAAAAAATCCTTTAGCACAGAAAAGTTTTTTGGTTCGTAGAACTTTTTGGAGTAAAAACTGTATTGATAAAAATTCAAGAAACGACTCAACTCAGAAAACTTTTGGATCCAAAGCTTTTAAAGGGTATATGACAAAAAAGAAAAAGAAAACATACATGTCAATATATTTGTATATATTGTATGCATATATTTATTACTTCTCAAAAATTATCTTATCAATTGGCTGAATTTCAGGTATTTTTCTATAATTGTTCAGTTTTATAATTTTTTTTCATAAGTTTTCTTTTCATACTCAAAAACAAGTATTTATTTTTGGTTCGAAAAATAAAAGCTTTTCAACAAGAATATTTTATTAAGTAAGGACATTTTTCCAAATCAATTTAAAAATTTCTTTTTAAAACTAGATTGATTATATTTTCTGCATTTCTTGCTTTCATTTAATATAAATTTAAATATCTACAATAAAAAAAATGCTAACAAATATCCATTTACTTTTTTGTGATTAGTATCGAAATTTAAAGAAATGAAAAAGCTGTGGAAATTTTGCTAGAAACGTTAATGATTTAAAACTTGCATCATCTACTGAATGAAATTACTTAGGTCGTTAATAACACGAACATTTATTAACACTTTCATCGCTGCAATGGCGCGCTTTTGTCCCACCCTCTGCGCTTAGATATACATGCTAAGATGCGCTGCAATAATATATAAAAACCTTGAGTAGAGGACGAGTTATTTCATCTCTCGCTCATAACGGACATTCCTGGAAGACGAATTATCTCGTCAATCACGATGAACGTGTCAATTAAATAAAAAATTAAAAAATAATTTCATGATTCATTTAGAGTTAAATTCACATTTATGTTGTTGTTGCTTGAACAACATTATATTGTTGTTGGATTGAACACCAATTCAAACCAAGACAAGAGATCGGGGAAAGGGGAGCTGCAGTAGCTTCTGAGGGTAGACTCCTGAGAGCAGGTCTGACTTTATTTCATATGAAGAAGACACTCACATACTCGCTTCCCCAACCCCTTTTTACAGAGGTCTCTTTCGCACATTTCACAGATAGAACACAGGTTAAAGAACAACCATTCCCGAACCAGTACTCGAGCTCTGGGCACCCAGATCACGGGGAAGACCCCTATCTAGGTCTGGACATCAGCATTCACATTTATAAAAACCTCGTATTTTCTTTTGCCCACTTTAAACTTTTGCTGATGCCGAATAAATCAGCAATTTTTTTCCAAAGGAATTTTCCTTCGAATTTAACTTATATCTCTTATTGCGTAATTTCATTCTGTACAATAACTATCCAGTTTAAAAGCAAGATTCATCAAAACTACTTTCACTATTGACTAAGAACTACACTAAGGAATATCATCGACATTTCGCACATTTGTTAATCAGGTGAGATTCATCGGGGAAAGAAAATAGTGATTTAAGGCAGAAATAAATTCCGGAGCTTATTTCCGGGGAAAGAAATATGTTCTGGAGCAACTCATAACCCAGAAATAGCTTTGCCGGGAAAATATATTGGTTTGAAAATGAATATTTAGAAGAAAATAAGTGTGATGGGCTGCTTCTTTCATTAAAAATCCTCATGAATATTTATTTTCTTTGATAAAAAATAAAATACAATCACACATTAATGAATGAAATACATTAACAGCCTCATTTATTATTCTGATTATAACCATAACTTCATTTTTTTTGTTAAATGTGTATCTATGATCTCTTTCTTGATAATTTGTAATAAACTCGTTTTTCTTGATAGATAGTAAGCAAACAAAACGTATGTACTCCAAAATGCTAGAAGCATTCATTAGTAGTTGAAAGACAGTGCAGTGAGCTCGCTAAAGGTTAATTATCTATTATTTTAAAGTGCATATCTTCTGGGAAAATAAACCTTTGATCTATTTCTTAGAAAATGTTAAGTAGAAGTTAATTCTAGATTTTTCCTTTCATCCTGAAAAAACTGCAGTTAAAATGAAAATGTATTTTCATAGAAGCCAATAATACTTCTCAATTTTTAATATTTTTTTTCTTAATGTCTCTTATACAAATGGATTTTGGCAATTTTAAAAGTATTTACTTCTTGCTACTGACTTATTAGACTCCCATTTTCCACTAAATATGATGCTTGATATGATTTCCCACTAAATATGATGTTAAAATAATTTACAAAAAAAATGGCTGTATAACTTTTGCTATTTCATATTATTTTTGTAACATTAATTTGTATTTCTAATAGACCTTTAACCGATACATAACCATATAACCGTTATTGATCTACAGACCGATAACATGGTACATGCTCTGAAGTCTTTCATGTCTTCTTTGTCTTGCTCCTTAAATCACCAATGGGATAATATTCAAGCAGTTAAACATCATTCATTCCCTTGCAATTTGTAAACATATTTGCTTTTCGAACAGTCACTATCGTCTGGCAACCGCTGCAGAAATAGTTTAAATAACTAGTACATTTTAGTTGAAATATTTTGCACTTGTTGCATATTATTCAAACTAAGCATTTTAATTCTTTCGTTTTTAAATGCACGAAAATCTTATTTTCAATATTATATTTATTTAAAAAAAGCCTTTTTTACAGAATTTTTTGACAAAGCATTTCATAATTTAATCGTGTTTATTAAGTATCAATATTACACAGTTATATGTTAGAATTGGTTTGTAAGGGTTTGTCATCCGAATTTGTACTCATGAGCAGTTTTAAATTGTGGACCGCGGTGGTCTGGTGGTCAGGTCTCGGCTTCCGAACCGGAGGGTTTCATATTCAAAACCCGATTCCACTGAAGAACAGTCTGTAAGCGGGGCTGGTGCATGAATCCGTCGGGATCAAACGTCCTCCCGCTGATGTGATGAGGAAGTTTGGAAACGGGGTTGTTATCTCATGTGTCGTCCTCGTCTACTCTCCGCGGTTCAAAATTTTAAGATCCGTCCCAAAATAGCCTTAGCGTTGCTTTAAAAACGGGACGTTAATATAAATAAACTGAAGTTTTTAATTGCAGCTCTATTAAATCTTCTGTATTTCTTATGTAGTTTATAAAAAATGTATTTTATTCTACGAATATATTCAAATGTTCTATTTAAACTTATACAAGATATGTTATGTTGTCATATATGTAATTCGATCTTAATCTTTTCCTATTCTGTACGAAACAAGTATTAAAATCTTAATTCTTTTTCTCTCAAGTAGTTTTAAATCCCTTTAAACTGTCTGGCTCATAAGCTGAATTATTCGTTCTATAATAACTTTGCAGCTTTAACATAATGACCAACCGATAGTCTTTTAAATTGATATTCTAATGAAAACAAAAGAACATACAAAGTGAAAAAACAACAAAAAAACTATCCAGGCAAAGAAAAACACTTAAAAAATGAGATACATTGAACTGCACTTAACTTTTTTTTTCTAATAAATTACATTTAAATTAGAATATCGTTTCGAGATTACCACTCTGCGTAAAATCACTCTACATTATAAATCCCCAGAGGGAATAATTCATTTTAAATTAAAATAAACTGCCCCATCCCTCTATGCTTTCAGTTTTAGAGTTTATTTAGATAATACTCATTTAATTTATCCAACATCAAATGAAAAAAAAGATTGAAAGAAAAACTAGTTTTTTGCAGTTTAGTTTTAGTTTGATCAAAATATTAAGTTTATTTAATATTTATCGTCTTAATGACTATTAGATAAAGTCGCTTGAAGGAACCATTTTCTGAGAATCATTTCATTTTAATTGCTATTACAATGATATATTGCTTAAATAATGAAGGTTATTATCCAGGAAATATTGATCAAGAGTGTCAATATTTTTTGAAAAGTAGCAAATGCTGAAAATTGTATACTTTTTGCCTTTGCATAACTCCTAATTATAATCTCTCTAAATAAATTTACAGAAAATAATTTTAAAATTTTAGTTATATCTGAAAGCCTTCAATGCCTGATTATATTAGTTGTTTATTAATAACAAAAACTTTTCAAACTAAATAATGTTTAATAGAATATATGAATTAATGGAACAATATAATTTTATAAATTTTCATCACTGATCATTTTTACTCTAAATATTAATGAAATAAAAAATATTAATTTTTATTTTTAAAAATAATTATTTATCGGAATATTGAGAAATTTCTTCCTTTTTTTTATATTCGTTTTTTAACAATATTTAGCTGAAGTATGAATAATATTTACCTCTGTTTCTGGTAATTCTTATTAACTAATTTTGTTGTTTTAAATTATTTCTATTACAACAGATTAAACCGAAATTAGATACCGAATACGGTTTAAATTATTATACAGTTTTGTAATATACAAGCTTGTCACTGTATTCTCAGCAACGGAACAAAAAAAATATATAGACGCACTAAATGTCTAATTGTTATAAAGGTAAAAATCAAGCCAATTCAAAAACGTAAAAGGAAAACAGAGGCTCTAAGATGAAATTCTTTGTGTTACTATATAATCAACATTTAAAATTTGCTTGTAATAAAGAACTCTAAATAGAAACGCATCACTGTAAATCATTTTAAATACAAAACATGTGCTGTTGAATTGTGAGATGAAGATTAAAGCCTTTTCTCACCCACTTAATTTTGGCACTCTGTCACTTGTAATACAAAAGTTATCTAACATATCAGTGTAACTCTGATGAGCCATGGTGACCACAATGAATATGAAGCCTCTTGCATCGCCCCATAGTGTACTGTTCTCGAAAACTAGACAATATACAAGATAAATTATGTGCAAAATAATGCACCAAAAGACATTTTATGCCCATGAATGCTGTGAATCAAATATGTATTCTGTAATTTTTTTTAAACAAAATCCTGGTTCCTTAAAAAGTTAACACATCAATGTAAACTGCATGTGTTTGGCTCTTGTTGAATTTCAACTTTGGCATGTTTGAGGGAAAGTCCCTATTAGATAATTTTGCACTCAAATTCGAAATTCCATTAGGTGAAATTCCATTCATTTCCAATTTCCATTTAGCTAAAATTCTATACGTTCACTGATAATAGATTGAAAATTCTATAGCAATGTACACAGATCTGCTGCAAAAAAATACAATCCTTGTGTCCGATAAATCATTAATAGAACATATGCATCATTTTACTGCGATCGACGATGGTATCTTCTATTTTAATCATCCACTGTGCACAGCTACTGTTAGCAACAGTGGTATGGTACTCTTATTCTAAAACATGCATTTGAATGGTAGGTGTGATAGCAGTATTCTGCCTCAAAACGCTAAACACACAAAAGTGCATTGTTTTCTCTACTTTATTCCTCTTTAAAAAAGACTTAATTTTGTTGAAGCCATGCGTTATATACCACATTTTATAAGTTTACAATTCCTTGAAACATTCTATTAAACGTGTGTAAACTGATTTTCATTCAGATATTTCTTGCAAAAAGTTTATATATTATTCTTATGTTAATATCCAATAGTGCATATATTCTATATTCACTTGTATCAATCATATTAAAAATGTGATAAAATTTAGTTATTAAAAATATTTTACTTTTTCATATGAAAAATGGAAGCTTTCAGGAAATTAGGTTGCCTAAAAAAAGATTAAAAAGCAAACATTCAAACCTAAATTTTGTCTAAAGCAACCCATGTTCGGCGATGAACGCATCTGCCACATTTCATAAAATAAATCGTTTACAGTCTTGTTTCTTTTTTTAAATTTTTATCAACGGAAAAGCTTTTTAACGAGTCCAAGCTCTTGAAAAAGAAAATCAAATAAGCAAATAAACAACATCTTTTAATGCAGAAAAATTTCTATCAGCGTCTCCCCAAAAAACGCTAAATCAAAGAACCTGAATCTCTTTTTAACGCATTACTAGTCTTTTTCAATAACGCTTGATTACCTGTAGCGGGCATCTGGACCCTCATGAAACTGTAGTTAGTTCTCGCTCAGAGTTCCAGAGCAAAGGTGCTGTTCAAACAGCAGGCGTAGCAGTCAATAAATTTGCTTTATTCTGAAAGTTTATTAGGCGTGACTGTTCTCTTTGAGTTCGATGGAAAATATTTTTAAAAATACCGTTAGAAAACAGCCAATATCAAGTATCTTGAAGGAACGGTAAGCAACTGATGTCGGATTTGGAATTCAGGGTTGGAGAAGTTTTTAAACTCTTTAAAGAGTAAATGAAGTTTTTTTTAAAGAAAACATCAGTGATTTGGAAGATCCATGAAAATGAATGAACCGGCTGACTCTAAACCCCTCAATTTCTTATAAATAATAATATTATAGTTTTAATAAAGTGCTATTAAAATTTAATAAAACATGGAACTACACTCAATCTCCCTACAATAAATAATATTTGCCATAAAATGTAAAAAAAGATTTTTTTTTTTTGCAATTTTTCAAAAACAGATTTATATTTCCGATATCTAATCAACACCAGAGAAATTGTGCATTAATTTTAATTAAAAAGAGATTAAAACATCGCTATCTTCATAATTTATGACCAGGAAGCAACAGAATTACAAAATCAATGATTTGCAATGACAAATCATGACTGGAAATGATTTTTTTAAAAATTTTCTGAATTACTATTTTACTTTAATAAATAAATTCCTTATGTACAAAAAAAAATAGAGAGACGAGTGTTCCCAATTTTTGATGCATGATTACTTTTAATTTAAAATTTTCCCGAATATAATCTTTGAGAAGCTGTCAATAGGATTGGATGTGTATCAATGTTTGAAAAGCACACTTATCTGACGCATCATAAAACAAATGAGAGTGAAATACTTTTGGTGGTCTTTTCTTATCCCATTAATAGTTTAATCAATCATGAAAAACTGCTTTTATTATGATCTTTCACAACACTGAAATTCTTGGACACCTTAATGGCACTGAAGTTGGTTAAACAATACTTATATAATACTAGAATCCAATCACGGTTGTGTAAATATTTGTGATTATTTTTTTAGATATAAAGAAAAATGTGTGATAATTCTTTTTTCCATTTAATCGCTTTTTTTTTATTTTATATTTAAATACGTTGCATTTAAAAAACAGAAGGTCTGGAATATATTAATACATTGATTACATAAGGTCAAAATAAATACCAGATGTTCGTATTATCGCATTTCATAGCTGTTCAGTTTTCAGAATTATCATCCCTTTTTTTAATTTTTAATTTCAATTATATATGCAATAACTACATTCGTTAAATTTTATTTAAAACATGCAATAATTCCTTTTTATATAATCCCTATACAGCGATGCCAGTCATTTTTATTTCTTCGAATTTTGACAATAAACCCTCAGAAAGCAGTGTTCACAAAGCATGGAGTAAACTAATATTTCACAGGAATTGTAATGTGATGTTGAATACTACGGAGATGAATAGTAAATATAATCTTTTTAACAACTATTTAAATAAAAAGATTAAACATTGTAAATAAAAAATGAATCGATGTTCTGGATTGAAAAATATAGGGACATGAAAAGAATTATTTTCTAATTCTAACCAAAAACTTTCGTTTCTGTTAAGAATAGTTTTTTGCTCTATGCTTAGTATTTTAATTCATTTGCAAACTAGATACTTACTTATTCTGTTTTCATAAAAATTCAAATAGCTTTACTTCTTGATGTCATTGCAGAATCAAGTATTCTATACATCACTCTCTTATAATAAAGTCAATTTCTATTTTTATCATCAAAAAGACCATAAATATAAAATTAAAATTTTAAATTTAATGATATCAAGTCTATTATTATTTCTCATTATTATACTTTAACATTGTGTTTTTGCAAGTCATCAATTATAACTATTTTAGATATTGCAAAGCAAAATATCCATAACTGAAAAGCAATTGACATAAATTTACGAGATCAATTTATATTACATCAAAGACATATGGCAAAGACATAAACCTTACCAAGCATGTCATCTAATATATAACTGCTCGTGGTCTAGCATTGTGCTATAAAGTCATCCTCTTTTTCCAGCGCAGTAAGGAAATTACAGTCCCAAGCTTGATTTTCATCTTGAACTTGCTAATTATTTGAAGTGTATATGATGATAGTAGGTGATGGGTCACAAAAGTAATGACAACCTTATATTTTATCTATGTATATGGACTATCAGAAATTCACAGCTCTCTGATCATGCGTCATACCAATATCCTGCATAGAGAATATAGATGAGCTGAATGTGAAATCATTCCTCGGTTAAACTTCTTGGGATAAAAATTCTTATTCGATATTCTTGAAGGTAGTGTTTACACTTCTGTCTAAAGCAAACATTAGATACAGCAATGCCAGAGAAGTATTAGGTACTGTTTTTAAACACTTATTCACATTATAAGTATTTTGTTAATCTTGGCTAGGTGCAAATGCGTAATTAAAACTTGATATCACATCACCATTCTATCCTTTTTATTAAAACTAAAATTCAATATCGAATAAATATAATTTGAAAAAAATCTTAGAATTAAATAATAGATTTTATATATATTTCAATTTTGCCTTTCAAAGCAGATTAAATTCTGAAATCATTTGTCAGCACAGATAATAGGTAAAAATAAGCAAATCTAACGGATTAGGAAATGATTGGTTTAAAGCTAATGCGCCACAAACTTTTGAAAAAGCAGGAGCACATGCAACGCAAAAATTTCAAATGCTATCAGATGCCAAAATCTTATTTAAACTCAATATTTAGAAAACTTATCTAGTTAAAATTTCGCAATCACTTAAAAGAGATTAAAAATAGATTTCTCCCCGATAATATAAACCAGTTTCGATTAAAAATCAAATAATATCAAAGGAATAGAAGATATAGTACTATATATTTGCAAATTTATCAAAAGAAATATATAAAAATAGAAAATCATTTGAAAAAAGGTATAAAGAATGCATCTTTAATTATATAAGTAATAGATTTCTTAAAAATAAAGTTCAATGTGTGTGTGTGTGTGTGTTTGCGCTCTAAAGGCCAGACCGTTTGACCTACAGCTACCAAATTTGGTGCATGTATACCTTGGAGGTCAGGAATGTGCACCTGCGGTCCCTTTTTTGAATTTTTAATTAGAATTTTAATTATTAATTAAAAACTAACATTCCCGCCAAAAAATTCTTTTCATTTTCCACGCCGCCAAATGAGTAAGGCTTCAGTTTTTTTCCCCCCACACTAATGAGGCTAGGGTTAACATTTTTTGGTCGATTATTTCAAACAATTCTGTTTATTTTCTTAATGTTTGTTGCATTTAAAATGAAACATTTTTAATTAATCGATCTTTCAGATTCATTCTGAAGTACTTTTGAATTAAAACATAATAAAGGAAATTAAAAATTTCTAATCTGCATAGCGTTACCCCAACTGACTTAGAAAAATTCACAGATTTACGTTACCGTAACTGGCGTTGAAAATTCACGCATGCGCATTGTGTTCCGAGTGTTGACAACGGTTTCAACGGATTTTCGACGGATTCGGACTTGATTTAAATTGTTTTTTGGTTAGTTGTGTGCTTTTGTAATTAAATTGTATTTATGTTAGTTATATATTTTTTGTATATGCTTATAGTTTTAAGTATATTGTTTTTTAAGTAGTTTATTTTAACCTGTTTTCGACCGATTATTTTAAACGATTCATTTTATTTTCTTAGTGTTTGATTCATTTAAAATTAAACATTGTTAATTAATCGATCTTCTCATGATGAATCTGAGAAAATGTTGACAAATTCTTGAGATATTACATAAATTAAGAAAGATTCTTTAGTGCCTATTGCCCATAAAGTTTAAACGCTCAGTGACTGTTATCAGTAATCATATTATAAAAATATGTTTTGTTTCAGTAAAAAATATTATTATATTAATTGAAGATTACTTCTTTCCACTTTAATTTAAAGCATAAATTCTAAGACAGCCAACAGAAAATTAGAAAGATCCATATAACGATATGACTGAAGGCCTTTATAATATGAGTGAATTATATGACTATAAAAATTTGAAGTTTTAAAATATTTTGATGAAGTTATTAAAGTAGGAATTGCATAAAATATTTAATTATTAAAATTTTAACAAACATTAAGATTTTCGGACCAGCTGGTCGCCAAAGGCTGCTAGTAGTCTATAAAGTTTGAAATAGAGCTTTAGTTTGCGACAATTTTTCAATGATTTTTTTTTTTTTGCAATCCGGCTGTATTATTTTTTAATAATTCATTGCATTATTAAATAATAATTATAGCAATTAATGTGTAATTATTAAACGTAAGAATTAACTATTTATTAATAATAATTAATAAATTAATAATTTTATAATTGTTTAATCACTAATTTATATAATATATTTTATAATGAAGTGAAATAATGCAAAGATAATTCAAGAAAGCATATATATATAACAACATATTTGTTCAATTACTTGTAAAAGTTTTTATAAAGAAGAAGCATTAATTTTACTTTTTCCGTAATATTTCTTAATTTTAAAAATCTGTATTGTTTTTGCTTCGTTCAATAATAAATTCAAGAAAATATGGATAGTATAAATTTTTTTTCTTTAAAAAAAATCATCACATACTTAAAATAAAACTTTGTTTTACAATATTTTCTCAGTTAAATAATCTGTATGTATTCAAACTAAACTATTTTCACAGTTTTCAGCAAGAACTTTTGTTCAAAAATATCACGACAAAAGCATAATTGGATTAGTGCAAATTACCACAAATAATTGAATAAAAGTATACTCTTTTATATAGACCTTACTAAAATATATTTGTAACATTTTTTATGCACAATAAACATTTTTATTTTTCTGCAATACTAAAGTAACTAGAAAAACTTAATAATAATCCAATAATCCAGTACTAATTTTACAACAATATAATCCAATCAACTCCGGTACTAATTTTCTTTTGTTTTATACAATTATTGTGTGTGTTATATTTAAAAAATGTTCTAACTTCGCAGTTAATAGTAAACATTTCTTTTTTGCAAAATTACGATGTTAGATATAATCAAAGTGATGGGAAATATTTTAAAAATTTATGAACAAGACTATATTAAGAAATTGAACAAAATACTCTATGCTTGTAGTTGTTATATATACATAAAGAATTTTTTGCTTCATTTTTTTAATTATGACATTATATTCGAGTCAACTCTGATATTCTTATTCATTTGCCTTCCAAGAGTCTTCTTTTACCAATTATAATAGTTAATGCACATTATTAGGATACAAATCTCAAAACAAAGGAATTTAATTTAAACACCACCATTTTTTATGCTTCCGATTGTAATGTTAAATTTAATTATACCTTCTTCAGATGCTATCAGATTTCTCACATTTAGTTATTAGGTAATTATTGTTAGTAAATAAAATGCGGAATAGTTTATTGCGCTCAAGGAAATTGAAACAAATTAATAAAACATACTTCCCAGAAAAAAGATAGCGAAAGTCGGGTAAAAAATCCTAAGTAAATCAACAAAACCTTACTTATTAACAAATGCGCTAATTGCAAAAAGTATGGCGCTTATATTATATTACATCCATAGGTAGTACTGCACTGGCCTTTTTTTGCTTCCCCTTTTTCCTACTTGTCTTGATTACGAAAGCCAATAAGATATGCAAACTGAACGAGCTAATTAAGTGTTAACAAGAAGATGTACAGTAGCCCCCGAAGGCGCCAATAACTTATTCATTCTTTGTTTGCGGCGGAAACTTCTTTTAATACTCATTCATTCATCTCTTATTGCCTCTGTTGTCATGCACAGAGCTTGCTTTTATCGCAACGCAAAAAAGAACTATCTTTCACTCTTAAATGAATTCTTTGTATGAACGAATATAGAAGAGAAGAGTATTCATGATTATTTTTGGTACGCTTTCTTAAGCAGTATAAGAACTTTCTGGGTTTCCCCATCTTGGTTCGTTGTCTCCGTATCTGTTAACTATGTAATACAGAAAAGAAACGTTATCATATGAAAGGCTCAAACGTATTCTTCGCCATTTATTCGATGTTAATTTCAATTACAAAACATAAAATATTTGCAATGATACATACACGATGTATGCATAAAAAATGTTACTGATCAATTAATCTAAGTACATTTTGTCTCATGCTCATGCTAACTCACTATTGAGTCATCACACGTTTTATTTTGGATGTTTCTCCATAGATTCGAAAGCTATATTAGCGTAACACTTCAGAATGAACTATAAACATTAGAGATAAAAGAAAAGGTAAAGTTCCGAATTTATTATAATCTTTACACAAAGAGAAATATTAAGCATGATACAATGAACGAGAATTATAATACTTTTTTCTATATTTGAATTTAATACTTTTTGGTTCAATGAAGCCAATTTCATTCAAGCCAAAGACACATGACAAATGTAACTCCGCGTGTCTTCTACAAACTAAATACTTATCGCCTTACGATGTATTGTGGCATATTTTTATTTCCTGTCTTTACTGTTAATGAGAAATGAACATCAATACGGAAAAATCTGAATGACCGGACCGCCGCAACAGCAACACTGGTGGAAGCTGTGGTTGAGTCATAAGAGCCATCACCAGCCACGGTGCAACCCTTCCCTTGGGAAGTATGTCCCGCCATCGATGGGAGGAGCCAGACCCCCCACCATTTCTGTAACCACCAGGGTGGTGAAAACCACCATGTCAGAAGCTTCTCATCCTCAATTACGAGGGGTCATCCTGAGGGTTGTATTTCTAAATGAATCTGACTGACTTCTTTTATTTTATTTATCTACAAAAGTTCTATTAAAAGCCAATATAAATTATCGATGAAGATGGAAAAGGCAATTGTAAATGACATTCAGACAAGAAAGAAGGATGCAATATACAAAGAAAACAGTGGGATGAGCAAGAGACAAAGCCTCAGATGCGGTGCAGAATATCCTCAAAATAAACCTTAATTGAATGCCTAATATATTTCAATCGAATATCTCGATATTTGGGTTATAGTTAGAAACTGACTTGAAGTTATCTAGAGACTACACATATTAACTATGAAAAATTCCAGCAATTTTTTGTCCAGGGAAATGCAACACTTCTGAAAATATATTTGGCATGGATGTACACATAAATCGCTTTTCAGGTACCTCCTTAAGATAGACGTTGTTTAGGATGTGAACAAGGTGTTAGCAAAAAATACCATATATTACCATTGGAGACTTGAAACCACACTTTTAAAGGAATATATTATTTCAGTCCATGTTATCTTCCCAAGTTTTTGACTGACAATTCCGTATAACTAAGTTTTTTAGTATAAGTACTGTTTAGCATAATGCAATGTTAGATATATGTTTATGCAGAGTATAAACTTTAAGTAAATGGGAAGGATAATCAATAAAAAATTGCGTATGTGACAAAAGGAATAATTTGTAAAAACTGCAAATATATATTGAAAAAATTCTGATATAAAAGCTCTGATCGTTGATTCAGTAACTTTTATAGAATTAATAAAATATTAATCAACATGATGTATTTAAGCTTAGAAAAACTCTTGGAAGATTAATAGGAGATTGCTTTAAATATTTTATTTGGAATTTGTTCCTTACTGGCTTTGATATAAGTTTTTAGCTGGTTAAGTTCTCTATATTTTTTTTAAGTATCTGAAGTCGAAAATGGAATGATCTCTTATGGTTCTTGTAATTAATAAGCTATTATTGTTTTGATGAAAATCAAAGGATATATTAAATATATTACTTTTCTCTTAAGCATTGTGTTCACAGGTACTGCAGATTCACAATTAATAATTTTATCTTTCTTAACTCACATAATCAAAAACAAGTAATTTAATTATAATACATATCTTTCAATAATCCTGCTAATACCTGAAGTAATTCTAATGTAAGAAGTAGATATCTCATGAGATCAAACATATTTGCATAAATTATATTTATAGGAGAGTAAATTTTAAGAAGAATGTAATTTCTTACAAAGGAATTTAAGTACTGGATATTGAAAAATTAAGATCATTTTTTTTACGTTATTAATTACAAAATATCTACGAGCTTTATAAAGAGGAGCTGTATAAAAGTTGACCCTACTAAAATGCTGACTGTTTTCAAAATTTCAGTAATTAGTGTGGATAAGAAATTTAGATTTTTTCCACAGCATCATTTCTAAAGTCACGTTTGATTACTAAATTATTATATTGCAACAGCTCTACAAATCAAGATACTTGAATTTTGCCCATTGTTCTTTATAATTTTCATTTCAAGTCAAAGTGAAGCAAATTTCCAAGAACTGCATCCAATATATTTTGATTGATAGAACTCATAACTTGTTCAATTAGAATTTAAAATTCTGCTCTAAAGACAATATATTTTTAAATTTCAGATAAATTATTTTTTAGAAAAATGCATGCATTTGACGTGAAAGTATGATGTTACAATAATTTACTATCTAATGGAATGTAAAATGTTAATAGTTCTTAGAACACATTCAAGTTGTCATGCTATAGAAATAGAAACGAAAGGAATGCCGTTTTAGGATGTATTTGTAAACATAATATGAACACTGCATACAATTTGTAGTATTCTTCTCGGCGGAATGTAACCTTATAGGTTTCTTTAACGTTACTATTAGGTCTACCGGAAAGTTCTGTCCGCTCCGGTTACAATCATAACTGGGGATGAAAAGTGGATTACCTATGAAAACATAAGAAAAAGGGCATATTGTGAACCTGGAAAACCTGCCTCCTCTACCTCTAAACCGAAGTTGAGCCTGAACAAGAGAATGTTGTGTATATGGTGGGACATTCGAGGACCAATACATTTTGAGCTGTTGAAACCAAACGAAAGGCTAAATTCGGAGAGGTACTGTCAGCAATTGGATAAATTAAAAACAGCACTCCAAAAAAAGAGGACGGCGATATTCAATAGGAAGGACATCATACTGCTTCATGACAATGCCAGGCCACATGCTGCTTTGGGGACTCGTCAGAAAGTCGCAGAGCTAGGCTGGGAAATTCTGTAGCATCCACCATAAAACCCGGACCTAGCACCATCTCATTATCACTTGTTTCTGTCCTTACAAAATTTCTTGCAGGGCAAACAATTCAAGAACGAAGAAGATATCAGACAAGCACTGGTTCAATTTTTGGCCTCTAGAGACAAGACATTTTTTAAAAATGGGATATACAAATTGCCATCACGCTGGCAAGAAGTCATAAATAATGATGGCAATTATATTATTCAATAATGTTTATCCAAAGTATGAAAAAATGTATTCCTTTGTTTCATTCTAAAACGGACAGAACTTTCCGGTAGACTTAATATTTTTAAAACTAAGTTTCCAATATGAAACAGCTCTTGTACCTATTAAATGGAAACGCCGATTCATAATTAATATTTATTTTCTTAATATTTAAAATTTGGCAGAAACACTCGATGTTTAACAGCTGAAATTAAGAATACTTCTGGAACAAAACTCTGATCTACTTTCCATGATTTAAAGTAAGAAAATATTTAGCTCTACTGAGGAATAATTGCCAATTAAATAAATCCTGAGATGTTTTTCAGCTCTTTATGAAGTCTTAATAAGCAAAACTAGCAAAGCTAATGAGCTCAATTAGCGAACATGATTTGGTTCCTGAGCTCTGTTTATTCAGCGTTATGATTTCAAGAGCTGTAATAGGTTCTTCTAATACTTTGTTCCCTTCTCCTTCTTTAAAATTAGCAGTGTAACTAGAGGTTAATTTGGATCCTTTACTAAAAATCCCAGAAAACTGTATGGAACGAAGAGCGTAAGATTGCGATTTAATGCATTGTTATTTCTCAGAGATGATTATTCTAGTATATAAATTGAAAAATTTAATAATTTTGGACGTAAATTTAAGTATGCATTTCTCTCAAAGCATAGCCAATTATGAATATTTGATTTGGGTTCGTTAAGATTTTTAGTGATTATACAATTGAAATGCTTCAAATCTTTATTCAACTATTATCCAAATAAGAATTTACTTTGAAGGAATTTTAGTACATTTATTCAAAATATATACCAAAATCATACATCTCACACATTTAACATCAATGCCTCATAATAATTCAATGCTTGTATATGTATTCGATTTATTTCCAAGAGTTGCCTATAAAAAGCTTTAAAAATGGAAAGTTATTTTATACAGAAAAAAATGCTCACGGTAGGAAGCTTATGAAATCTAATCATTTCTATAAAATTTGATTTCCGTAGAACAACAACATCAAACTCAGTATATCCCAAATTTTCTAATTGAAATTTTCGAGAAATTTGAATTTTGAGAATAGAATGCTGAATTATTTAACCTCTTAATCGGAGAATTAACCTATATTTAACTCGTTTTGCATAGAAATATTTCGTCACACCCAGTTAACAGGTTAAATTCGGATTCAAGTCAGTTGTATTAAGGAATTAATTCAAGTTGTGTAACTCCTGTCAGGAATGTTATTTACCACAATTTTAAATTTACATCTTTTAACATGCATTCTTTCATGCAATTTAAGGCTAATTGATATAATGCAAATATTTGTGTTTTATTTAATGTCTAGTTCACTTAAGTCTATTAGTACTAAAATGTCCAAAGGCCCGTTCAACGAAACTACGGTGGGTGCCGGAATCCTAGATATTATTGAGAAATGTCCTTTCTCTTTCGGTAAATATGATTGATTGATACCCGTAGTGCGTACTTTGCTCGTTAGAGAAGCGCACCTAAATGGGTTTGGGGCGCAGGGATATTTTCTGAAAACTCTCAAAGGATGCCTGAGCATGCATTCGCTTAATACACACAAATTAAGCAACGCTTTTGTATATCAACCCTTTTAGAAAATGGGATTTTTTGGTTTTTCAGGGAGTAGGGAATTTTTCTTCTCATTGAAATGGAAACTGGGGTGTTCCAATATTCTAAGATACCTAAATTGAATGATATTAGGAATGAGTGGATTAAAAAGGATTCATTACATTGCACGTCGAAGGTTGTCTGTGAAGTCATTGTGCGATTGAAGAATGCATGTAATTTCGCAGCATGAATATTTCATAAAAAATGGTCAGAAAGCTAAATATAATTTGGTTGACTGATTTATAATCTTTCTGAATTGTCCAAAGAAGGTTTAGAATTAGTACAAGAAACAAACATACTATTTTAATTCCATATTAAAATAGATGAAAAAATATTAAAAACCAACAAAAACCGAAGTTTATTTATAATAATATAAATAAAGAAAAAAAAAAAACCCAGATGCAGCAACTAGCAATAATCCTGTTTCAATCTAAAACTGAGGAATTAGATTCATTCATTAAAATATAAATGATGCATTGTCCAACCAAAGATCAAAATGCGGAATGCCCCATGATTATACACTTTAGGATACTTCACTTTTCCGTGAAACATGATTTATTTAGCTACATTAATTCCTTTGTCTGTCAATTCGAAATGTAAATTAATGATTCCAAAGCTTAAATTGTGTATATATTAAATCTCAGGTTACTGGAAGAAGTAATTTGGGTAATTTTTAAACTTCAAAGTATTGTGAAGCCCATCTGACTTCTTGTTGAACTAGTCAAGATGATAATACTTATACATTTAACACAGAAGTCATTTGTCACACTTTTACACGAATCCTCGGTGCCATGTTTCACTTGCAACCGGAAAACAAGCAAATGAAGAAAACGACGTCGAATGACTTTGAAAATTTAAAATGACAAAAAATAATAGACGAGAGCTTCTGTAGTTGAACTGAATAATGATATGCCGTGGGAATGTCTGAGAATGCTTTTAACATATTCCGCTATTTTGGATAATTAATTGAAAGAACTTAAGAGAGATGGTAGAAAGTAGTTACTTTCTATTCCTTAATGGATTGGAAAATGAAAACTTTTCAAACTACATGCACAAATGAAACAAGATATCCACTTTTTTTTTTACATAATCCTAGAAATGGTAGCTAATCACTTTAAATGTAACTAACTTAAAGGGGACGGGGTGGAGGGATTAAAATAATACTTAATTTGTTTTAAAATATGATGGTAATTATGAATGAACTTGACTGAAATAGTTAATTCTCTGGATTTTGACTTTTTATGTGACTTCTTAGGTAGTTTTCTGTTAAATCTTCAATAATACAATGACTTATAAAAACGTATTGTAAGTAAATGATTATATCCTAAAAATGGTAATTAATTGCCTTATTTGAAAGTTAAAGAAGAAGAAAGGTATTAAAATGATACTTCATTTTTTAAAAATATCTTACGGTAATTCTGTGTGTGAATCTAACTGAATTGCATAATTCTAAGTATTTTGATTTTTTTTATGTTGCTTCCGTTTTCTTATGCAGTTTCTTTTTAGATGTGTAATAACTCAATATTTTTTCAGCAAAATATTGTCTGTAATGCTTAATAGTTTTTATGAATGGTTTTACTAATGCAATAACTATTTAGGTTTCCTCAATAGTCAAAGTTTGTACCGCATACCTTTTAGCGTATGAATTTGCTGCATGTACTGACTTTTTACATTTCACTTTGGAAAATAAAGATATCCTTATCCGTAAAGTGGTGAAATAATTTTTGGCAAACCACTTGATAGAATCTCTTCAGTATTATATTCTTTGTTTTTCGCTGAAATTATCTTGAAAAACAACAAAAGCATTTTTTTTTGTGAAATGATACAAAAAATTTGATTTTAATTAACCCCAAAAAACTTTTAATACTATAAGTATTAATAAAGTATTAATATAGTCTAAATATATTTACATATAGTATCTTATCAATCTAAATATATTTAAATATATCTTTAAATTATGTATAAAAAACTATCAAATAATCTTCTAATCGAGATTTTGGGAAAAAATGAAATCATTCTCAAATTAAATTAAAAACAAAACAAGGAGTTCTTTTAGATCCCCTGTAATACACCGTCCACTCTCTACCTTTTGATCAATCATAATTCACTACACAAAGAATGATATATTCAGATGCGTGCCCTCAACTGTTTAAGCGGGTGATTAGACCATACATGTAAGGTAAAAGGAATTAAGGCAAGGGAATTCTAATTATTTAGTGGTAGGATAGTTAAAATGATTTAAAAACTCTCTGCCAGTGCAAAAATAGCAACTATAGCGCAAAGGGTAATAATTTTTAAATAAGGACATATAGTGATTGCAGTTATTTACAATTACTATAAATATTTACCTACGCTTCATATTTAAAACTGAAGCTTTTGGGTATATATGAATTTACAGCTTCAATGTCAGAAGAAAATTCATTTTTAGAAAGACATCTTTCTACCAATTTTACAAACAGTCCCTTAACATCCTATATCAGCACAAATATTTTTATTTTAAAAAAATGCTAGAATTGCGAACTTTTACATTCAGCATTGAGTTATATAAAATGCAAAATAAAAATTAAATAGTAAAACCATGTATTTTGTAAATGGTATAAAAAAGCCTATGAATGTCTAAGAATAATAACCTGCGCAAAAAATTAAACATCACAAATACAAAAAATGTTTAAGAAAAATAGAAAGTTTTTTTAAGCAAATTAAACATATAAGCAAATTGCCAAGCTTTACAAACCTTTATGCAAAGAGACTAGCTTAGCACAGTCGATTTATTAAATATTTGTCTTTGAACTGTATTGAATAAATATGTATCCAATTATTTGTTTGAAGCAACGCTATTATTCAAATTTACTTAGAACATAAGGCATTTAAATATTTTTCAATTTCAAAAGAAATTGGATTCTATAGTAAAGCATGGAAAACACTTTATATGATGACAAATGAGAATTTCGATTAATCTTCTTTTCAATATTTAATGGCTTATTAAAATTACCCTCTTGCATGGGGCTCGTTTCATGATTTGAAGGAATCTTGCTTAGATGAATTTAGAAATTCCTTTAATAGTTGAAAATGTATTGGATTTTGGAAATGTATTGTTTGAGCAAGACGAATAGCGTAATTTAAAGATAGTCATAAAATCAATTTTCTATAGAAAGAAATAATTTATTTAATAGATAATTAAAAATAATTATCTATTTCATTTGTATAATAGGAGAAAAAATTTAATAAAATAATTTAACACAATGCACCATCATTCTTTCAAGTGTATAAAATGTCAAATAACTGAATAAAACTTAATAATTTTTAATATTACGATATTTTTTTAGAAAAGCACAGTAGAATGAGTATTCTCTAAAACTAGCCATGCTGAAAATTAGATAAATAGAATATCTTTCACATGGCATTTGAAAACGCCGAAACCATAAAATCATGGAATTTCACGCCTAATCATACAAATTAAATTAATTTCATTGTTCAGTCAATTTTTTCTAAAATGGTAGGAAGGGTATGACAAAGGATATGACATTTATTTATAAACAGGTTCAATAACCGAATACAATTTATGTTTAATGAGAATGCACGTTAATCAAGTAGTTGATTAAGCATTAAAAATATCAAAAAGGCAACACGTTTTGGTAATTTGGAGAAAAGGCATAGTCTTAATTATCGTTCCGCTATATAAATGTAGTTAAAAATTATAACCTCAGCCATCTGATCACGGTGGTCTGATTGCACAATCTTAGCTTTGAAACCGAAATATGCCAAATTCGTTAAATTCATTTGTTTGTGCACTTAAAGTTCATTGAATCCGCTGAGGTAAAATGTCAAACAGATTTTGCGCTGCCCAGGTGTAAATCTAAATGAGCTAAAACAAAAAAGTGTGATTTCAAACTGAGACATTTATACCACAAATCAATGACTAAATTCTTACATATTTAAATTTCAGTAATAAGATCCATTATGATCAAAATTTTCATTCATCTATACTAATAATAAAGGTGAATGTGTGTATATTTTGATGCTCTAAAGGCCTGACCGTTTATCCTACATCTACCAAATTTGTCATATATAACTTGAAGGATGAGAATGTGCACCTAATAAAATTTTAATTACAAATTAACCTGAATTTTTGCGTTTTTTCAGTAACAACTTTTTAAAATATCACAGCACAAAAATAATTTTGACTTCATTTCAAAATTTCTTTTTTAAAGAAACCAATTTCAGTCATGCGAAATTTTGTTAAATTTTAGTATTTTTTAAAAAATATTTTTTATCTAATTTTCAAGCATGGATTACATTGTTGTCCTGAAATTCAAAACGCTTTCATTCTTTCAGCAATTACTTAATTACGGGATTTCCTTCCATTAATGAAAGCTAAAAAAAAAAGGATTCTGTTTAATATATGTGTAGTTTATAAGACAAAAAAGGGAAGTTAAAATATTGCGAAATTTATAAGTTCGATGAACAGGATATTTATAGCAGTATGATGTTACGGAACTGTCTCAGAAAAGTTCATGTACACGATGAACTAAACTAAGGCGCAGCTTTAATAAATATTACTGCTTTATAAATTAAAATAACACGGCTTTAATGTCAGACATTTTGACTTAGACATGGGCATGGAGCTAGAAAAAACGATTTATCCGAAATTAAATATAACCCATATTCCATGTCAACTGGCTGGCCGTTTGAAGTGACTAGTAAAGAATAAACATATATTTGTTCTTTACTTTCTTGCAAGTGTTTGAAGACTTGGGACTTGTTTATTTTAAAATAAAACTTCTCGTGAGAACTACACGATTTGTAAAATTAAATAATTTTAGCCTCTTATCAGACTATTGAATACCGTAATCCTTTAGTGAAATAAAATTTTTGAATTTTTAAAAAGGTGACAAAAATACATTAAAGAAATAAGACTTGGCACTTTTTTTTAGATTAAAGTAATATCCTCGATACTTCGCATAAATCGATCATTTCCTTTTTCTTTCTAATAATATTTCTCTCTGCTGAAAGTGAATGACATATCTAACCATATTACGGAATATTTACCCCTCGTTACTTTTTAACGCAATTTAAGATTTAAAAAAAATGAAAGTGGCTGAAGAATAAATTATCGATTATTTTCAGAAATATAAGTGGACGAGCTTACTTTCTATTGATTTTTCCCAGTCTCCTTAACTTTTATAATCCAAAACTGGAATAATTTCTAAGCAATTTACTCCTAACTAAAATGGCATCGAAGCAGTTCATATAATTATGCATATTCGTAATGGAAATTAGTATATGGAAATTCTTTAATTGGGATTAAGTGTTTAGTGTGAAAAGCTTTTATAGATTAAAAAGCTTAATTGTATGCAAATTATTTAGCTTGATTTCTCCATTTATTTCGGATGCGAAACACCTAATTAGAATAAAATTTTGAACCTCCAATTTATTACGAATGAACCACGGAGAAAGGAACAAAAACCCTGATATGTTAATACGAATGTAAAACTATCAGCTTATTAAAAGCTATATCAGACTTAATTTTTCAAGGATACTAATGTCGTTTTTCTGAAATCCCATATTATAATATATAATAATTTTTCATGTTAAGATTCGTACCTAATCAAAGAAGAAATTTCTTAAAGTTCTTAATTTCTCAAAATAAAAATAATTTCGTTACTTAATTTTAATTAATCCAAGTCTTTCGAAATTTAATTATCTGTAATTTCTTCTTCACCAAAGTTTTCAAAAGTTTCTCCAATAGTTAGGTAAATCATAGAATTGTTTGATGTTGTTGAATTCATATATGATTAGAAATTATCCGTTATTTATATTACGTGCTCACAAAATCTTATTCCTGGATAAAATCCCTGTACCAAATGCTTTTGAAAAAATATATTAAAGCATGCCCTATAAGTGTGTTTGGAAGATTATGAAAAATTAAACATTTTACTGAAAAGCAAAACATGTTTATAAAGTGAAATATAATCTAAAATATGGTCTAATTATTTAATGGCAATACATCATTTATAAAACTGATAATTGTAGCGTTCATTCGGCTGATGAATTATTGAATACTGCATGTTTGTGGCTACATCTGGAAGATATTCAACAGGTGGTTAGGTTAGCTTTCAAGTCCCTTTGATTCATAGTTCAATCAGAGTAAAAAAATTGGTTTTTCTCAAATTGCAAAACATGTTTTGTTTATTATTTTGGAATTTTTTAATAGTAATTTAAACAAACATGGAAAATGTGCCTGCATCCCTTCCCAATTATAACGTTACTTAAATCAGGAAAGGTTTTTGATTTAAAAACAACAACTATCAATTGATTCTCTCAGAGAAATCGTTTCCTCTTTAAAAATCTTCTTAACTCTAGAAAAACGTTTGTTTTCGTTTAACAATTTCTTTCTTAATCTTCCAATTCTTTATACAAGAAAATTCACAAAGAATGTAAATATTGCTCAGAAAAATAAAATTTTTGCAATCAAATAATATTGATTCATTTAAAGAAAAATGCAGTTTGTTGATAATATTTCTTTTTTAGAATGCTCAGAACATTTCGGGCGCTGAAAAGACAGAATGCATCTATAAGTCAAATTCTTTTTACTGCTAGTAGTAGCACTTACATTTGGTAAGATAAACACAGATATGATAAGATGAGATATGGTAAGATAAGTCCCAGAAGTATTTTGTCAAAAGCTGAAAGTGAATTGATGATTCGGAAAATACCCACTGATAGTATGTTTTCTTACATAGGGTTTAGAAGCGGTATGAATAATAGAATTTCTCCTATCTCCGCAAATTGTTTTTCAAACCGAAGTTAAAAATTTTTTGATATCTTAAAATCTTTTCTCCATTATGTCTTTTCAAAAATAAGTAATCCAAGCATGTCAACATATTTATCACAGTATAAAATAATGATAGTAGATTCTGTTAAACGTATTACATCAAACAAAATATTTGGTTGAAGAAAAATTTAAAATTCGATGGCTCATATTAAAATACATCTTTTTCTGATATGTATTTGTTTCTTTTGAATATGTAAACTGTCAGATTTTGAAAGATATAATCATCTCAGATTTTTTTTATTTGATATAACATGGTATTCTATTAAACTATTAAATTATTTAATAGTTTTTTTTGTTGTAGATAGCATTTTGTTTAACTCCAGTAACCAACGGGCCCATATAAATAACATTGTAAAAAATTCAGGGTGGTAGTCAACGTGTTAAGAAAGAATTGCTGTATTATTTAGCCGATTTCAAATCATTAAACTACACATTAAAATATAGATAATGCAAATTTCTCCCAATAAATTGAGTGAAAATTTCATAAAATAAAAGAATAACTCAAATAGTCAACAATTTTATTAATTTCATGAAAACTCGTAGATGAAATGCATATTATCATCTGTGATAATTGTAAGGTAATATATTTAAAAAATATAACTCATAAATAAACAGTATTATAAGAAGTTAATTATTTTATCCATTTTCTGACAGTGGAATTTAGATCATTTATTATTTCAGTGATTGTATTATAAGCTTAAATAATTAAAATATACCAATTCTTTTAAAAACACCAAGCCAGTTTTTGAATTTCTTTTATAATGCAAAACTATATTTTAAAATGAAGTGCAATTCAGAACACTATCTTTCTTAAGAAAATGGGAAAGCCGAGAAAACCAAAAAGGTAATAAAAGACTCAACCCTAAAGAGATTTAAGCGTCACTAAGCAAAATCAATGGAAAGTGAAACTAATCTAGTCTGAAAGTTTGTACTATCTGTTATGTTAGCAAAGAACATCACATTTTTGGAATAGATTCGTGTGCCAATGGATGCGTTAGTTAATGAGACTCGTACTAAATTAATAAAAAGGCAATTAATAAAATAAATTTTGAAAGCCTATATAATTTGAGGGAATGAATATGAAAAATATTTCGGCAAATAAAATAATTTTTCTGACGTTTATTTAAGTATGAGTATTTAAACAAAGACAATAAATTATAAGACCCACTTAATGTACTAAAATTTCTTACTTCAAGTGAAAATTTAATTAACAATTAATTTATAACTCATAAAAGTAAATTTACTAGACAGTTAATTATTTAATTTCTCTAAAATATAATTAAATGATAGTTTCTATTTTAAAAATTTTCTGCCATTTTCTTTTTATCTAAAAGTACATAGAATGCGCAAAACCTTTATGGATTTTGCATAATGTTTGCATCGAATTATAACATCGATGAATAATTTAATTACTGAATGAATTATAATCGCATTAGATTACAACCTCGCGATAATTAGATGTATGAAGAGTCATTTATACATGTATTTATTATGAAGACTAATGTATTAAAAGCAATAAAAAATTAAGGAATGCAGAAAATTTAACAAAAACATAATTGAATTACGGGAAAATTATTAGAATTATTTAAAGTCACATTACTCAAACTTTCTTCCAAATTAATATTTAATTATACAATAGCGACTGTAATGCTCTATACCTAGGACTATTACAATTCGGAAATTCTAGTATTAATGAGAGGCAAATTTTAACGTTTAACCCATTTGCAGTATTTTTCCTCAAAAGAAAAGCATAACTAGTCAAAAAGATATTTTTCAGACTAAATAGGACTAAGGTGTTGAAGTAACTCAAATTACTTCAGACAGTTTCACTTTCTCTTTCACTCCTTTCATGATATTTAAGCATTCTGAATTTTGTTTGAGTCATTTTTCTTAATTCTAATAAAATCGCGCGATACGTTCTTTTTTTTCTCAATTAATATTAGTTGATACTTTTTTACAAGTCTTAAGAGGAATGCACAGCAGTAAAAACTTTTATACGTCTGCCAGTTTTTACAGAAGTTGTATTAGTAAAATTGTTATCTACAAACTTTTGGTACAGAAAGTGTGCAAGTAAAACTTTTATCCACAAATAGCTAGTACACATGTTGTACTAATGAATTTTTTAAAAATCCAAATACGGACTGGTACAGAAATTCCACAATTAAGTAGGAATGATTTTTTTTTCATTTCCATAAAATTTTCCCAACATCAGGTATAAACAATTCGCGGTCCTAGGCAAAGTACATCATAAGGCCCCTTTTTCAGGGAATAGAATTTATCCGGAAATATCATGGGAAGAAAACCTAATTTAATAATATTCTTGATGAATAAACCATAATTTTTAGCTAATGATTTCCTCATTAAAAAATAAGAGATTTTATTTTTAAGGTAACCTATACTGAACATTTTAAGGTAATCTATACTGAACCTAAATTTCGAACAAGTATAAAGTTTACATCTTTATTTTACAGAATCTTGAAGAGGAAAATAGAGTCATCTGTTACATGAATAATATTCCAATTTATAAAATAAATATAATTGCTTCTTATTAAATGGCTTTAATAATTCGATATAAATATGCACTAAAGTTCTAATATTTTATAATTCATAGAAATTTTACATTTAATAAATTTATTTATTCTTAAAACATTTTATAACATAAAATTTGGTATATAAAAATGGGATGCTCGATCCCTATATTATATGTTGGTACACTGCGATACGATGATAGCCTAGATTCTCCATTCTCAATTAATACAATGTTACTTAATTTAAAAATAGTAAAGATTCTTACCTCTTTCAAGTTTTCTTTATTAACTTCAGATTTAGGACCAGCCTAATCCATTCTATCAAAAGGCTTTACGTTTCCAAGATAACAAAATTCTACTTGTCATAGAAGCATACTGAAGAGACTCGCACTCAACAGACACAAAACAGCAATTTTTTAGATTGAGCAAAAATAAACTGTCACTTAATGTTTCATAAGAATTATATCTTAATATCTGAGGGATAATCACGTTCTCAAACTGATGATTTCTTTTCCATATGTGGTTCGAAACATCTAGTAGGTTGAAGTACGATTTTTACATCTGTTCCTCAAAGCAAAACATAGAAATTCAAGCAGTGAATAAAGCAGGGTTCACACGAGGCCAATTATCGCAGACAATCGATTGTCACATCACCTTCAGAAGGATCAAGTGACTGCAAGGGATAATGGCAGATAGTTGTCCTAATGAGACATTCATTTGCTACTGTCCCATTGGGATCACGTGATGTTCCTGAGGAAGGCGTGACCTTATATTGCGCGCAATGGTTGCCTTTATGTGAACGCTTCTTCACTAACCAATGTTGTGGTATGTCATCCAACCATACCACAACATTGCCACACAGATTTTTAAAGCTTTTTCTCTCACTCCACGTTCAATTGAAACATCCTCGTCCCCGGACGAGTTTAATATGTATACTTATGATTGCCATTTATTGTACAATGGCGTCATATTTTTTTGCATTTTGTTATTCTTTACTATATCGAATAATATAAAACTGTGAGCATTTGTTTGAATCAAGAAATTGTATTTTGATTTAGTTTGGTTTAATGAAGTTTATTTGCGCAATTTATGAATAAGATGCGCCAAACATATGGCGAGACATCGAATTTTGAAAAGCAAAGGTCTAAGCAATTAACATTTGCGATATTTTTATCGCCAGAATATTGCATCTTCTGTGTTGATGTGGACCAAGGTGGCATGGTGGTAATGTCTCGGTGACGAAATCGGAGGGAACGGAGGTTCGAGACCTGATTCCACCGAAGAACCGTCATGTAAGTCGTGTAAGCGGTGCAAGTTAAATCCGTTGGGCGAAATGTCCTCCCGCTGGTGTGGTGTGAAAGTGTGGAGAGGGAGGTGCCAGCTCACATGTCATCCTCATCATCTGACCATGGTTCAAAATTAGAAGGTCCGTCCGAAAATAGCCCTTGTTTGCTTTAAAATGGGACGTCAATATAACTAAACATAATCTGTGTTGATGTACTGAAAAAATCTTACCCATTGTAGTTACAGTGACATATTCAATTTACGTATTAAAATCATTTTAATTAAAAAAAAAGATGAAAAAATTGCATGATTGATTCCGTGCAAATTATACAGCTCCAGTGATCGAATGGATAGATTAATTTTTTATTATTATTTGTTACAAATTTGAATAAAAAATTTTAACGATACATTCTTTTTACTTTTAAGCATGCAATTCATTATAAAATTTAGAAAGATGAATTCATTCAAGGTTTTGTTCTTAATTTTTACTATGCACGGACGATAATTACTTAATTTTATTAATAATCCTAATTATATTTTGAAATTCTTTTTAATATCAATTATAATTAGATGCGTAAACTCATGCTATCATTGTTCAACTTCGGTTTAGTTAGAGGTGTACTTACTCTCACGCCTTATTCTCTAGTTTTTAAGCTTTTTAAAATCCCGATTTGGATTTTTTTTTTTAAATTTGAGTTTTTAAATAACGAAAAGATTTTTTAAAGAATATGAAACCCTTTTTAACGAAGGGGACATAAAAATAATATTAGGGGTGAGTTAGAAAATAATTACGACTTCAAACAAAAAAAGTGTCTCATTAAAAACTATCCCTTCTTCCCAAGTATTCTTATATCGAATACTTTGGTTTTGAAAGATAATTATAATAACTGTTGCTTTAAGTTTTATTTGAATAATACTCACGAAATTATTTATTTTTACTATTTTATACTTAATAAAAATTTACGGGATTAGTTCATACAGATTAACATCTCATCTACAGGCTACACCAGAGCTATTTTAAGGCTCAGTTCGTAGTTCTGAACAGTAGGCAGACAATCTCAACAATCCTTTCCCGAATGTTTACTCCATGCTAAAAGAAGTGCGTTTGACCATCTGTAGATTTAACTCGAACGATGATAGTAACTGATTTAAGCAATTTGTGATCTCTTGCACTAAATAAAGCCCTTCTTTTAACAGTTGGTTTATTTAGTTTTATATTTTTAACTAATCATCATGCTGATGAGCTATGTTGGTTTATTCTTATTTTAATAATATTGTGAAAACATAATTATTTTTTTATCTATTTATCTCGTTTTGAATATTATATCATGGATGGAAGGATTCCTATCAGCATAAGTCTTGCATTAATCACAATTATTATTTAATGATCGTTTACCAAAGCTGTCTAGTGGAATGCCATATAAGCAACTAATTAATTAAATAAAAGTTTGGATGTCTGTTAGATTTGACTTTAAATCACACCTAGTATGTAATTAAATTATCAGAAACATTAGTTTAAATTGTAGAATAAGCCCATCAATATTCCATTGCACGACAAAAAACTAATTATTTATACTTTAATGAAAGATTTATATATTTTACACAAGCTGTAACCCTATTTTTTATAATTTATGGATTTTGTACTTTTTACAAACTTATTCATTTCGCAGTTAGACTAATAACAGTTATTAATCTACAATCCTGCAACTATCTTCCAATGCTAGATAGACTAGGCAGTTGCTTAGTCTCCCTAGTCGGAAATTCACTAATGAGCTTTTCAATCCTTTCATTATACTCTAAATGAAAGTTTTCGTTTCTGTTTCTTTCTTCTCTTTTTCTTTTTTTAGCTCATTGTAATTGTGAAAATGTAACCCCATGGGAAGTCGACAGGGGTAGCGTGTCTTAGATTTTAGTGATAACTTTAAATCTTTTCCTACGGAATTCTATAAATAGTTTAAAACAAGATGTATGAATCGAGATAGGAAAATAACTTTCGCACAGAAAAAATAAAAATGAAACCGTTTTATTTGCCATGAAACCAGAATTAATTGATGAAAGAATTTAAAGTTTAAACTGCAAGATAAGTCTGCAATTGTTGGAACTATGCAATTTATACTATAATTCATTCATCGTAGAAAGGATTTACGAGTATTCAATGAGTTATTAAACACCTCAGCTTTTCAGTCTAGGAACTTATGCGCTAAATAATGCTTCAATCATACCATCAGAAATTATTCAAAAAATATATCTTCTCGCTTAACAGCTTTGTTACTGAATGGCACATGACACACTGAGCATCTAAAAGCTTTTACTTCTACCATTGTCGTATCATATGCAGTGCATCAATCTCATACTTACAGAGCATCTAGTCTTTTAAATTTTCAATTATAAATTCTTGCTTTGTGAAAAAGTAAATGAATGGATTAACATGCCATAGACCGGCGTCCTTTCCTAGGGGTAGCTCGTCTTCACCGTGATCTGGGCTTCCCGGGTTCGAGTCCTGGTTCGGCCCTGATTGTTCCTCCCCCTGTGTTCTACCTGTGAGGTGAGTGAAAGAGCCACCTGTAAAAAAGTCTTGTGCAAGCGAGTGTGTGAGTGTCATCTTCATATGAGCTAGAAGTCAGACTTCTTCCCTCGGGTACTCTGGGGCCTTTACCCTCAGAAGTTACTTCTCAAAGTCGGCTAAAAACCGCTGACTTTGTCAGCGGGCTTGTCCGTGACAAGTGCTATAAGTAGCAACAAAATCTCATGGACAAAATAAAATTGTAAAATTTGCTGTCAGTAAATTTGACTTCATGAAATATATATTCCAATTTCATTTCCATCCTTTCTGTACAAATGGCTCACTTTTATCTTCATTCGTTTGCGAATTTTTTCATTTCTGAATTAGCTCCTGACTTCTAATTCATTATGTGTATAGTTCCAATTTATTTATTTTGTGTAGCTTTTTTAGGTGACAAAAATTATAGTAATATTAACTTGTAAAGCATTATTAACCTAAACTTGCTTAAGCAATTTCATTGTACATTTTCTTGTAAATAATGCATCCCCTGTCGTTCAATATACCAAGTTACTTTTATATAAATAATTTTTTTTTTCTTTTCAAGCTTTCAATATATGTCAGGGTTTTATAATTAATTGCGATAAATGATTTTGTATCATGTGAATGGATTTATTTATTCCTTGAATACTGTATTCTTAATTCACGCAATAACTTTAAAACGAATTATGAAATATATTATACATGAAAATGATTTATCTATGGCGTACATCTTCTTAGAATGTTCTGTTATTACTGTTCCCAAATCTTCACTATTAATCACCGCTGATTTACATTTTAAATGAAATGGAATTGGTGATCCAGGTTTTGCCAGACATGTTGGAATTTATAATTTTAAAAAAAAATGTTTAGAATACTACTTAGTTTGTTTTAAACGAAAAACATTTCAGATGTGCGTTCGTAATTCGCTTCTTGCATTATATCATGGTTTGTTTTCAGTTCCCATTTATCAAAATTGTATTGTTTTTCATACTTTCAGAAAATTTTTTAATTAAGGATCCGGAGGGAGAAAAAGGCAGTTATTCCTTTCTGCTTCTTATTATAAAAGCAATATATATATATATATATATATATATATA
>JAPMOR010075873.1:167695-190186 GCA_026543865.1 Argiope aurantia | reverse complement strand
TGATGACCACGAGGAATCTCCAGGTTTCAAATATCCCAGAATACGAATTTTTGGAAATATGTCTATCTGCATGTAAACATAATAACTCAGAAACGCTTTTACTGAGACGATTGAAATTTGCTATATGACCAAATTTATTGAATTCTGTGAAATTTTCACCGAAATCCATTCTTAGAAAGTCTGTCTGTCCGGCTGTATAAATATGTATTGTAGACGAGCAAAATGCTTCTTCGGCTGTAGGCTGTACAAAACGAAGGAAGCTAAATGGATAACATTTGATACACATATTTAATATCTTAAGTACAAATCTGCATCAAATTTGGGATCAAATCTGTGAAACATTAACTGCCTGTCCGTCTGTACTTTTGCATATATGTAAACGCTATATCTCATAAACACAATGACTTTAATAAATAAAATATGTCCCTTAATAATCTGTCTGTCTCCTTCGTAATTGTTCTTCACCAAATGACATATGGATGATAATACACAGGCACAGGTTGTCATTATTATACTACGAAGCAAAAAAATCTCATGTGTGGGTCTCTGAAAAACTCATAGTGCACAGGAACTGGCCAAATGTTCACAATTTCTTGCTTGTGTGCTGAGGGGTAATGTCACCTTTATTAGGCAGTATGCAATATAGTTTCAGTAAGATTACATTAGCTGGTTATATAGAAAATTAGATTCAATTATCATTCTAAAGATTTTGAAGTTATCACTAAATTTCCTTTAAAATGTGGCATTGAAATAGTTCTTGGTAAAATGTATGCTTCCAATGCGCTATAGATGGTATCATTGGTATAATTATATAAGGATGTTGTTTCTTATCTCTTTATTTTTAAATAGTTTTATTATATCGTTTTAAATAGTTTTTATTAAATAGTTTTATAATACTGTTATTTTTAAATAATTTTTATTGGGAGTGACTCTCATTCCTATATAAGTGATCCACATTCAAAAAGAACGCCAGGTTATATCTAAACCCAAGATAACTGGCAATTATGTTTTGTAATGCGAGCGCAAATACATTTGGAATGTGATTGCGACGTCAGGCGAATTAATTTTTTCTCCGTTCCTTTACGATGCTATAAAAGCAACTTTTTATTGCTTATTCTAACTAAGAAACTAAGATAGTGCCTGACTTTTACCGTTAATTATTCAAAGATATTGAAATATTTCCAAGCTTTAGTAATGAATTGTTCGTTTCCATCAGCTAGGCTGTTGAAGACTTTCCACCAGGCAAAACAGAAATATGTATATCCAATGATTCTCTTGAAATATCTCCGTGAAGACAAACTAATCTAGACTTCTTTCGACTAAGCTTGACTTCTTTTACAAGTATTCACTTGTTCCAACACTTATAAAATCTATAAAGTGACCTGCTTTGAGTAGAAGAATATTCCAACCTTTCATCATGAGCCCTTGACCCAGAGAATTGGCTAGATATGTTGGTTCTAGTGGGATACAGCCTATATGAAATTTAAAAATCGACTGAATTCTAATACATTCATTATCGTGCCAAATGGGTTAGCTCTATTTTGATTTGGAATTAATTTGCTGTTGGAAGAGGAACATTTCATCATAGCATATAATAGACAATTAGATGACATATTCAGTTACATTTTTATTGTGTCCTGACATTAACTTGAAATGGAATTTTTAAAAGTTAAATGCTGATTATGATTCAACTTGCCACTCTTTATCTGATTTTACCGAAGAATTGCATTATATATTTTGTCATAGTGGCCTGACATCAGAGTTTCGAATTCGGGGCCGGATGCCAAAATTTTGAAACTTGATCTCCTTAAAGAATACCCATGTAAGCACGTCTGGAACATGTTAAATCCGGTACGATTAATTATCCTCCCGTTGGTGTGGAGTGGAAACTTGGAGAAGAGGACAGTTAAAAATCGTCATTCTGAGCGTCGTTCAATATTATGAGGTCCGTCCCAAAATAGCACAAGTGTTGCTTAAAAACAGCATGTTAAAATAACTAAACTAAGCACCATGCGTGTGTGATTAATACATGCTACGTGTATCTCTGTGAATGTATTGTCTTCATTTATCATGTTGGTAAAGATAATCTCACCATGATCTGAATTTCACTAGTGTGGTGTGAAAATGTGCAGAACAGTTTGTGGTCCAAGTACTATTCTCAATATTACATTGAAGTTAATAATTACAAATTCATTTCAATTATAGTTTATAAATAGGCACAAATCCAGTAATGTTATACTAATATTATAGAAACTTAAACATTATTTTTGATTAATAGTATTTAAATAGTTTTTCTTTTTTATTTTATAAATAACTCTTTATTAATATTAGAAATACCTTATTGCTTATTACGTTTTGAAACTTCTTAAAAATTTATTTAGTGAAGCACAACTGTACAAAAAGTTTTTTCCTTTCTACGAAAAGTCAAAAAATATTTGCATCTCTAATTAAGCTTGGCGCTTTCGCAGTTAAACTCATAGAAAATTTATCACCATCAAACTTCTGTATCAATTGAATTGAATTACTTAGTTTATTTTACTTTAAATTAAAAAGCCACGCACGATGAAATAAAATATTTTATTATCCCAGTAACTTAGAAAATACGGAGGAAGGTTGGTTTTTTTTTTTCTGAGACCATGAAATCAATTACTTGCTGTATGGCTACTCTATTTATTTTCTTGCAATGCAATGAAAAAACAGCACACAATTAAATTTTTGTCTTGCATTGAAATTTATTTTTCACTTCAATTACGGTACTCAATTGGATCTTGAAGTATGTTTCTATTATTTATTTATAAATGTGAAAGTATATTGGTGAAATGGAAATTAAAAGAATGAATGTTATCTCGGTAAAAGGAAATAGAATGTCGCGATGAAATAGGAAAAATTAATTATTACTGCTTTGCATCGGACATGGAATTTCGTGCTTGCAAAGAATGTTCAGTCAGTTAATATAGTGCTAGGGATTTCGGCTTGAAAATTGATTAATATGCCAAAATATGAGGATAAATTTAATTTAATTGCGTATTTAGAACTTTTTTTAAATATTTCATTCAATAGAAGAAGAGATGCATCTGCGATCATCAGTAGGGATTCATCTCAGATTTTAGCATTAACTATGTTCCATTATATAAAACTGCAACACATTAATGGCTTATGCTTTAGTCCTAAGTTGTATTAGTATGCTGTATTAGTAGGTATCTTAGCCACTGCGCAGATATCTGAAAATTCTATGCATATTTGCTTCAAATATGCGATATGTAACATTAAGACTAATCGCACCTTTTTATCTCTAAAGACTACAAAAGTAGAAAAACACTCTAGGTTGATGGTGTCATGATATGACTGATAACTGTCATAACTGTAGTTGACAGAATATAAGACTCTTTTACTTCGCGGGTTTGTAAAGGGTACGACTCGTCTTTTCTTAAAATAGCTTGAAAGAGGCCAATATGCTTTTTCTAGAACGTACAGAATATTAAACAGAAATATACTTCAAAATCCTCTTGCTGAACAGATAAGCCAAGATTCTTTCTGCCTTAAAATAAAGGATACAAATATGCAATGAAAATGTGAAAATAATGCTTTATTCATAGTTGATTTCTTGTTTTTACAGTCAGTGTGATCTGGTCGTCCCAGGTTCGTGTCCTAGTTCGGTTATGGTTGTTATTTACCCTTTGTTCTATTTGTGAGGTATGTGAAAGATTCCCCCCTTGTAAAAAGAGGTTGTGCAAGTAAGTGTGTGAGTATCATCTTCATATGAGCAAGAATTCAGACTTCTGTCATCGGGTGGTCAGAGGCCTTACTCTCAGAAGCTACTGCAGAAACTCAGCTTAAACCGCTGACTTAGTCAGCGGGCATATCTATAGCAAGTACCATAAGTAACAACAACAGTCAGTGTCATATTAAATTTGGTTTACTTTTTTTAAAATTATATTAAAACTCTGAAAGTAGTTCAAAATATAAGTAGAAAATACCTGAAAAGAATTTTCATTAAATTTTTTATGTAAAAGATGAGAGAGTCATTTTTAAGTTAGAATAAGGTTATTATCAAGTACTACATATTTCATTTACTGGAAAGTAAATCAATTATATACATTGTCATTGAGATATAAATTATTCCTCACTATACCCACTAGGTTAAAAAATGGTTCTTTACTTTCAATATCTTATTCAATATACTGCAAATAAAATATTTCAGCTTATATTAAATGATTTTTATGTCTGAAAAAATACTTCAGAATATTAATAGATAAAAATTCTACTGTATATTATTGCAAAAATCAATCATGTTTAGTTCATATGTCCAAATGTTCAGATGCGGCTGGGTTTCGTGAAATACATTTATTTTCCAATACGATCTATTAAAAATGTTTGCGGCTTCAATTTTATTTACTTGTAGGTTTAAATTCCTTCATAAACTGTATTGCACACTTTAAGATTTCGTGTCTGAATTGATATTTGATCTAAATCAAGACAACATCATTCTGTACAGTTACAAACAGAAATTCCCATTATGTAGGTCACCATCCTGAAACTTGCATTGATTGGTTCTTACAGAGGATTAATGGTCGAGGACAATAATGCAGACAATGAGAAATTACTAAATTGCAGTTTATTCACCATTATTACTAACCAATCATTGATAAGGAATTCTCTTCAGGTACTAAATGGGATGGAACAGCGAAAACCTGATCTGAATTAATATGGCTTGATTGATGTGACACCGAAAGTGTTACAATTTATCAGTTTCATTAAAATGCACCTTTACTATTCGTCAACAGAGGTATGAAGTTCAGATACCAATTGCTTTAATAAATGAAATAAAACATTGTTATATCTCATAACTTTAAAAAATAATTATGAAAATTAGTGGGAGTGTTCACTCTAAAACTTTCTCACATATTTTGCAATAAATGTACTTGAGTATTATTAAACGCATTCATTTGTGAATGATGACTACTAAATAGCTTATTAGCGTTCGAACTTCAGAGATTATTTTAAGATAATCGCTAGGATGTGGTTAATGACCAGGCACCAGAAAATTGAATGCGTATTTTGTACTAATTGAAGCCAAAGTTTGAAGGAAAAAAACAATTTTATTTACAAAATCGCATATCTTATTTCATATATTTAAATCATTGCTTTTACATGCTTGTGAATTTATAGACCTATAGAAGATCAACCCCTTATCGGATTTGGTTCCAAATTCAAATACATATCTACAATTTAAGCATTAAACCCATGTACCAAATCTAAACTATCTAGCAATCTTCGATTTGTAACAATCCTATTAATTTATATTTGGATAGCTAGGTCGACAAGCTTCATCTGAATCGATTTCACAAAATTTGCAATATTGATGTAAATAACTTAAACTTAATTTTATTTGTCTAGTTCAAAGCGTTTTTGAGTTATTGTGTTCATAGGTAGACAGGCAGAGCGAAGACAGACATAATTCCAAAAATTTATTCTTTTGATTCAGGGAAGTCTGAAGCGCTAGATTCCTCAAAATCTCGAAATCGATGTTTTGAAGATTGTTTCAGCTTTTTTTTTTATTTTTTTTTTATTTTTTTTTTTATACCTTGAATAAGAATAAGTAGAAAAGCTAAAACTAACTGAAAAAATATCTGGTAATTTTGTTAGATGTATTTTATAATATAGTTAGTATAATGAATATATAGTATAGTTAGTAAAATTATAACTTGAAATGAAATTCTGATCAAAACCATTTACAAACAATTTAAAAAATAAGCATTCTTTTCTCCGAGTAGACAATTTAATACGAAGATGATTAACACGAATACGAATTCAAATAATACGAATACGAATAACATTCCTACTAAATGCGTATTAATTCTAGGATATTTATAATTAAAATTAATAACATTTTAAATGGATTTTTCGAAACCTATAAGACATTGCTGTTTTCTATCAGACTCGATTCTGATTAAAAATTGGAAATATTTTAATATATATGCTTTTCTTCCTTTTTACCAGTTATATTTATATCATTTATTTTTTTTCTAACTTTCGTTTACCCGGTTTTGAAAAGAAAAAAAAATACGAATTTTAAATTTAAGATTGCATTTTTAATCGGATATTTTCTTTTTGTTTTGAAACTGAAATATTTGATATTAACTTTTCTTCTTATTATTTTTTCAGATCTACTAATTGAGAATTTAATATTTTAAAGTGTTTTTTCATGATTAGTTAATTATTTATTTAATAATTCAGGAGAGAGTTTTTCATTGTTCGCTTAGAAATGTGAAAGGTATTCTGTGATGGATTATTTGAGAATCATCACACAATGTTAAATCACCTTAAATTATTTTTTTCTTTTATAAACAAGTTTTAAATTGTAATCATTGAAATATTCTTCTAAAAATTACTTCATTTGTGCTTCATGAAACCATACAAACTTTATTACAAATATGGCTCTTCAAATATACTTCTTTATTCTTAAAAAATTAAAGGGAATCCTGCATTTGCATTCGTAGACTGTGTGAAATTAGATATTTAACACTTTTAGTTGGTTATTTTTTTCTTGATTGAAAATTACACCAGCGTTGTGTTTGATAATAACAGAAAACATTATTTTCCTTTATTTACCATATGGGCTGATTTCTTTTTTCAAAATTTTTTCTTAGAAATTTATCTTTTT
Source organism: Argiope aurantia (assembly GCA_026543865.1). NCBI lineage: Eukaryota > Metazoa > Arthropoda > Arachnida > Araneae > Araneidae > Argiope > Argiope aurantia. The sequence goes on along the minus strand of JAPMOR010075873.1, from coordinate 183,522 downwards.
CAATAACAAATTCCCTTTGAAGTACGATTGAATAAATTGAACAATTTTCTTTTAAATACATTTTGGTTGATTCTTTAAATTAAAACATAGAAAATCATACTACGCAAAAGAAAATCACTGCACCTCCAAGAGAGAGGTGTATTAACATAAAGTAAATGAAACGTGTCAGATTAATTAATTTAACCACATTCTTTTAACTTCTTAACTCTTCTTGTTTTAAAAAGTTCATGCACTTGGTTAAACGGGTAATGAAAAATCAATCTTTTTATCTTAAAATTATGTGCAACACTTTTTTTGTAACAGATAAAATATAATTAACTTAAAATGGAGTAACAACTTATATTTTACCTTGTGAATAGCTAATGTTATAAAATGTATTCTTATATAATTATTGTAAAACGTTACAGACTAAAAAATAACTTTCCTAAAATAGTGATTTTTGCCATGTTGTTTAACTATATAACTGTTATTAACTACATTCATATTTTCATGTCTTTTAAACTTTGTTATTTTTACACCAATTTGTTAATCTATAATTGTTTCCATTTTTTTTAAATTCTATTCAACCAAAATATTTTGAATAAAAGTTTTCGTACTCTGCATACATCTGTTTGATAAATCCTTACAGATAACAAATAAGGTTATAAAATGACACAACGTGCTTCAAAAGTAGGAGAATACTATTTGAAAATAAATGAGAAAATTTATTTTATATTGAATTTATAGATTATTGAATTTCATCAAATGAACAATACAAGAAAGATTACAAACAATTTTAAAAGAGCTTTCAAGATTAATTTTTCAAAAATCGTATTTTAAAATAAAAGGGCACTTTTAAAATTTGATTCACAAGCTACCAACACTATATTTTTGTAGAATTTTATAGAACTGGTCATGCATAAAATATGATTAAGTTCAATTGGCAAGAATAAAAAGACTAATTTTAGAAGAATAGAAATTTATAATAGCAAGAAATGACAATTACAATCAATTAAAAAAAATGGAACTTTTTTCAATTCGTTCAATTACTTCAATGTCGATAATAGGATTATATCAAGCATGGTGTGTGAAATTCGTAATGATAGATAACTGCGTACATAAAAAACGAAAACAAAAATATTCAAGCAGATTCAACTGTAGGTTCAAATAGAGTTGAGAATAATACGTTCTGAGATATTCAAATGGCAGATATGCGAAACAAATATCAAACTGTATCTAATAGGATGGAATTTGTCGTTAAATAAGAATCCATGCAATATTGCCCAGGTGTCCATCTGATGAATTTTTACCTGCACAACAAAATACAAGAAAAGCAAATATTAAAAGAATTATTTATTTCATTGAAAACTTCATTTTCATCTTTCGTAGTCAAAAATAAAATTATCAGTTGAAGATTCAGTTCATATAATAAACTAAACTAAAGCAATCAATTTTTCTCTGCATAAACTACTGCAAAATTAATGGACTGAAAATAAATATAATATTAATTCCAAGAGTCAATTGAAATCTCTCAGTAGAATTAATTGCTGAAATTTTGGGAAAGCAAGCTATTTTTCTTCTTCAAAATATCTACAAAATTAATGTATTAAAAATATCTTTGCTCTTAATGTTTCTGAAATTAATAAACCTTTCACGAACTTAATCCTAACAAGTTAGTATGTTAGTAGTACAAGTTTTATGATGGCAAAATATTTTTTCGATGATTAAAATAAATAAATATAAGAAATAAAGCAATAACATATGTTACTTTTCTTCTTAACTCCAAATTTTATTTGAGTTCCAAATACATTTTATTTACAAAATCAAATTTATTTCTTACAAAATCTGCTTTGAATATCTTAGAATGGAATTTCCTTCATTAGAAAGATTCTGACGCTGCTAATCGGAGATTACCATTTACTCGAGTTTAAATCTAAATCGATTACAAATTTCTCAAATTGTTTTAATATTTTCCTCCTTGATTCAAAGTCTAAATATCACCAATTCACGTTGCCCCGATATGAGCAGTATCTCTACTGAAAACCATAAACTTTGGTATAAGGTTGCAATGAGTTTCCAGACATTATTGCTTTCACGAACGCTAGTTCGATTGCCCAGTATCCTGGGTAGGCAGTGTTCGGGGTTTAGTCTAGAAAGCTGGCGATTCTAAAGATTAATGTAGCGTAATTTCGGATCAGTGATCTTCTAACACCTCGATGTTCCTTGCAGTCATTGCAAACACCACTCAGGGCAGAACAGCTACCGATTGGATCAAATGTGTCGGCTGGTACGGGTTGTTGCAGTTCTCTTTCGCTCTCTTTTAAGATAACGATTCAATAAATATCTTAACTCTTGAGTTGTTAGGCCAGATCTCAGCCGCAGCTTTGACCACGGTGTGCGAGGGGTGATCTTGAGGGTGGACGGGATCTTCTGAAGGCGTATAAGTGCGAACAAATCGGTAATATCCTGGTAAGCCTCGGTGATTGTCACCGGACTCTTTCCGTTCGGCATATTGAAAAGGCGTATATCTTGGATGCAATTTTAAGCGTTATCTTTCATACGACCGGCTTAGGTTTATGACTTTTGGGGTGATAAATAGTGGGGGGACTGGGATTAAGGAAATTTCTTCGTAAATGTTTCCGATAACAAAAGTGGGGTGAATGAAATGTCTTTTCTTAAGACGCCGTAAAAGATACACAGGCATAATTTCTTATTTTAAATTATATTTTATCTTCCACAGACCGTTGCTATTTTGCGTTTTAAATTTGGAATATATTTAAAATTGAGCTTGTAATACGAGGAAGATGTAATCACTTAATTTATGATATGTATCTACATAATCTCGACTCTACTTCAAAAGTGTTTCGTTATCGCCATTATAAATAATAATTTTCCTCGTCTTATATTCCACATATGTCCCCACATAGGTTTAAAAATAAAATAAGAAAATAAATTATTAGTTAATGATTAATGATGACATTATTATTTAGTTCTATATAAAAATTTTATGAAATTAGACCTAAATAGATTTTCCTGAAATGTATTTAATCATTGTTATTAAAGAGTACTCAATATGAATATTTCTGCTACTCTGAAATTTATATTTGTGATCTCGGGGTATTAACCCTTCTATTAAGAACCCTGATGATAAATAAGAAATCTCATATGGTATGTGGAGCAATATTCGAAATTGCATAGAAAATTGTTGTAACTTTAAAATTAATTCTGTGTAATTAAATTCTGTGTAACAGTAGTAATAAAAAATAATTAACAAAACTACAATCATTCCAATCAGGTTATTATATTTTCAATTAACTGTAATAAAAGAATATGTTTTGCTATTATAATGAATTTTGTCTTCATTTAGGATGCTAATTCAAATGAAGGATTAGGATGCTAATTCAATTTCAAATCTGCAATTGTAGTACAACAATATAGAATTAAGAAGTTAGAAAGATTTACTTATACAGTCAATAAAATTCTAATAAATTTTATTGAATAAAGCACAAAACACAAAATGTATTCTGTCCTCACTAAGAATCACTTATATTGCTTGAAATACTTCGAGATCGTTAAAACTGATTTTTCTTCCCTGAAGGATAATTAATAATTGACAATCAATGAAATAAAAATTGTTGAGCTGTTCAACTATCCAGTTGCTACCACATAATTTAACTAAAAATGATTTATTATTCTACAGTATTTTGATAAAATAAGGAATAATGTTAAGGAATTTCTTAACAAGAACTGTTTATACGCATATTGGGTAAAATAATATTTTATTAAATTCCTCCAAGTGGAAAAATAAATGAATAAAATAATGAAATTTAAAAGAAAAATGTTTTTCTTTGTTACTTTATTCAAAAGATGCACATATAAAGCTGATTGGATTTTCTTAAGAATTATTCATAGTTCACTTTTTCATCGAAAAATAAAATCATTTCATGTTCTCAATTTTACAGTAACATAGAAAAATAAGCATTACAATAAAGTTGGCAGTTAAACAAATATTATTCTATTACGGGAATTTTTTATAAATATTAATATAATTTCTTTGTCAAAGTGAATTGAAATTTATTTTCAGTAACTTAATTTGGTACAAATTTCGATTTCTCTCTCAGATAAAGAGAGGAAAACATGCAATACAAAATGAAAAAGATAAGAAATCAATATTTTTGATTAAATGTAAAATCTCTATTGAAAATAAAAATTTGTTTATGTAATATTACTGATTTGAGCAATGTGTTATTTGAAAGAAAAAACTTTCCTGATTAAATGCCTACATATATTTATTTAGATCATTATAGAATGTTTACATTACTGTGCACAATTCCGATGAAATATAACTTTTTAAAATCTACTTTTTGAAAAATAATGTAAATTGAATAGCTTTTCAATAATAAATGATATAAAACTGCATTTTTTCATCTTGGCATTATAACTGCATCCTTTCATTGATTAATTTTTATGTTCCTAAATTATATCAGATAATTAATTTTCCTTCACTACACTGAAAATGATAAACAATATTTTATAAATATGTTGCGAACTTGACAAGAATCGATTTAAAACTTTTGATTGACATGATGTGTTTACTTAAAAATTCAGGCTTGTTCTGTCAACACTTAAATCAATTATTTTGATATATTAACATTCTAACATGTTCTAAGCTGATTTATGGCAGCTTAGTGACACTTTTTAGAAGTTGTAATAAATATAGTTTTTCTTCCTTTTTTCTTTTGCTTTTAATTTGGTGATTTAATTACATGTCAATACATTACAATGATACTTATAAGCAAATTTTATACATTTTCAGTAATCTTATACTTTCCAATTAAAACACTTTGCCATATTTAATTCAGAATGACATCATTCATTTTTTTATCTTCGATTGATACAGATTAGTCCTTAAATAGTTATTTAATTTACTTTTAATAGTTTTAACTTATCAATGTAAATAACTTAAACTATAAAAAAATAGAATAATGTAATTATAAACAAAATAATCTTCCATATTTTTACTAGGGTCTTAAAAAAGAAATTAATAATGGAATAATGATAATAACAACATATATTAATAATAACATAATGATAACATATTAATAATAACATAATGATAAAATATTAATAAAAACATTATGATAAACATAACTGTTACACAACATTTATAAACAAAATTAGTGCTTTAATGGCACATGACCATATTTTCTTGGTAAATGTTAAACCCAACATATCATGGGAAGTTTGATTTTAGAATAACGCATATCATGAAGCACTGCATATTATAAAAGAGGAAAATTATGATGCCACAGCATGAGGTTAATAAATATTCCAAATGGCTTGACCAATAACTTTTGATAAGTCATATATCATTAACATCAACCTCATTTTTTTTATCCATTTAGAACTAGGGAATAAATATCAAGTATATTGGTTACACATTTAAGTCATCTATCTCTAAAAAATGTGTTAATACTTATCATCCATCTTGCATTATATTAATTCTCATAAAAATCATGAGTTTAAAAAATGAATCGTTAAATGAAAAAAAAAAATGTTTTCAGAAAGTTATTATAATTGCTTTCAGAAAATAAGAAATGTGTCCAAAAGGACAAATTCTCCCAGGGATCTTAAATAGAAGCTTAGACTCTTGTAAATCATATTCATAACTCAAATCGACATGGGTATACTGTAAAAGAAAACATCACAATTTTTCAAAAGAAAAAGGAAAAGATTTCCAAGTCGGGATTTCAAACATTTGCCATATATGGTAGACTTGCAAATGAAAGTGAGTTTCACTCATACAAAAGCCATTCTTGCAACAGATAACGTAGCCAGCGTTTCGACAGAAATATAAATTATGCAAAGCAGAATTTTTTTTCTTGCTGTCGACTTTTTCTCTGTTCTTTTTTCAAGATCCTTTCACTTATTTTTTTAGACGATGTCATTTTGGCGAAGGAAGGAAAAACTCATGGGATATTTTATTGATCTTGTTTCATCAAAAGGATTTTTCTTCGACTGTTTTTATTCACTTTCTTTTTCGACACTTAAGTACTATTCAAGGACAACAAGAATGTGGAACAAAATGAAAGAAGAAAATAAATACAAATATTTTAGAGATGGAATTTAAAAGTTGAGTAAAAATGTATTTTTGAAAGAATTTGACAGGCTCGAGATGGATACAGAAATTTAAGTAGTCAGTGGGACATGAGTGGCAACGGGAACAGATAAAACGTTTCCACTCTTGAATCATCTAATTTTAGAGCTTAGATGATGGATTTCGACAGTACATTATACAGTGAAGATTCTATGTCGAACATCATTTGTAGATAGTAAACTGCTTACAAAGACAAACAAGAGAAGTCTACAAATTGTATCATAGAAGTTTTAAGACTCATGCTAGATTTCAGGCTATAATGGCACCATCAGCATAATCGCACAAACACCTAGACCTTCTGCTAAAGTACTGTCAAATGTCCAGCGCATTTGATAAGTTAGCAACATAACTGCTCATTAGAGAATTAAAAATGTTGAAATTGAAAGAGCTAAATTTAAATACACGCTATAGTTTAATTTAATGCAAAACTTAGTAAAAATGCATCAGAAATGTACTAAATGATGAAAATAGCTTATAGTGGAATCTGTCCAAGTAAATTAAATATTTTCAAACACAAACAAACTTTTTTTTAAATCGAAGAAATATTCTGGAAATTAATGAGCACACCGGAAGATCTAGTTCATCTAGAACATCTGAGGTTATAGAATAGGTGCTTGATTTCCTCAAAAAAATATCTGTATTCATCATTGAGAATGATAGGAGATTCTTCAAACATCAACGATGAAGCGATTAGGTGGCCCTCTGGCATAAAGATTTTAGCAAAATAAAAGTTTATACTAAATTTGCTGCCCATATTTTGAACATTAAATAAAAATCAATAAAAAATCACATTGCAGAGGTATCAAATCAGCTATTGAAAATGATACAAATTTCTCGAAATAGATATTATAGGTGACATAACATAGTCTTTTGAATACCTCTTAAACGAAATGATATGTGTGGGATGAAATTAAAAACACCTCACCATAAGCTAAAGAGAATTATTTAAAATTGAAACAATGTTCAATACATTATTTGATAGTAAGGAATAGTAAGGATAATTAGAATTTGTTCTAACTGACAAAAAATTACCTGTAAGTAAATAATTTTAGCTCGTATTATTTAAATGTTTTGAATCGTTCACTGACCGTTCAGAATACCGGAAAAAAATAGATGGTATTTGTTACGTAATAATCCAGACCAAGTTCGCTTATTGTACTTAAATTTTGGCAAAAAATGTCATTTTTGTATTGAATCCTCTTTCAAATTCATCAAACTTAGTCCTATAGACATCCTGTATTCCCTTTTAACTGAAAACAAAGTTAAAAAAAGTGATATTTTGGTGATTTTCTGACGCGTGCTTTGAATGAAATTTCCTAAATATATTGAAAGAAACATTTACAAAATTAATTAATTACTTTGAAAAATGTATTACAGCCGGAAGAACTTGTTTTTAATAAAAAGTTACAAGAAATAGCTTGATATTCGCTAAATAATTTTGATATGGCATCTGATTAATCTGATCTTTGATTGACATCGGATATATATAAAAAACCCAAAAATAAAGAGTTGATAATTTCTTCCTTTCAGAAAGGTGGTTGTTTTATTTTTCATACATTATTGTGTCCCAATGCCGTATAATTTACTTCTGATTCAAGTAGCATTTTGATTCTTAAACAAAAATATCCTAAATATATGAATAAATGTAACCTATCGTATGCTAGAATCGGGGCTCGAACCTGCAATGCAGCACCCACGTTTTCCAGATTAAATACCAATTGACTGCACCTACTTGTAAATTTAAGATAATATTTAAAAATATATCAATCTGAAATTTTTGTGCTCAAAACCCCTTCAATATTACTTTGACTGCAATTACAAGCATGCATTCAAATATGAATCACATATGTTAATTAGATAGTTTGGAAATGGCAATTCAAATAAAATACAATTAAATTAAATTCAATTTAAAAGCAGAAAAGTAATTGAAATAAAATATTTTAAAATAAGTACTAAAAATATACAGATGCATATATATTCAATGAAGCTGAATTTTATTTAACCACGGTTTGGGAAGATTTTCAATTTGATGTCACCAAAAAATGCTGAAAAGCAGTTTTTATTTTATTCAGGAGGAAATTGTGGTTAAAAAAATACTTGATCAAAATACTTTTGCAAATTTTCCAGAAATTTCTTAAATTCAATGAATTATATCAGAACTATTGTAGAATTCCGTTCTGAAAATTACATATTTTTTGAATTAAGTAACGTTTCTATAATATATGATATAATTAAATTTAAACAGAGAAAATGCAATGAACATTTTATGGAAGTAATATATTAAAAAATTCAAAATCGATTGAAATTACATAAATATGGGATTACAATATGATTCTTATTTTGGAAAAATAGTTTGTGATTGTGAAATTGAACCAGAAAAATTACATTTTAATTAATATTTTTCTTAATTTTTTAAAATTGTTAATTATAAATCACAAATAAAATTCTAATTTTTCTATCCAATACGATGCGTATAGGATTATAAAATGTATTTCTCCTTTGTGAAATTTCTGTATAAGAATCAAAAAGATTTCTAAAGATTGAAACATATAAAAATGATATCGATATTTTATCATTTATTTCGTTGTAAAATTTAATTACTGAAGAAAAATATTTGCATAGTTTCAAAAATACCACAAGCTACTAGAATTGGAGAAAGAAAGTGATATGCATATAAGTTAGAAATTATGAGTTTGGAACACAAATTTAATGAAACAACTTATTTTCCTTCACTCAAAGAAAAAGAAAACTACACTCATTTAAAGGTGAACAGAAGTATTAAAACAGGTTATGAATTATGTCCCTCAGGAATCCCTCATAATTTACATATTTCCTGAAATGAAAATAAAAAAAAGATTAATGAGGTGAAGGCAAATGATAAACTCAATCTAATTTTTACCTCGGCAAGCTGTTCATTCAATTTTATCTCACAAATCCCTATGTATCAGACAGCTATCAAAACCAGGATGATATTTAGTTAATTGCCGCTGTACAGAGAATAATATTTTCCGATGCAGCGTGTCATGACAAGCGATGATAATGAGTAAACGATATTGCTTTTGCACGTGTAGGATGAGCAATAATGAACAATTTCTGCACAGTTTTCTCAGTCTCTAGAACTGATTTTATTATTTCCTTCCTTTTCTGCATGTGTGGAATGAGTTCGTTTTCATATGAATACACGCATATTTTCCAAACAAATTATTAAATTATGATACTTTCTTTGTTCCCAACTGAAAGTTTACGAAATTTCTAAAGAGCGTTAAATGTTATACATTACTTTTTTACAATTCTAAAACTTGACTAATTAAAATACTGCATACTTCATTATGAAAGAGCTTTTAGTTTATTGCTTAAATTGAATTGAATAAAATTGAAATTTTCAAATACAGTACCTTTATAGAGATTCAAGAAAATTAATTTAAATAAAAATGAATATTATTACCTCTAATTTTTGTGTTATTTCTGAATGATTTTAAATCCATACTTTATGATCAAGTAATTTGAGGCAATAAGAAATGCTTATAAATGTAATGCTTTATTTACTTTAATAAATTGGCCAGAATTGGAGAGTCTAAATTCAATCTTCATCATTTGTTCTCCTTATTTCCTAGTGAGATTTATATTTTACAAACTTCCTTTAAAGATAAAGAAAATATAAATATAGAATTTAAGAATTCTTAGGTACAAGAAAGTGACAGTTTTATCTTTAATAAAACTATTTTTCTATTTTTAAAATTGTGTCGTTTTTTGAAGACAACTTCATTGGTTCTTTCACAATTTATCTGGTAACTGGGTTGGGCCGCGGTGACCTAGTGGTAAGGTCTCGGCTTGTGAAACGTAGGGTTTCAAGTTCAAAACCCGATTCCACCGAAGAACCGTCGTGTAAGGGGGTCCATTGCCCGTTAAATCCGTCATACCAAATGTCCTCCCGCTGGTGTGGCATGGAGAGGGAGGTGCTAATTCAGGTGTCGTCCTTGTCATCTTACTGCGGTTCGAAATTACGAGGTCCGTCCCAAAATAGCCCTAGTGCTGCTTTATAACAGGACGTTAATATAACAAAACGAAACTGGGGTAATATTTTAAAATCCTAGCTTTCAAATCATGGTATTTTCACACAACTCCCCGTAATCAATTTCCAAAAATTTTAGATATATCAATCCTTATAATAACGTACTATACAATTAATCAAGACTATTAAAAAGACTATTGGAGTAGAAGAAAAATTCTTCATCTTGGCTTCTAAGTTTTGGATAAATGAATTCATTTTTGACATTTAACATAATTTTCTGAATTTGAAATTGCTAGAATTAACGCTTTCATCGCAAAATTATTTTTGCGAAAGGTCTAAAATAGGCTATGAATTAATGAAAGTATTTACATTAAAATAAACATCAAAATATAAATTATAAAAGCAAATATATCAACGTATGAAATTTGAATGACAAATAGTTAAAAATAAATATTTCGTATGAACTTTATACTTTTGGTGCAAGTTTATATTTTTATAGGGACACTATAAATTTAAAAATTCTAATCGTTCGATCATAGATCATAATCAGATTAATCATAGACCATTTTAAAGATCCGTTATGTAATTTATTATCAGATATAAATAAATATGTCAATTTAAAAGCTATAGCTTCAACTTTTAGAAAAGATCTTTCAGTAATTCATCCATCTTAAGCAAATATAATGTAGAAGCAAAAGAAAGCAGTTGAGTAAGAGGATAAACTCTTCACTGAAAAATACACATAGCTCGTGTGCTTATATAAATGTGTGCGTAAAGTTTTAAATTCTCTGCTTATACAAAAAAAAAAACTTCATTTATTTTCTTAAATATTTTCAAAATTGTATTTGGTTTATAAAATTTGATTTGAAGTTTTGGGCTTTAGTAAATAGTTTATTCAAACGTCGAGAAATGCAGAGAAAATAAACAATTTCAAACGCAAAAAATTATTAAATTTAATGAAAAAAGGATTTCTTTTTCTCTGACTTGAAAGAAATAATGTATTTTTATTTTGTTTTTTATGTTCATTCTGTTTCTGTGAGTATGCTTTGATTTAAACTTTTCATAAAATAAATTTTTTCAAGTGTACTCTGTTTTCTGTTAAAATTTATTTCTTTTTTTATCACATAGTGTTTACTAAGCGTTTAGTGTACATTTCTTAAATACGTTTCTTGATATTTTAAAGAATCTTCTTATTATAAGGTATTAAAAAGGGAAAATACAAAAAGTTTCAATTGCCAAATGCAAATAGTACGGAAGCATATAATTTTTTTTAAACAATACAAGGAGTTTATATCATCATTTTAAGAAAATCATCTGAAGTTGTAAGGCTACCTGCAATATTTTATTATAAAATACGTTGTCGTTTTACAATAAAAATTACAAACATCACTTGGAATTGTGGAAAATGCAAAAATAGAATGTAATATTCTATGACAAATTGCAAAAAAAAAAAAAAAAAAAAAAAATGTGGCTTTTTGCAATTAGTTTCATTCATCGTCTGAAACGGCTTAATTTAATTTAATTTAATTTCTAATTATCAATTTGCTGCCTGAAAATATCATATAAAATTTCATTATCAGTATCATTTTATTATTAATATATATGCTTATTATGTATTATTATATAAAGCATGATAGTAAACCCCATTTCTCTATAACGTTTAAGACATTTGATTTTGGGAGATTCGTATTCTTCTACTAAACGCATTTTATTTGAGTCCTTTTTATCATTCCGGACATGATCATTTGAAATTTTAATCAATATACACATATTTTTCTGACTGAAATTTTTCACACGCAATTTTTTTATGAATTAAGTAAAGTACCACGGATGGTACTTTACTTAATCCAGAATTTACAAAATTATATTTTTCATGATCTCTTTCAGTGGATGCTTAAGGTTGCGGAAGAATGGCACGTTTCAGTTTTAAGTCTTGAGACCCAGCATTTTCGCTATGTCTAAAAGGGGAAAATGGATTTTTTTTATTTAGGATTTACAGAATTTAACTATCGGAAGGCTTATTTATTTTGGATATATTCTTCAATTTTATTATTCTCCCAATTTTTGAATAATATGACGTAAAGAGGATGATCCCATCACGTATAAGCAGTTACCATCACGAGAGTTTCTGAAAATATATACGGATCGATAAAAATTAAATACTACTTATGATTTTATTTCAAGACTAAAGTTCTCTCAAAACTATTGCCGAATCTTATTTCATCTCTCTTCAAATAAAATAAAAACATATATAAGTTGTGTTTTAGAAATTTTAGGTTAATTAATAGCTTGTTAGACAATAAGTCAGTTGAATATTTTGGCACTTATATTATTATATCAGAAAACGGCTTTTAAGCCGAGTGAGAAAAAAAAAGATGCGTAAAGGTTAGATAATTTATTTTTTAAAAGGAATAGACTTTTATTTTTTGAAAACGAAGTTTCAGGCATAATATTTCATTCCATTGAGTATTACAGCATTCGATACTCTTCCTGCCTTTTATTTATTATTTTTGCACTCAGATGCCTTAAGTATCCATTGAATGTTAATAAGTAATTAAATTTTACTATATTGTTTCAATTTGTTTTCTTTTATGAGTATGATATTCATTTGGGCAATTTTGAGATCTTTAATTTTTATTCCTTTTCAAAAATATTTTTCTTTAGTAAAACAACGAAGTTTTTGTTCTAATTTCTGCTCCAATATATTTTTTAAAAAAATGTGATGCATCCATTCATGGACATCGATAATGACAAAGAAAACAAACACATTAAGAAACGATTAAAAAGAGGATATATCTTAAAATATTTTTCTCTTAATATCGCTTCTTTTCATTTTCCACACATCCATTGAGCTTAAAGAAAAGAAACTGTTATTGCTGGTAAAGGTTTGAACAACTAAATCGTAGAAGAACTACTTTTTTCTGGATGATATATAAATGCGTCAGATCGTGCGGTTTAGCTTTTACCTCGAAGCAATTTGACCTTCAAAGCAATCGAACCGACGAACACGACACCTTAGAATACCAGTGAATGATGACAGTAACATAAAAAGAAAATGAAAAGAAAAAAAAATGATGAGCACCCTTCTCCCTTCAAACTTTTGGAACACTCAACGTAATTCATTTTATTTGATCTAGCGACCTTCCTGCAGAAGGCAGCTATCGCCTCCTTGTTGAGTTTCTGGTTAATTACTCTGGACACGTGCCACATTTTCCCACGCGCGCTTTGTTTCCCCTCGTGTTCAACCCTTAAATTTCTTTCCTTTTTACTCCCCCTTCCTTTTTTTTCTTTTATTTTTCAAGTAGAAAAATTTTAGAAAGAAAAAAAAGGAAAGCCATTGTTACAAGCTAGAAGCATTATGAAAATGTTTCGTTGAATATAGCAGCTTTTGGCGAAAATCGTCTTCAATTTATTTTTTTCCTGCATTCCCTTCTCAGTTTTTTATTTATTTATTTTCTTTAAAAGACAGATTTGCTGCAGTGCCTTTTGTGTTTGTTTAAAATCTATCGATTTCGTTTGTTTCCCGCTAATCAAGAAAATGTTCTTTCAGAAAAAAGATTTAAAAAAAAGCATTTATAAATTAACAACAATCATGAACCAAAGGCACATAATCGATTATATTTTACAACTGACAGCAAATCTTAACTTATTTTTTCAGTAAAAAGGCAATATTGGAACTTTTCAGTTTATTTCACATTTTGTAGGTGCATTTTTCCACTCTGGCATTTTTTTCCCCGTGAAAATAAATATAGATACGTTCAATTTTTTTTAAAATTTTTATTTTGCGTAAAAAAATACTGCAATTTAGAATGTACTGTCACGCTCATATAAATGACAAACCGTTTTGAAGTCTTCCATTAATCAGTCGGCTTTAGAAGAAATTAACAATATGCAAGTAATTTTTTAGGTTGGATTCGAGATTCTTCCTTTGTGTATATACCATTTGAAGAGATCAAAGTTAAAAAAAAATCGCATCACTTCCAAAAACATTATTGTTCAACACTTTCTTTAAAGAAATATTGTATAGTTTGGCAGCCATGCTGTCACAGACATATCTTACATTGTTTGAATTCCACCGGCATGCTTTATTTTCTTGACCAAAGTCTCTTTTCAAGAGTCTAATGACAGCTCTGAATAGAGACTGTGTGGTGGCATTAGCTGTGATGCATTTATCTCATATTTGGAATTCTAAACTATGCAAATTGAATTGTCCATTAGTTCACCAGAAGTGGCAGAATTTATATAATGCAATTTAACTTCCATCAAAATTACTGGTCTCATAAATTGTATTCTTTCTGTATGAAATTAAAAAAGGAAGTAATCTCCAAACTCAGGAAATATCTTGGACAAATAGAAAATATATTGTATTTTATCTTTAATATCAAAAGTCTCGATTCGCTTAGAAACGTGATTCTCGATATTTTGGAAATAAATCGGAGGGAACCATTATCCTTTAATTGCAAAAAGAAAGACAATTTCAACTCCTATATAAAAGAAAAAACAATATGCTTAATTATTTAGTTCACTTTCATCATTTCTCTGCCCAAGAGATACTTAATGATTGTGTAACGCTAACTAAGTATTGGATTCTCTTTCATCCTGTACTTTGATGGAAGTTAAACGGAACAAATTGTATCATTATTAAATAAACCAATTATTTTACACTCAATAATTTCCCAATAGGCCAAATGCTTTTACCAGATAAGTGTTGAGACGAAGATGTACACTTATAGGTTTCTCATTAATTGATGGCAAATGAATACAGTTCTAATATTTTCCAGTGAATAGTCATGACTCCGTGACTTGTGAGTGAATGATTATTCTCAGTTATTATTCCTTTGCATTTCCTGTTAGCTACTGAATTTTCCTAGTATTCTCTTAAGCTTTATTAAGTTCTCCTTGATGGTGGTTTATAAGGAATCATCCAATTCAATAATTTAATTTATTTTGAATGTTCCTCTTTAAAATAAGTAATAAAACTCTACATTTAAGGATTTATTCAGCTTTTTGTTAATTTATTTACTTTTTTGGTTAGTTTATCGAAACAAATTCATAGGAATATTAAACCTAAAATAAAAATTATCAAAAAAGCATTTGATAAAAATGTAAATTCATCAAACACATTTATCTCGGATTACCTCCAGAATATGCATAAATCAGTATATGAGCCTTCTTACATATAAATGCATATGTTTGTGTCTGCTCGTAAGCCAGATCTACAGAATCGTGTTCAATCATACATTAAATTGAATGCATAAAGCGATGCAATGTAGCATTAATAAATCTTTCAGGATACTATTCGAAGAATAAGCTTACGGAGGTTAATAAATATGCATCATGTTTAAGATTAGGGTCCCTCAAAATCAACAGACTGATTTTTCAATTTATCAGCAAGAAGTATTGCTGACTTTTAATGATAAAAAAACTTCGATTTCGAGGCTGCATTGCAACAAATATTGATATTACCCGAGGTTGTGCATATTAATTCCTTTGCACTCACAAAGTCAACAGAGCACTTTTTTTTACTTATTATATGAACGAAAATGTTAAATATGCCATATGAAAATACATTCAGAGTATAAATAGCTGATGAAATTTTATCCAGTAATTAAAATAGCTGATGAAATTTTATCCAGTAATTAAAATAATTGATGAAATTTTATCCAGTAATTAAAATAA
>JAPMOR010075873.1:132732-166793 GCA_026543865.1 Argiope aurantia | reverse complement strand
TAAATATATATCAGACGGGTGCATTGTACGTTCATACAGCTGTATTTAATTCAACACTTTGCTAAGTAAAGGATTTAAAAATTGGTATTAGAAATGCTGTGGAGAGAATTCGCATGTCACCAAATATTCCATTTAGCCTGAGGAAAGATGTAAAAGGCGATAAACAGAAAATTTAATCTAGCGCAAAAATAGGCTTAACCGTCGACAGATGAGTAATCACTATGATTTATTTATGAAAATTGATGACTACATCTTCCAAAACTGTCACAAGAATGGATTTTGCATTAACTCAAAAAATTATTTCTCTAATGACATCAATTTCATTTCTAAGCAATTTCTTGTGAATTTTTAATATTCTTTAAATTGACTTTAAAGCACAATATGTAATGTATTTCATGTGATAAAAATAAAGCTTATTCATCAAAATATTCAGTTGTGTGCATTTGCAGATGTTTATATTAAGATTTTAAAAACATGCTTTTAACTACGAAATTAACTATGAAATAGGAGTTTTACTTCCATTTTTATTTCGAAGTATTTATAATTAATAACAATTTGCAAACACAGAAATTTATAGACAATTGATCTAATTAAATTCTTCTGTTTTTGGTCATATAAAATAACAAGGTGAAATTAAAAAATGTATTCCATATTAATCGTTTTAATAACCTAAATTGTTAATATTCGGGTGAACAAGCTGGTCGACAGAGCCGGCTAGTTTTTAAATAAATCAATTCACAACATTCTTCGTTTTATTTTGAGCACGTTAACTCATATTTTCGATCAGCGTATTTAAACTAATTTTATTTCGCACGAAATAAAAGTATATATTTGATTTACACCATTTTTCCCTTCCTAGAAATACAAATACTATTTGACTAATCCTTCGAATTGACAAAGACGAATTTCCCCCAATTTTTTTTATTCTATTTTATTTTTCTAATAGTAAGGTACATAAGAGTAATAGGACAAGTACTGCTAGCACGTCCACTTGGCAGTTTCAGCGTTTGTTCAAACATTTACCAAAACAGAGTGCTATTATTTTAAAGTGAAAACTAAGAGATGTTGCAGCGCATTTCTTCATGGTTCTTGCATGAATCACAAGGGATTTCATGCGCCTGGCTTTAGATAAATAAGGCCACTAGCGTCTGAAATACTAGCGTTTTGTTATTCTTTCAACATTCTAGAATATTTTTTCAGTTTAAATCCTCATCCTTATTTCAATATGGTTTTGCATATGGGTTGAGAAATTCCGACGATCTAAATTTTTGACAACGTATGGAAGAGGTTTTTTTAGAACTTTTTATGAGATTTTTGTAATTTTTCATTTACTTTCGAATTATTTCAAGTGGAAGGAAATAAGACTTTGTTGTGAAAATAAGGAAATTGCATGGTTTTATGTTTGTTTATTTCGCTTGATTGAAATTATGTTTGATAAATATTAATTTAAAAAATAGAAAAGTATCCAAATTAGTATCACAAAAAGGGTGCTTTTCGAAAATTTATTTTTTAAGATTAAATTCAAATTTTTTTAAAGACTTGAAATAGATCTATAGCACTTGTTTATAATTTTCTACAATATAACCTCAACCAACATAATTTGAGCTTGAAATAAATTTGTCCATATTATAAGTTTGCTTCTAAAAAATTGAAAAATGAAAATACTGTCTCCTCTTCTTGTATATAAAAATTTCTCTCTCCCTCTTCTTATATATGTGTTTTCTCACACTTTTAACAATTCTGATATTTATTCTGAAAGCAATATTTAATACCTCTAATCAATATTCATTTCACTAATATACTAGATTAGGTTTTGCTGAAGAAAAATCAACAAAGAAATGTTACTTGCATCTGGGTCACAATGTCGTGATATATATATATATATATATTGGAAATAAACAATTTAATAAATAAAAAGCCATTGATATTTCCAAATATTTATTAAATAGTGTTAGCTCTCATTTTTAGTCTTATAATGAGGAGAATGTCCATATAGGCTATAAACAGCGTTCACACGAGGCCAACTATTGTGTGCATGGAAGGCCACGCCAATCTCAGGAACATCACCTGACTCTCAGGACAATGGATAAAGGTTGTCTCATCGGGACAACTATTGCCATTGTCCCATTGTGGCCACGTGATCTTCCTGAAGTAGAACGTGGCGTTTTATTGAACACAGTATTCGGCATCGTGTGAACCCTGTCCTACTCTGAAAAATATAAGGCAACGCATTTCTATAGCATATTTTCTTCTGTCTTTTACTATAATCTGATCTGATATACCTGTATTATGAACTTTTTTTCAATGATTGGTATCGAAATTTAAAGATAAATCGTTGAAGATTCTTTTAAGGATATCAGAGTAGGCATGCATGTGATAAAATTCTGCTATGGTACGAAAATCCATTCGCAGCTTCTAAAATTTTCACAGCATTTTTCCGTGTGTCTCATTATAATTAGATAAAAGTATGCTTATTAAAATTACCTTTCTCTAAATACAATGAAATAAAAAAAAATGAAAATATTGATATAAATTAATATTATTTTCACTTACATAACTTAATGGGACATGAACAAACTGAAAAAAAAAGGATTTTCGTTTATTTCTTAAAATTCTGGTGTTTTTAGAAGCATTTCATTTTTAAAACATGAAACCTTTATTAATAGGAAAAAGGTCAAACATAAAACTGTCAGCACAATTCATATGAATCCCTTATTCTATATTATTCTTATATTAGCAATATTTTATTCAGTTTTATAGCAGCTGTAAGTTGCTAAACTTATATATGCATTTACATATCAAACACACACCCTAAATTTTATAGATAAAATTCTTATTTCCATAAGCTTTCTTATTTTATTTTTGATTCAGTAGAAATTCAAATCATTATTCTTTTCCTAGATTATTTTGATTATATCTCAAAAAGAATCCGAATTCAATAAAGCGTAAATGTTTTTTGTGTTTGTATGCAAAAGTTTTACAGCGCTATTTATTCTGAAATAATTTTACCAATTACTATAATTCTTACACAAAATCATTTACTAATTATTGCCAGTCTAGTGGGTGACGGTTTCGAGACGCCAAGAATTTGGTGATTGGTACAGTAGATGTTGCCAATTATGGTAAAAGCGAACTATAATTCTTTAAATGAAAGATCTTCTTTCCAAAGAATATCAAATATTATTTCTGATCCAATAGAAATTCAAAACACAGTTATTTTTCTGAATTATTTTGACTAAGTTCTAGACAAAAAACAAATTTTAAGCATGGTCTTGTACATTATAAATCTTTCAAAAAGAAACCAAATGCAATAAAACGTAACCGCTTCTGGTATTTTCATACTAGCTTGGCAGAGCGATTTATTTTGAAAGAATTTATTGCTATGCTTGTGTGTATATGCTGTTGGGAATTCTTAAAAAAAAGAAATAACATGGATACCCTTTCAGATAGTTTGGCCAGGCATTTCCGCGGCATAACAAAGTACAAAAGGCAACTTGGGCGTTTCCGTCACTGCTTTCTAAAGAAAGATAATGTGTGTTTCTTGTTTCTTTAATAAGAAGAGTCACTTAGCTAAAACATAGCTCTCAATGAGATGAAAAAGTGTAGACTTGTCTGTCAAGACATTTCCGAGAAAAGTGAAATCTTCCAATAAGGAAGTAATAAAAATTTCCTTGGGGAGGAAAATAATTGCTGGAGTGACAAGGGAATTTACTCAAATAAATGCACTAGGTGAAATTTTATGTATTTAGAGTGAGGAATCTTGTTTTGTACACAAGCATTATTTCCTGCATTTACCTATTTATGAAACTGATGCATAAACGGAATATATGAGAAAAGCGTGTCCGTGTTTACAAATTATTAGAAACAGCAATGAAGGCTTTGTTCTTTTATATTTAAAGGAAAATATATAATATTTGAAAAAAAAATGATTTACTTTAAAATGGACACTTCCGATTTGGAATCGATATTAAAAGGATTTAGCAATTTTAATTTTAGTTTTTTAAAAATTTAATTATGTATTTTTATTAAACTAGTTTATTTAAGTTTAATTATTTTAGTTTATTTATTATTTTAATTTAGTTAATTTTATTTATTTAGCAATCTTAATTTTAGTTATATTTATACTGCACTTTGAGGAAACACAAAACAATTTTGGCATAGACTTTATAATTTTGAACTGTGTTCAAAGAACAAGATAGATGTCTGAGCCGGCATCACTTCTCGAAACTTCTGCACCGCATCAGCTAGATATCCCCCTCCCGATAAATTTAATCACTACCAGATACACTTAAAACAGTTCTTCGGTGGAAGTTTGCTTGGAATCTAGAATCATCCGGCCGCAAAAGATTTAAGAGGCAAAAAATTAGAAAAGTAGGAAGGAATTAGTATAAGAATTTTTTTCAATCTTAAGAATAAAGGAGCCTTTGTAGCTCTTTGAATTTCAGCATTGGCTTTTCAAGAAGAAATGCATAAAGATTCAATTAAAAACTATTGAATACTTATATGGGATTAATTTCACACTCATAAATTACAGACATAAACACAATTAACTCTAAATTTCCCATTCTTTATATTTAGACTACATCTAGATATACCTAAAAATTTATCGAGGATTTGCTCTTAAAATTAAAAGTGAAATATGAAATAGAATTTTCCTTATTTTTTTTCCTCGGACTTTTTACTTTGAGACAGGATTTCAAGCTTTTCAAGCTTAAATATTAAATGGATTCCTTTAAATTCAGTGTATTTTTTCAAAAGTGTATAGCATATTACATTGTAATATGTGGGGAAATGCATATAAGAGTCTTTTACTTTATGGCTTCTATCCTTACACTTTATGGCTTTTTAGAGGAATACTTTAATTTCAGAAAAAAAAACAATTCTGCTTGGAGACTCAGTTAATTTCCGATTTATATCTTATTGAAATTTACAAACGAACATATCTTTTTTTTAATGAAAAACAAATGCTAATTCATTATTTTTTTTATCTGTATTTTCATTTTATTCATATTTTCATATAAATATATCCCATCTTTTTTTAATTCTATTTGCCAATTTAAATTGTTATTTGATTTTAATCAGGGAGAAACGTTTAGAGCATTTAAAATATTAAATAGACTTTATTTATTTAGATAAACAAACACATTATGTGTTAGTAATAATGCGGAATGAAATCTTACTTGTGATTTTGTATCAGAAGAAATTGCCCTCTTTGCTTATTTGAAACGGATTATCTCTATAACAGATTTAATAGCATGGCAAATGCTCCTGATTCTTTGACAAGAAATTGCTTTCGTCATAAACAACTGTTGATCGACTTTATTAGTTCTCACATAGAATTTTATTGGTCTTAAAAAACCTGAGAAGCTACCCGTTTGATGCAACTGAAATTTGTAATTGATTATATGTTCTTCTCCTTTTGATTCTTTTCTTCTGTCCCTTGATTGGCCTTTTCTTTCGAAGTTGTGTTCCGATTGGTCATAAAGAGACTTTAAGGCCAGGTCAGACTTGCAAAAACTAGATGTTTGTGCAATAGAACATGAAATCAAACACTCCAAAGGAAGAAAGCTGCAGATGGGGTATTTATCAATGAATTAGGTAAAAGAAGGTCTAGCCAGATAAAATATGTTGCCTAGATTTAATGCTTACCAGGAATGTTAGTAATAAAATTAGTAGTTAACCGTTGCTAATAATAAAGTTGAATATGAGTGTGTGTTTTGGCGCTCTACAGGCCATCTCATTTGGCCTAAGGCTACCAAATTTGGTACAAATATATTGTTTAGGCAGGAAATATGTACTTCCGAGCAATTTTTTTGAAATTTTGTTTAGAATTTTAGTTAATTAAAAATTAAGCTTAATTTTGGCATTTTCCCACGATAACTTCCGGAAATGTAATTACACAAAAATGAATTTTACTCCGTTTGATAATTTAAAGTTTAACTTTTTAATGATACCAATTTCATTGTCAAGAATAATTTTGGCAATTTTTTATTTTATTTTTTTGCGTAATTTTTAGAAGATTGAATTGTTAAACTGAATTCAAATCACTTTCATTGTTTCATTAAAAACTTAATCTCGTGATTTTCATTCATGGCTGAAAGAAGCTAAAGAAGAAGTATTCTAATTAATATCTTATGTATGTAGTTCACAAGAAGAAGAATAAAAATTGAAATGAAATCCCGCGAAATTTAAAAGATAGATAAAGTGCACATTTATGATTTTAATAGTGCTATGTTATCATTAGATTCATCTGCATTAGAAGGATTCAAGTGCACAATGAGCAAAGCTCACGTATAACATTTAAAGTAATCCAGTTTTAATGTCTGATAGTTTGACGGAATCATCAAGTTACTTCTAAATTATTTAACTAAAATTAAATATAAACTTTATCCTTTGTCCCAAAAGCTTCCATTCGAAGAATAAATGTTAAAATATGAACCAATTATTATTGTGCTTTTATCTCTTTGATAACAATTATTAAATTCAATAGCCAAAATATTCTTTATAAAAGACCATTTTAGTGGACAGAAAGAAAAGGTTTACTCTATCTTTATAAGTCATAAAAATAAGGCTTATAGTCTCAATCAACCACTCATAAGGTTATATAATTTTTCTTCTCTTTTGAGCAATAAAATCCAGAAAAATCAAAAATTTTAATCCAGCAGATGAAACTATTTCCATATGGATAAACAGTTAGGTCAATTCACCTCTCAATGATTTTATCCGGAATTTGACATGCATTTTAAATCAGTAATTTTGGAACGAAGAATCTACAAATTTCACTCGTCTAGCTTGTTCCGACTTTAAGTCTGGTGTTCATAGACTTATTTCATTCTAAACGTAACTATACAACGTAAGGGTACTAAAAGTAGAATTTTATCGAAATTCAGAAATCAATTTTTGACTGATTATAATACTGTCCTCACTTCATATAGGAGAAAAAAACCATTGAAAATTTTAGAGATCTTAAATAATTTGTAATATGCACTGGAGATATACATACAGCTTAAATTTAATCCTTTCTACAAAGTAAATGAAAATATCAAACTCTTGACATCAATTTCACGATTAAAAATATCATCTTTATTAACGAAAGAAACGATATTTTTGCATGGATATCAATAATTAAAACGACTCAAATGATCTACCCGAAATTATATCGTTAATTATCAAAAATAAAAGATTCCTCGGTCGTTAGGTAAAGATGTCACGATATTACTTTGAAGCTGAAAATTAAGATTTAAAAAAAAGAAAAAAAGAAAGAAGAACATTCAGAGAAGTTCTCTGATAAGAAGAAATACATGATAAAAGAAAAATCTGAAAAGTTAAATTTAACGAGATTCCATTTCCGAACCTCAAAATTTATCTCAATGCAGGCATTACAAGCGCAAGCATTTGGATTCGTAGATTTTTTTTTCTTTCACTCTCTTTTCTTCCATCCATCCATCCGTAAAACTTAATTTAAAAATTTAAGCAGAAGGAGAGTCATCATTCGCTTTCGCTTCCAATCTTATACATGACCATATAAAGTTAGAAAGGAAAAAAAAATCCAGAAAGGAAAAATTTTAGCAGAAGAATAAATGAAAAAATCAAATATATATATATTGAAACCAATGAAAAGCATTTGAGTGTTCATAAAAAACTGAAGTTTAATTATTGCTTGGTTTGCTAATTTCTGGCTTTCGAAGGTTTGGTAAAAAAAAAGTATAAGATTAGAAGCCAATCTGTTGTAAATACTTTTTTAATCTTTGAAATTTCTATAATGATACCTGTTGCTCTGATTAGAAATAAAAGTAAGCGTTTTAAAAATCAGCGAGATACAAAGTAGAATTATTTTAAATATATTTTTATTCAGGTTATATTTGTTTTTGCTCCTTATATTCATTTATCTGTTATTGTGAAATATGTTAAAATGATTGAAGCTGCGTAAAGGCTATTGTCGAACCAATTATGCTGATTTGGATCGCTGTGAGATTACAAGAACGACACATATGTTCCAAATCGCTACGCCACAGTGATGCAAGGACCTCTAACGACAAACATGGCAAACACCTACACCGTCATAAACGGCTGATCATCAGGTATTGCACTTGAAATTCCTAGGTTAAAGTTTTATTACTTGACCATCATAGCACGTTCTATAATATCATCGCGAACTCGATATATTTTTGGCAGAAAATATAAATATAGCGTAAAATGTTTTCCATGATATTTATGGAAAAACACATGAATTGTTAAGTTAAGAACTCTACCATACATTTTTTGATCACATAATTTTAATTCACTTTATTAAGACATCATTCACTTTATGTTTATGATCTTATACAGTTTCAGACATACATATGCAAAACATGCTTTGAAGAAACTGTCGAGGGGTACTTTAACAATTTTTATTCTTCTTGATTTCAATGAAATGATCCAATTTTTATTATTTGTCAAGGAGTCTTTGTCCAAGCAAAGTACCTCACAGGAAGGCAGGAAGTAGGAAAGAGAGACCGTAAGAAAGTATTCGGAGCCTATATAATTTTAGAAAAGAATTTGCCTATTCAGTATTTTGATTTGTGGGGCAAAAATATAGCCCGCACGGCTCAGAAGTTAAAGTAATAGTGAAGTCGGAACTCGAGTGGATAGAAAATTATTTTTGATTTTAATTGATTTGAAATTGTCATTTACATATGCATATATACAGGTTGATCGGTAAAGTCTATTTAAACTCTTTAAATTCAAAACGATACCTCGTATAGCGGTGGACATAACGTGTGCTTATAGTAAAGTGAATATGTTAACTTAAGGAGACAAGTTGCAGCTCTCCTAGAAGCGAAATAAAGAAGTTAAAGAAATAACTCAAAAATAAAAGAGAAAATCCCAGTTTGAAAAATTTATGTAATATCGTAATAAAAACACAGGAAAAAGTTCCGTGGAGTTACCTGTAAAATTGACGTACATATTTGCAATTAAAATAATGAACTTAATTTGACTTGAAAAGCGGATCGCCTAAAAATGAAAAAGTGTCGTCCGGTATTCTCATACAGTTTTCCCGAGTTAAGTCACAGCGAAATGAAATTTAAGCAACGAAGAAAGTAAACGACAATAAAAAAACAATCTGAAAAACGCTCTTGAAGGAGGTGGGGCATATCGAAGAATACAGTTTTCAAGTCGAACCATTGTTCAAGGCACGGGAAGTTTATAATTTTAATGGAAAATATCTTCGTCAATTTTTTATATAACTATGGAACATTTTCCAACGGTTTTATCATGGTATAACGTATACTTTTCTATTGGGTTGTTCGGAAAGTAATTTCGTTTTTTCCCGAAAGAGCATTTAATTGTATTTTTTTGCACCCAACTTCACACCCGTATAATTTTTATATGCTTTAAGAGCCCATATAGCAAGGCTTGTGTGTGAAAAATTCCAATTAATTCTACGCAGTAGTTTTTGGTTGGTGCCCTTTTAAATATGGAGAGCGATAAGCAGCATTTTCGACATATCTTACTGTTTTACTACAGAAAGGGTAAAAATGCTGTTCAAGCCAGAAAGAAATGGACCAATGTGTATGGAGAAGGTGTGTTGACAGTACGCCAGTGCCAGAACTGGTTCGCTAAATTTTTTAGACGGTAAAACCTTCACCTCAAATGAGGAGGTCAAAAACCACCTCAATCAGTTTTTTTGGCAGCAAAGACCAAAAATTTTATGAGCGTGGAATTATGCTACTACCAGAAAGATGGCAAAAAGTGTTGGACCAGAAGGGCCAATATATAATTTAATAAAGTATTTGTTTATTATACGAAAACTGTCTTTCATTTCCACAAAAAAAGAAAAAAGAAAAAAAAAAAAAAACGAAATTACTTTCCGAACAACACAATAATTGGACTTTCTGGTACATCTTTATTTTTTGTGATTTCCTTATTTCGTCACTAGGGGCGCTATAAACAATTTCAAATCACTTTACAATAGGGAAACGTTACTTCCCTGGCAATACTAGACTCCGTATTTGAATTTAAAGTTCGTAAAAGTATTTTGCTGATCACGCTTTATAAAAACATATAAAATATGTATACATATTTTTCTCTTTATTTGACACACAAACATATATACATATGAATTAATGAGAAGATCTTGTGTGGTCATAAAAATCATTCCCTTTAATTATTGCTATGTTTTGTTAACTATTGACTTTTAACATATATTAGAAAAGAATTAAGTTAAAATTATCTATTTAAAATTACGAAGCTGACGCGTGTAACTTTTCATATCTTACAACTTTAAACGGATAATTCTTGTATATATATAAAAATTTGTTTCGTGTATATAGGAAACGACTCTAACGATTTGAAACAAATTTTATATTTAAATATTGTTTTGGTTTTTAAATTTATCTTTATAGGTGTCTTCGCTGAGAAAACTCGATTTTATACATAAAAAAACCCATTTTTTATAACTACCTATTAAAGCCTTTTTCTATCTGTTCTGATGCTCACAATGTCATACAGCGTCATCTCGGAAATTTTTGTGGTAGTTGCATTGTTGCATTGATTTGAATTTAAAGTTATTTGTGAGATGGATGACCACTGATGGATGTGAGAGGAAGTAAGATTGAAAAAAAATCATATGTAATTAGTATATAATTCGTATCTAAATATTTTCTCCGAAAAAATACAATTTTACAGAAAATATAACCCTGAGCGAAGTTTGGTTTCCCAGATTTTAGAATATGAAATCTGCAACTTTTGGATTGTGTAAGGATTCAACCTTTCATGTAATTGTTCCTGGTTTCCAACTAATATAAGCTAAAGATTTTTTTTTTACTACTGTATATATTATTAGTCTTAAGAACTTTTATTTTGATTGACAAAGTTTAATCTCATACTTTTGATTTGGTTATATTAACGTCCCGTTTGAAGCAATACTAGGGCTATTTTGGGACGGACCTCGTAATTTTGAAGCTCGGTCAGATGACGAGGACGACATCTGAGCTGGCACCCCCCTCTCCACACCACATCACACCAGCGGGAGGACGTTTGGTCATGACGGATTTAACGTGCAACAGACCCCCTTACACGACGGTTCTTCAGTGGAATCGGGTCACGAATCTGAAACCCTCTGGTTCCGAAGCCGAGACCTTACCACCAGGCCACCGTAGCCCTTTATATCATACTTGGAATATTTTGTTGAAGATATTTTGTGGTGTAAAACAGGCTTTTTTGTATTATGAAGCAACCTGCTTTTTTTATGTAAGCCATATATCTTTTCAGAGTGCATGAGTGTAACTATGCAGTCTTTATTAAGTTAGAGAAGAAATAAAACTTCAGCAAGGAAAAAAATTCTAAAACAAATGATGAAAGAATATTAGAATCGGTAACAAGAATTTGCACTTCTAGATTTAGCTTCATAATTTTAAGATTAGCTTAATAATAATAAATGAATTAATAATTTCTGATTTTCAAGAATTTGATAAAATATGCTAAATTTTATATGGTAACTATAAAAAATATAGCTGATAAAATTTTAATATTGACACTTGATATGGGAATAAAAATACAAATTACCTGAGGATTTCACAATTATTGAACTTAATCTGTTTTTCAGTTTTTAACATTTTAGCATTTTACTTTAATTTGTTTAGTCATAGAAACATTTTCTTCTCATTATAAAATTTCATTGTCCTATTTGGATTATTTAATTGAAGAGTTGCTGCAATATATATGCAAACATCATGGAAAAAACTCTTGAATTTCTCAATTAATTATAATAAATTAATTGATGGATGGAAGAAACTTTTGTAATTCTAATTCACGATTTAGTTTTCAGTATCTTTTCAAGAGTTTTATTTCAAAGTCTGCTTACTTACTTACAAATTCAAAACCGCATTCTGTGAATAAGAATGATTTTTCCAGTTGATTATTAAATTATAATTGTTATTATCATGCAATTATTTGATTATTATTAAGAAATTATGTATTGTTAATTAGTTATAAAAAATAAAGATTTTTTTAACAAAAATTCTTAAATTGGAAACAATAATTAAATATTTACATCGGACATGCTGTTTTCTGACATTCGTTTGAAAGAAAATCATAAATTCCAATGAAAGGCAATTTTGTTCAATAAATTTCAGATCTTTAATGTCATTGTTTATAATGTCGACATTATTGTTTACAATAGATGTCAATACGAATCTCTTGACTCGTTATGCAGTTTAAATCCAATACACACTAGTAAGAAGTCATTAATAAATATCCACTGTATATTCAGACAACATTGTCGAAAATTATTGCTGTTTAATAGAATTCAAAGGAACAGATGGAATTTTCGTATCACTCGAAAGAAAGATTTCTTTTATTTAATTGAAAAAATTTAAAAATAGTATCTCAGATCGAACACAAATCAAACGTGCGTAGCATTGTAAAAGTCAACTTAGAATTTGAACTTTAAATGTTTATTTTTTATCAAAAGAGGCTATTTTAATTATATTTTGCGAACTAAAAGTTAATGTGTAATTGCAAGAAACAAAGGTTACACCGGTGATTCCTCATTAGTACTTAATTAGGGGAACTTCTTTGCATTCAGATCCTAAATCAAGGTCTCGGATTAAGAGAGGGCCATCCCAATACTTTTCTCAATCCTCGAAATAACGCGAAACTCGTGCCTCATTGCAACATCAATCACCATAATTGCATCACATCTGGTGGTGGAAGTTGTTTTTATAAAATTTTATTCGAAAAGAGTTGAAGCACTTCGTTAACTAACCGCACAACTAACCTTGAGCCAAAATCAATTCGCCGCTTTTAATTAAAATTCCCGGCTTGTCAAATAAGGTGGAAATTGGTAACAATTTCCGTGTTTTGTGTAGCTCCTGTAACCGAAGCCCGTTCTATCTCCTGGGACCTCCTATAGTTCCAAGTAATGAACAGCTCATGTATGCAGGAGAATTAAAGTCATCTATTAAACCAGTTACACATTCTAATTAAGTGACTATGAATGGCTCCTTAGCTTCTTTCCTAAAAGGATTTCCTTAAAAATTAGTGCCATGCCAGGAGCTGAATGAACTGCCACTAAGATCTCAGGGGTACCGTTGAGTACACGCATTGAATCAGATTAAGAAGAGGAAAGTACTAGCCCTCTTCTAAATGAGAAAGTCATACGCGATTTTATAGGTATTTTCATCAGGAACATATGAGCACTTTAAATGGATTCTGATATTAAACCTGCTATCTATTTATCATAGCTTACCAGAAGCAACAGCTAAAGTTGGAGAAAATCTAGGTGAAACTGATTTAGTCTTCTTAAGCGTTTGGTGTCATTAAAAGGAAGACATCTTTTGGAAGGGCTTATTTTGGAATTGCTTCAGGAAAAATAATTATCTCAATTTATTGCTCGCTTTCTAATATCTGTTAATTTTCACTTGTATTATAACAAGGATTAAACTTTGAAGTGCTAAGAAATAACACAATAAAAGGAAGAATTTTTTAATTACTTCTAGAGAAAGGAGCTATTTTTCTGAAATCAAATTTTTCTAATGCTTTATTCGAATATTATTTTAAGAAAATTAAAATTGTCTGCATAAATAAAAATTCAATAAGGGAAATTTATGAATGCTGTTCATAATACGTTGTTGCATATTTTTGAAAATTCTCAGTTTATTCTGGAGGAAGCATTTTCCTCGTCATTAGAAAACAGAAAAATTCGCCTAAACAATTTTCTTTAATAAAATACAAAATAAATGTTAAAAGGAATTTTTATTTGATTAAATTCCTATTATTTAGTTTAAAGAAATAAGGGTTTCTATCTGGAGATTAACTACGTTGTACTTTAATATTTATCATTATATATTTAAAAATTATTATTTAGATGTTAAAATATTTGTGTTTTCCCGCTTCTCTAATCGTACTTTAAATTAAGTTTTGAATTGAATTTCTCTTTGAAATAGAAAATGTACTATACGAATGGCTTGTATTAAAAAGAATTTCGTAGTCTTTTATTAAAAGAATTAATATGTATTCAATTTGTATATATAATACGATGATGCCAAAAGATATTTTAAATAAATATTTATGTCAACTTATATATTTAATTATTAATTTCTGATTCTAACACTATATCTGCAACTTTACAAAAATCGTTTCCAGACTTGTTATGAAATGCTGCATTGTGCATTAATATTTCACTTAAGGCCAAATTTTTAAAGCTGGTTATCATTAAATTCTTTTTCAATTTCTTTCAGGATATGTGTTTTGGTGACAGTAAGGCTGAATTTATTAGCATAAAGTATTCACTAATAATGCTGTGACCTCATAAAAAATCTTTCATTAAAAGTGCTCCCTGGGAGAGAATAAATCACGGCTAATGCCACTGACTGATGTAGAATTTTCTCAGCAAGAGAATACCGATAACTTGGTAGGTTACTCTTAATGGACCAATTATCATAGACTATTGAGAAATGTTGCCGTCAAATGGTATTGGACAGTGATTTAATAAAACATCCCAATGATCCGTTAATGTTCTCGTCCATTAGTTACCAAAAAGACAAGTCTGTGTTGATTATGTTTACATTTGGTATCGGATAAAGTCCTTTCTTAACTGTTATGTTCTAAATGAAATTCTTCAAGTACTAGAATGAGGCACTAATAAAAACTCATGTGTTATTAAAAGAACCCCATTGCCTTTGGAACTCTGAGTATAGGTTAGAAATTTTGAATCTGAAATTAAAGAAAGGTACTTTTTTTTTTTTTTTTTTTTTTTTTTGTTAATAGCGTTGCATAATATTAAAGTATTATTGTGTTTTGAAAGAAAAAGAAACGAGAAAATATATTTCAAACGTAAAATGAAATTCTTTTTATAAGTTAAAACGGTTCAACGATTTACAAGAATAAAATTTGAAATGCTAACCAAATTTTATTTTGGTTGAATTTATTTAATATTCAGTCATTAAAAATTCAATTGATTAATAAATGCTACTTTCTTACTTTTCGAAATATTTTACCTTTAGTAATGTGCGCCTTTAATGGAATTTATTAGATGTTAATTTTAACTGTCGTTCTTTTGCGTAGCAGCAGAATGACGAATTAATTTTTAATTTTAAATGTGATTCAAATATCCATTTCATCATTCACCCCATAAACTTCAAATAATTTTATCATGCTAAATAATGTGGAATTTCTTGCATTACCCGCTCAGTTCACTATTTTTTATTTATTGATGGGTAGTTTGTAGGTATTTTGTTTTATAGATATTGCTACGAATGATGAGAAAGAAAATCGTAAGAGTATTTAATTATATACTTATTCTTTTTTAGATCTTGCATAATTATATACATTTTTTAAAGAATTTGTTCCATTTCTGAAAATAAAGGAATCAAGAAAAAAATTAGAGAATAATAAAATAGAATATTATAATGATTCGGAGGTTCACTGGAAAGAAATATTTCAAGCCTAAGCTAAGTAATTTTATTTTGTTTTGTTCGTCAGTACATTCCTTCTTTATACTACTTTATAATGAGATCATTGTGTTACAAATGAGAATATTATGCTTATTTGTAAATTGTAACAATAGATTCCCTGAATTATCGGATATATTTTAACCAGAAATTATTTCCATTTATTAAAATTATTCACCTATCAAATTTTAAAAAATTGTATGAAATAATTATGATTTAGTTGATTATTAAGTTCCGAAATTGGACGAAATTTGTGAATAAATTAAAGAATTCTTCAACATTAACAACAACCCATTCAAAGAGGCTCCGTTATGACAATGTTTTTATAAAGAACACATTCTCTAAATAGTCATGAATAAAACTGATTCATATAAAACCTTTTGAATTTTTAACTTATGTTCCTTAGATGATGGAATCATGGGCGGAATATAATTTTGTTACAGTAATGAATCGTTTAAAAGCACTTTAATGTTGATTTTTTTACTTATTCTTTTTTTATCAACGCAACATTTACCTGTTGGTTTTATATTGTAACTTATAAATATAATTTGAAAATTAAAAACAATTTTATTCCCAATTTACAAATCGAAAGAAAGTCAATTTATGTGATAACATTATTACATCAGAAAGAATGATTACGGTAATCATTTAAATTTTAACTGCATGTTATCTTACATTAAGCTGTAAGGTCATTTTTTTCTATTGTAAATTTGGTAATAGCTGACGAAATTAAGTTAGTTCATTTTATCTGGCATAAACATAAATTGGCTTTTTGTAGCAAAAGAGGACAATGAATGGAAAATATTTAAACATCCATTTCCATATACTACGGGTAATATGTTAGTCCATTTTCTGTTTCATTTCACAATTTCTGTGTTTTAATCTACTTATTCTTTACAATAACAGCATTGGATTACATTGCATGATTATCGATTTAACCATAAATAAAAACTTCTTTTGTTTCACAAATACTTGGATGAATTGGCAATTTTAAATTTAAACAGCGATTTACAGAGGTCTGTTAATATAAATTTAAAAACGAATGTAATATATCATTTTCAGAGATCTTTCGCACAAAAATAACAGAAACTACAACAATTTCTACTTTATTAAATTCCATTTGAAGCTCAAGAATGTAAATGATCGCAAAACAATTTTTTACCGGCTTTGCTTCTTCATTTAATTTCTGCGCCATATTTATGCACCAAACCATATTTCAAAAAATAGCAAATCTTTACATTTTTGTGTTAACCTTTTACTTTAAACTAGCTGCTTATTAACACTAAATTTTATTTCATGTTTTCTAAGTCCGTATCATTAGATAACGAAGGAAACGTATTGAAAAACACTGAGTCATAACAATCTTCGCGGCTAAGTTAATTTGTTTAAGATTATGTTTACGTTCATTATCCAATGCAGATGAAGCTAGAATTTCCTCTAGGGCTCAAAAGGGAAGAATAATCAACGGTAGGAAAGGGAATCCCAATCTCACAGGGCTGATTTAAATCTCTTTTAGTCGGCAAACGTTGCCGAAATATTTGCATTTATTTTATTTTCCCGAAATTTTAATCGATTTTTTACTTGCTGACAATTCAGATAAAGAGCATTCATCAGCAAGTCCTTTTCTTTTAAATTTAAGGTGTTGGAAAAATTATAAGGTGTATAAATAAAGCTTTTTTTTTTATACTGAATGTAAGCAAAAAGCCTTTAATACGATATTTTTAATCTTTGAATGAAGGACATTTCAAATTTCGAAAAGTCCGTTTAAGAGGACAATTTTACATAAAAAAGTGATTTCCAATTTTTTCAAGTCATTTTGAGGTAATATCTATGATTTCCCCTTATTATTTGTTATTAATTTCGTTTATTAGTAAAAATTATTGCTGTAACGCATGACGGAACATAATTTATCAGTGTAAATAAAGTATAAGGAGGAGACTTTACGGGCAAAAATATTATGCATTATTTCTGCAATAGGCAATGAACTGTCAAAAAATATGATCCACATTGTTACTTTCCAGTTTATTTATTAACAATTTAAGTAGTATGAATTTTGTTACTTTTTTTAATATGAATATTTATTTACGTTATTTTCTAAATATCTTTATTTTGACATATTGTAGATTCACAGACGCTTTTTTTTAATATAACATTTGTTAGCGATATTTATTGACATATGAAGATGAAGAAATTTCACTAGGCTGAAATCTCAAAAATCTGTAAATCTCAAAAAGAGACAAAAAACATTAAATATATTTATAAGCCTATAATGATAAGATTTTGAATTAATAAATATATATCTATTTTTAAAAAAATCAAACCTTTAAAATAGCTGTTTTGAATAATTTCTAATTACATGTGCAAGGCATTTAATTAGCTTTTTGTTATAACTAAAATCCAAAACGGAAAAGTAATTTACCGTTTATGTTGGAAAACTGATAGAATGCTTTAAAAAAGAAAAGAAAAATTAAGTGTGGTTCCTATATCAATGTTCTCTGGTTATATTGAAATTTTATAAAATTTCAAAAATTTAATGTGCGTATGGACAAAAAGGAAAAATGCATCATTAAATTTTGTTGATTATTTTTCTACCGTTTAATAATCTTTCAGTTTAATATTAGAAAATTAATTTCAGATTAAAAATAAAATCTAGCTTAAATCCGGTCATTAAGAATAAAAAAAAAGAGAATCTTTAGCTAATTGTGAAATAATGCTCTTCCACTTTTCTTTTTTATTACAAAAGCATTGCTTCTTCAATGAATCTAGAAATTTATTAATTACATCAAACAATGATGATTAACGTTCGAGTTATGACTTTATGAAAAAAAATTAGTAATATCTGTTTAAAGTATGCTTGCTTCAAAAAACATCCCTTTATTCCTTACAGCATAGCCTTCTCTACCAAGATATCAATTTTAACCTACCTATAACTTCCAAACATGCTAAATATACGTTCTCGAACAATTTATCATGCTTTGCATCCTCTTTTGTTGTGTTTTAAATGGTAAAATATGTAGGTCCAAAGCTAATATAAGTTGTTTTTGCTTCCGTTTTGCTTGCTCCATTTTCGATAGCCGATTTCCTTACAGGATGAAGCAAGTCCTCCTTTCTTGACATTCTGTTTTCATAAATTAAAATGTTTAAATATGTTATAGGGGGATTCTTTTAATAGCACACAACGTATTAATTAATGCAAATAATCAAATTGAATTAAGTTGTTTCGTGCTTTGTCACCTATTGTAAAAATTGATGCAACGCAATCAATATGCAAAAAAATAATATTGCAATACTCATTAGCTGTTAAGCATTGGGATGAATTATATATTGTTAACAATTAATTATCAAAGAATATAAATTAAATCAAAAATTACTGCATATGTGTTAAATTCATATGACAAAGGAGACAACAAAAATTACTAGAACTATTTTTGATTTTTATTAAAATGGGATATACATCGGATATCATTTACAACTAATGTTTACAGAATATTTTTTTAATGTTACAAACTGATCCTATTTTTCAATTCTTACTACCAAGAATTTTAATACGAGATTTAAATTGAAACGGGGAAAAGTTAATTTTAGCAGTTGAAAAAGAAAAATAAAGATATAGAGATGGCATTAAAATATTACATTTGTTATGAATTGGTATCAAATTTGAAATTTGGTAACGAAGTTTCACAATTACTATTAAATATGAAACGCTTCGAGACATTATTTGAAATACATTAAGCCTTTTTTTGTTTTAAGTCATAAATAAACAATATTCTTGCATTTAGAATCTCGTGAGTATTAATTTTTAATGAAAACAATTTCAAGAGTGACATTTCATTATAAATAATCTCCTAATTAATGCAGTTAATTTCCAATGCACTTACAAAATGCGAGTAAAAATTAATCTTCATTTTTAAGTCTTCTTCAGTTTTAGTATTTTATGTTATGAATAGATGGTAATATTAATTTGAAAATTACACATCCGCGCAGTAAAACATACTAGTTGAATTATTAACCGCTTGAAACAGCAAGGGTATTCTAATATAAAATAGAGAAGAAAAACGATGACTACTGAAATGCTAATATTAACTCTTCGTTTTTCTTATAGATTGCACATAAATGAATTACTTGTAATTATCTTGTGAAAACATGTCTTTTTCCACTTATTAATTTTTATACTTCTTACTATGAAACATAAGACGTTTATCGCCTTTTTATATTAATTTCTGATTTGTGCATAATAAATTATAAGCTATACCAAAAGATACAAGATTTAATAAATTGAGTTACAGAAACTTGCAACAGCTTCTGCAAAATGAATTTAAGAACAAAAAAAAAGATATCAGTTGAATCTCACTAGCCTTACAACTGCGAATAAAAACAACAACTAACATTCCTAAAAGCCCGCAGCTAGAAAATAACACTCCATAAAAAATTACATGAGATATTTTGTTTTTCATGGCTTATCTGATATATTCTCTTCATTTGTCTCATAGAATTCTTCTGCGGATACATTTCACAGCAAAGGCGAATGCGATTTGTTAGAAATGCAGTCATATGTTAAGAAAATAAATATAAGAATAATATTCAAGAATGGAATAAAACATATATGCTTTTTTTTCAGCTTCTAATTTTTTTTTCACCTTGCACCTTAGTAACAACAATTTTCATACTTGATCAGATGATGAGAAAGACATCGCTCAGGGAATTGTTTAAAAAAACTCATGTAGAAGTAAATAAATAGGATGCGTGTCAGATAAACAGTTACTTTTTTCACTGCTGTTTTCAGCTTCTTCCTTACGGCTTCATTCATATCTAATTTAATGAATTTCATATCCATTTAATCTTCTAGATTCTAATATCTTTTATTATAAAGTATTCAGGGAGAATGTAATTTTTTCTTTAAAAAATTCTTACAGATTTGTCAGTCTGAAATTAATTAATGTTTCTCAGAACCCCCAGAAAGGATTTTGTATTATTAAAAGGAGTGAAAATTTTGAAAATAATCCAAAGGATTTTTATTTGAAGTTTTATCCAATTTCTTTCATCTTCCCAAGTGTCAAATCTCAGAAAAAAGTCAGACTTAGAAATTTTATTTGCATGTTTTATCAGCGGATTTACCAGTTTCGTGGGATTTTCTCACTTCTTGGTCTCAGTTTTGCGCTTTAATGTAATAAAAAAGTCATTCTCGCATGAAGCATGTCAAATATTGAATTTTGAGTAATGTTATGCATAATCCTGGAAAATAAAGGTCATAATGTTATAGTTACAAAGTACTGAAAGAAATAGCCATGTATAGTTACATATCATCTTGTAAATTAAAAACACTAAAAATTTAAGATTTTTTTTCATTTCTTATAAGATTTGTTATTACCATGCATTTTAGATATATTTTTTAAATTTAATTTATTTGTAATATAGAAAATTGCAGGTTGAGAACTAAAATAAGGATTTCTTTTTGTATTTCGCTTCTTGATTAGCATTTTGATTCGAATTACCCCGTCCTCCCGCTGGTGTGGTGTGAAAGTTTAGAGAGGGGTGCGAGATTAGGTGTCGTCCTCGTCATCTGACCGCAATTCAAAATTACGAGGTCTGTCCCAAAGTAGTCCTAGAATTGCTTTAAAAAAAGGGAGGTTGATATCTAAACTAAACTAATTCAAGTTTCGAAATTATTTTCAGGATGAACCAATTTACATTTTTTTATCGTCCTTTTATGGTTTAACTAATTGAAATCAATACAGCAAATTTAGGCTGTCGATAATATTAAAAATTATAATGATGCTGAATTAAAATTTTACTTAATAATGAATTGATTTAAAAATTCTGAAGCAAATCATATGTCTTAAAATATGTTCTTCCAAAATAAAAATATTAATATTTTTCGAGGATTTAATTGATTTTAATTTGCCAAAAAATAGATTCGTTCATCATAGTGTTGCTGAAATGATGAAAATTTAATTAGTTTACTATAAAATCTTTCAATCGCCAGTATCTGAAAACATCCGTATTGAGATTTACACATAAAAGTCTAAGTGCTATCTACTCTGTATTCTTCATATTATTAAAACTTTGCTGAGGAATTTTCCTTATTAGCACAAAATTTTCTTTCATGTATGGCCTGATTAAATAAAGTAAGTAACTAAAGCATTCTTCGATTTGAGACAGTAAAATTACAGATTAGAGATACTACAGCGAAACGTGCGTTGCATCTCATTAGCAGAAGTAGAAATTTCTCTCTCTTAACCTATTTGGTTTACCAAAACTTTTTCCTAGCAGTATGTTAAGTCAGGCATATATTCAAGTTGCGAAGGTTAGCTGCTGTTTTGGGGACCTTTTAAGGGAAACTGGTCCACATCTATGTTATGCTTGGAAGAAAGCCAGGAAAACAACAAGTAGACAACCAAACCACGGTGAAAAAATTTTTGCTTACAATAGTTTGCCAGTTTAGAAAGATTTCTGATTGACAGCACATCCAGAGGATCGAATCCTAATTCCCTTACGTCAATTCATTTTTCTGAGTATGCAATGTTTCAACCCAATTGTTAGTTACCGTATTTGCATCAATCTTAAGGAAGCTATTATTATTTTTATTTACAAATGATTTTGGAATTTCTTGAGTAACATTAATATAATTTTTTAAAATGTTTTTTTTTTCAAATCAGCAATGATAAAATGCCTTTCTACGCTTATAAATTGTATTTTCTGCAACCAAAGTCATGTATCGCTGCCTCCAGCTTCTTATGTAAGCTTCAGTCCCCATTCGTCCTTTCCCAACAGTTATCCACAGAAATAACCAAAAGATATTCCCAATTTTCGTTTCTTCTCTAGCACAAACGAAAGGGTATGGCGAAGACATTCATTTTTTCTGTTTCTCCAACTGTCATTGCTGTGATCGAGTTGCTCATTGATAGTGGTTACTGTCAAAGAATTCACCTTCCGTAGCCTCCTAAGTAACGATCAGAACTTATTTTTATCATGACTGAAATCTGTTCTTTCTCTCGCTGTCATGTCAGGGGAAGCGTAGCGAGGTATTTTTGTAATCTACCCTTTTCTTTTGTTATTATTGAAATAAAAAGGCCTGCAAATCTGGACTGTTTTTTTTATTATCTATATTATATATCATTCATTACTGATTAAAATATTGAAAGGCGTGTCGTTAAGATATGCCATTGAAACTCTGAATAATATATAAACTTAGTCTTCAGTTAATTTTAAAATTATGCCTTATACTATGTTTTTCTTAAAATTTCCTATTATGCACATTATTGTATATAAAAACAGTTTTTATATACAATAATGTGCATAATAGGAAATTTATATAAAAACATATAAATATAAGAAAGTTGACGATTAACAAACGGGACTGAAATTTAATAGTTATTCAATGTTTAAATAATACATGAACAATATTTTACTTTAATATTTTCCCCCTTCATCTGCAGAAGTTTTGAAATCACTATTGAGATACAAAGCTTGCAGATAGTTTCAGAAATATTTAAAAGATAAGAATTGATTTTATGTGGTACCCAACTATAGTATAATATAATTTCAAGATATTATAGTAAGAATTCCGCTGATTAGTCATTGGTTTGGTTGAATCAAATTCAGATCCCTTTTTGAAGCTACAAGAGTCTTATTTTAGGATACACTTTTCAATTTTCAACTACGGATATAAATCGAAGACGATATCCGAGCCTGGACATCGCTCGTAAAAGTTCCCCACACAACAGAGGGAGGTAATTTGACTTCACATTTCACGTGCACTAGGTTTAAAAATATAACGGAACTTTCGAGGAACCGGTTTAGAACTAAGACACCCAAGATCATGTAGTTGAAGCCTTATCACCAGATCACATAGAACCTCACGCTAATTCACGGAAATTAGACAATCCCCAATTCGCGCAAACTATAGGATGTGCAAATGGAGGTTTTAAGAGAACGAAGTAAGAAAGTGATTTTCTCCTCATTTTTGAGTCACTTGAAGAATGCGATTCGCCTTCCTTAACGGGTATGCCTTGAATGGAAATAAACAAATTCATCTAACATGACGTTATAAAATAATTTACACAATGACTATATGGCAGATGGATGGACTTTTTGTTAAGATCCAGTTTGTCCCCAAGGATTTGTCTTCTCCAGGATTCTACTGGAGAAGACAGATCCTTGGCGATAATCTGGAGTTGTATCTTTAGTAGCCTGTATAGTAAACAAAAAATAAATAAATAAATGCTGGTACAGCATCTACACTTATTCATAAGGAAAAAGTCAACACATTTTACAGAAAAGTTTAAATAAAAGTTTTTCATGATTGATTCAGCTTAACGATCATAGAAAATTTCAAAGAGACACATTATGCCAAAAACTTTGCAATTGCTAAAAATTTGAATGCTGTTGAATGTGATAGTCCAAATGATAGTTTCAGTCTGGCGTGAATGTTATGGATATGTTTTATATTTATATATATGCACCAGAGTGTTATTACACACACACACACATTTTATATATATATATACATATATATATATATATATATATATAAAATTAAACAA
Source organism: Argiope aurantia (assembly GCA_026543865.1). Lineage (NCBI taxonomy): Eukaryota > Metazoa > Arthropoda > Arachnida > Araneae > Araneidae > Argiope > Argiope aurantia. Next base: position 142,816 of record JAPMOR010075873.1, on the reverse strand, counting down.
TAATAAATATATGTTAGTTGTAAGTTATAAAAATGATGGATTTTTATATTTCAAGCAAGAATTACAGAACTATTGTTATGAATTTACAAATTCAAAACGTTTCTTATCATCTTATAATATTGACGAATTTAATGAACTGTATGTCTTTCATCAAATCGAAAATTTTGCCATAGGTATTGTGGAAGTGTGGAAATTAAATTAGAAAGAAATTAATGTTAATCTTTAACTATTTTTTAATGAAATGCCATTTTCATCATATTAAATATGACCCTCAAAAGTATTTAATTAATATCTTTAGGAAAATCTGCATTTTTAAAATACCTATTTTCTAAGAATTATATATCATATTAACTGGACTACTATAAAAAATATATACCTCGATTTTTTAAAAGCCATAAAAAAATTGCTTTAATTTTTGCATTGGCAAGATGATGAATTTTACATATGTATTTTTAATTGAATTGATATCTATTATCGATGTAACAATTCCTGTTATTTTCCATAACAGAGATAATTCATAAGACTCCACAGTGATATAACAAACTAATTGCACCGGCCATAAAACATTTAATTAAAATGACACATTGTTTTACTTTATAATGTGACATGATGTTTTTTACCCTAACAAATTCAGTCGAAATTCGAAAATCCGACAAGCTTGACAAATATCTTGTTTAAAATAAACAAAAAATGATTCATTACATCCTTTTAAAGAAAATGGTTAATTTGAATTAACAATTTTGTAGAAGTTTTCTTCTACTATATTTTAGAGAATTTTTCATTTAATTTGATAAAAATTTATAGGAGACTAAAATAAAGAAATTAATGAAATAAATTTATTCATCACTATGTTTGTAATAAGATTCAAATTAATTTGCCATGGAACTTTGACAGAAAATAGAGGTTACACATGAACAAAAAAATATTTTTATGTAGAAAAATAGACACAAAAATTCTCCCAATTAAGTTGGATGAAACAATAAAAATATGAACATTATAATACACTATCTTTAATCTACTTATATGCCAATTATAAATTCAGTTTTGCGCAACCATTCAAAAGCGATTAGGGAAGAAGCCTTTACATCGCAAATGTTTAGAAAATGTTTTAATTCACTGAGAATTTTTTGTGCCACTTTTATTCTGACATAATGAAGAAAGTCATTTAAAACAAATAAGTCCTTGAAACATTTAATCTAAAGTTACATCAAGTAGCTTATTTGCTAAAAGTTTAACTTCTAATTTTTAAAATTTTGAAAGGATTTTATTTGATCGAAAGTAGTTTAGAAATCAGTAGATTATTCTTATCTAGTAGTTTTGGGAAATTTCCTTTCCAAATTGTTGCGCATTTTCAATGATAATATTTTTTTTATTTAATAGCCATAGTATATTATTCTTTATCTTCTCAAAGCACCTGATGGAATTATTATAAAATATCAGAATTTATTGAAAAAAAATACCCTTATCATCTAGGGTTTTCTTTATTACAGGAAATAAAATTAATTTTTAAATATACTGTTTTACGTTATTAGGAGATTAGGAGACGGAATGATTTTAAAAGAAATATTTATAAAACAATAGTTCTATATTTCCCTAACAAATTGCTTTTAAAACATTTAACTTTTAGTATAAGAAAGGTTCTTCTTTTACTTTAACTTTTCTAATTTTCTTATTTTAATGTTAAAAAAGTTTCAAAAATTAGAATATTTTCGTTTTGCATGATGCACAAAATATAAATTACTATTAAGAATTTCGACATTTTGCCAGTTTCAAGCATGCCTTTAAAAGCATTTAAGTTAAAAATAAATTATTTTATAAGCACTGATGCACGGCTCAATTCAAAATTTATATACCCTACTTAAGTAAGAATTTAAATAAAGCGCAATTTATCATTATTATTTTTTTAGAATATAGGTATAAAAATATAATAATTCTAAGCGCGTTTAAAAATTTTGTGAAAAGAAATTCTTAGAAATGTCTTTAATGTTTTGGGAATATTTTCCTTATATAAGTCAAAGCCATGCAAAAATCTCGAATTGTGAAATATATATTTCAAAAATAAAAATAGAAACCAATGCTAATGAATTATGCTTAATAGATACTTCTAACTTCTGCTGATGTAATTCTAGGAAAAAAAATCAATTAGATATAGAATCTAAAATGTTTATTTATCTAGCGAAAAAAAGCAAAATCATTCTGACTAGCGAAATAAAGAATTAGTAACGACAGATCAAATTTAGGTTTTATAAAATTTGCACTAAGATTAAGTCTCTTTGGAATACAGCAGCAGAATAGTGGTGCTGTATTCCAAAGACAGCCTAATACAGCAGCAGAATAGTGCTTTAAACCAATTCACAAACAAAGGAAGTTCTTATTCATCCCTAGGGATCAATGAGAATGTCCATTCAACTTGCTAACGCTTCCCGACGTAATTCACAGTGGTGACATTGATGGCCTTTAGAATTAAATTCGTACTCTCAAGGGTATGTTCAGTGAATGCTGAAGTTAGGATGAAGAGAAACAAAGAAAAACGCTTCTTCGATCGGATACCAAACCAGAAGCTGGCCCTACAATCAAATGCCTCTCTCTTATACTTTATCTATCAACTTTCGATATGCAAATGGGACCAGTACGTAGTTAATAGTTAACCAGCTATCCTGAAATACAATTATTGAAAAGGGAGAGTCACATTGACCCTATGGTCAGAATAATTACTTTGATCGGACAGTTCTTATCTTTTTCTTCTGGAAGATTACAGCATCTAGGTTATGTTCATCCTCGCAAAGAAGTGATGCTCGAAAAACTTAATTTATAAGCCAAGAGTGTCCACATAATTATATTGTTGAAAATTTAAAAAAAAATTGTTTATTTTCAATTTAAACAATCCAGCCAAATTGTATGTACATATTATAAAGTTATGCTGAAATAAAGATTTAAAAGTCAAATTCAATTGTTCTAACAAACATTATTACAGAATTATAGAGAAAATAAAAGGTCAGTATGCCTATACAGTGTTATGTTATAAAAATTACTACTAATGATTCGATTGGAAAAGGCTAATTAATGTATTAAAAACCTGATATTTCTACATCACTATATAAGCTCTCATTTGTAGAAATTGTCCCTGAAAATGAACATTAATTCTAATTAATTGGATCAACGGAAAAAATAGTACAAATTATCGAAATTTCCATAGCAGAGAAGATAGAAAAGATAGAAAATTATTCATGAAAATTCCTGACAATCTTGCATTTTTCGAATAAATCAAACCGTAAAATAAATAGCTGATATATACCAATAGAATATTAACTAATGTCATATACTTATTAGAGTAAAATTTACGCATTTCTGTTTTTTATGAAACGGTTATTGAATGTCTGGGATTCTATAAAACCAGTTAACAAAATCTACACGTCAGGATTTTTAATTTTTAACTAAAATTGGGTTATATTATATGAAGGAGTATATAGGATACAGGAAAAAATTAACTAAAATTCATAACTACATCAATTCAAAAATGCATAAAGTAAATTAAATGTAAATCAATGTTAATTAAATTTTAAATTAGTTAAAATGTTTGAAAAGGTCTGAAATGGTGTTGATTTTAATACGAATTAATACGTAATGTAATGTTGATTCAGATCTTGAACCATCAGTCGATTTATTTAAATAATCATGTAAAATTAGCTTTCCATTGCATATGTTTGAATTTCATTAAAATTGGGTTAATAGACTTAATTAGGGTTGGCAGAAAGGTTATGATTGATCTTATTTTCCCTTGATAATTGATAATGTTTCCTTTATTGCTTAACGCTGGATTTAAATATTTTATTTCCAATCTGAAATTCCCAAAGGTGCTTGGGATCAGATTCTTCAAATCATCTATTACTATGCGAATTTCATAGCCTCGTTTATTAATCAGCATATGAATGATCCCTTAAGAAAGCTTAGTGGTTGAATTCCCAATTTCCTTGCTTTAATAATTGAACAGATTTTAATTCCTATCTCGGATCGCCAAAAGAATCATGGTGAAATTTAACGGCTTGAGGCTTTAAATATTTCGCTGACAATAAAAGGGAAGAAAATTTATATGTTGTTACCAATAAAGATTTGTGGCTGGAAATTTTTAACCGGTCCTTTTAAATTATATAGCATACAAGATTTATTTCTGAAAACTTAGCATAAATATGATGCCAGAAATATAATTTCAATTACCGAGTGAGTTCTTTTTAATCATTTTTCCCAGATGAAATTCTGAAGGAAATTACATTCGATTTATCTACATGAATGCTTTATTTTCCAAGGAAAAATCTTTTAAATTTGCTACATTGTTACTTTTTATAATATTTAATTGAAGCTATATTTGGCAAAGAAAGCAAAGTTAAAAAAATAATATTGTTTGAAGGAATCTACATTGTAAAATTGAGGGTTTCATTTTAAATAGCATTTTTATATTTTCTTTTACGAGATTGTATCAGAGTCTGATCAAAGTGACATTTTGAAGACACAAAACTTTGACGACAATGGGATACATCATTTGACAACCATTTTTATAATTAGACTTGATTTAACATATATCACTAATTTAGAAATATTGAAAATTATCTATAAATATTTGGCTACATAATAATAGATGGTTTGATAATTAAATAAACCATTTTGCTCCGAAATGGAGATCCGTTAATCTCATGTTAGATAATTTACATTAATGACTGCTGTTTAGTTTACATTAAAATCTGGGACCTACTGCATTGTTGAATTCGAGCCCGTTTTATGGGACCTTTCATCAATGTGCTTAAAATAGTTTAAACTTTTTCCAAGGTTATGTTGGCGTAGTAGAAAAGTTTCGGCATCGAAAGTTCGAAACCCGATTTCACAAGAGACCCCCTCCCCTCCTCGTCGTTTCGTTAAATCCATGGCTCATTGGTATGTTGCAGAAACACAGGTTTTGTCCATGCTATCCAACCGCAGTCAAGAATTAGGAAGTCAATCCTAAAGAAGTCGTGTTGCTGTTTTGAGAGGGACGGAAAAATAACCAAACTAAACATTGATACTATTTTATGGATTGTGAAAAGTATTAACTTTGATACTTATATTAAATTGAAGGAAGGTCACTCAGGAGTTTCTAGGAAGGTATATATCAGAAACAAATAAACTTTTAAATATTACTATTTGATTTTTAAATCGTATTGCTATTTTGATCATTTAATGTTAAAAGTGACTCAAAAATTTTTTTGCTACGTTTCATTTATCCTATTCTAAAACACATTTTGCCTGTTCATGTTTTCAAAAATGAAATTTTGTAATCCAGTTTTTACCCATTTTGATGTAATAGAATTCTAAAATCTTGCACAGATATATGCACCCAATGATAAAGCAATGTTTTGATACTTTCAAAGTTTATTTATTTGTGAAACGATTAATTTTATTTAAATTTTGATTCTATATGAGTAGCTGTATTTGGTGGTGAGTTTGAAAAAAAAACTGCTTCTAAATTTTATACTATTTATGAGAATAATAGAATATAACGAAGAATAAAAAGAATAATATAAATAAAGATGTCTTCAAAATACACGATTTTATTTAAGCACTTAAAAATGCAAAAAAATGGCTCTCCAAATAAAATTGTAATAGAAAGGAATTATTGAGCTAAACATAATTTTAATAAAAGCCACAATGAATATTTGAATGAAAATTTTTTATTGCTCAATAAAATGAAAATATACTGTGTCCTGAAATAGACTAACGATTTTCAAAAAGTCATAGCAGGAAAATGGTTAAGGTAAAAAAAAAAAAAAAAAAAAAAAAAAAAATCTTGCAGGGAATTTATGTGACCGGTCATAATTTTTTCCCTCTCACAGTTTTCGATTTTAGTTACAAAATTGTAGATAGATGGCGCTGCAGTAAACACGTAAATAAATAACATTGAAAATCAAATCACAATTTTTAAAATTCTTTCAATAATTAAAAATCACGATATAATATTTTCGAAATGTCCACCATCAATGTTGCTGAGTTTGAATTTTGTACGGGAACAAGGCTAAACACACACGCATTATCTTATGCGTCGCCGTTTTGCTCACTTGACATGCGGCTGAGGTTTCGGACTAATTTTCTAGGTTAGCCCACAATGATTTCCTCAACGGCTTGTAAATTTGCTTCTGTAATAGCTGAACGGTGTCGCCGAACAATTCCTCTCTTCACATCTTCAACACTACCTGTTCGTTTAGAGACTTCTTTTTGTTACAGTAATACTCTCCCTCAATCGGTGGAATTTCAATAAAAGAAAATTCCTTTCCTCCAACAAATACGTCAGATTCAAAATTTTCCTAAAGAATTCCATTACTATTCCTTAATCCAGCATTCCTACACTATTTCGTCGTTCAACTCTCTACTTCTCTTCCAGTCACAGAACACTCCTTTTATAGTAGAAATAGTAATTTCTGAGGCTGCCTGCGTATTTTGATGACTAGCATGCGGGAAGAAAGATAAAATTTATTTGCTGCGCCATCTATCGATTACTTTTTGAACTAAATTCAAATCAAAAAGTGTGGGAGGAGGAATTTCTGTCTTGTCGCATGAATTTGCTGCAAGAATTGCTTTTTTTACTTAACAGCTTTCCTTTTATACATTTTTGAAAATCATCAGTATATTTCAGGCCATCCTGTATGTGAGAAATGTGATTAAAATTCTAATTTTATTAGAGTATTTCTATGAACATCCTTTACTTTTATAATTTTGCTTTGAATTTAAGTTACTTTGTTGATACTTTTGACGGAAAAAAAGCTCTCTCCTTTTTAATACATAAATGAAACGTGTGTTATACTTCCTTTATTGCCCCTTTCAAAAAGGCTCTTGATCACGACCTCTGAAGTATATCATTTCATGAACCTCATTTTACAGCAAATCTAATGTATTATTCTTCCTACAACCAGTTTTTACAATTTGGCTTAGTTTTTTTCTGAGTACCTATTTGCAAAGCAAAACAAAATTTTACGTGATCGAGGGGTACTAAGACTTGAACCCGCAATCCTGCGAAAACTAACACGATGGCTTGCCAAGATGTCTTTAAAGCCCACAATAATATTTCAAGATATTTTGAAAATGATGAAGTATTCAGGAAAAAAAATGTTTAAACGCCGAAAAATATAACGCTCATAAATTGTGATTAAAAATAGCATCCCTTTATACATTTCGTACAATGCACAACTTTTATAGCTTTTAGTTCAAATGATTCAGTAAAAGTTTAAATACTAGATACTGTATATACTTGATAGAGGCTAAAGCACTATGCTCAAATAAATCACTGAAAATAAATTTGTATTTCAGCAAATAAAATATGACTTTTATATGCAAATGACCTTTACCTTACATCTAAAAAGACCTGACAAATCAGATGCAAATGCGTGCAAAACTCCGATATATAATAGAGACGAAATGCATAGTATGAAAATATCAGCTTTGGAGCGGAGGATAAAAATAATGCGGTCGAAATTTCGCATTGGGTAATGCCTAGCAATAAATTTAGTGGAAAGAGTTCATGGTGTGATGTGGTTGCTATTTTATACCAAAAATGCTTCATACATTATGTCTTTTACTGTTTTTGAAAATATTGCAACGATGCATTTCCACGCTTTTCAGTTTCAGAGGTGAGCCTCACCTTCATAGAAAGATTATATTCAGCGCATGAAAGGATAGCGGAAACGTATTTTGAGGGAATTTTGCTAGATTTGTTCAATATATTTAAATAAATTGCTATGAATCTAAATCATTATGAAGACTGAATTTTTTATTTTGATTAATGATTTGTTATACTACTGAGTGTAATAAAAAGATTAATTTTTATTGCCAGTGGAAATAAATTTTTTTGTCAATGAGTATTAATAATAAGACAAATATATAAAAATCGCATTTACCACTGTTCTTGGTATTTTACTTGTATATCAGAATTCATATAATTACTGTGTTTAACTATTTTATTTAAAAATTAAATTTTTAGAAGTCATTTTTTTTAATTAGCCACTGAACGCGACTGAAGATGCATTAGAAAAAACTAACAGTTTGTATATTTTTTTCAAAGTTCTTAGTTTCTATTTTAACTCATTTTTCTTGAAAGGACACTTTAAGTTTTTATATAACTATCAATACTTACTCCTTTTCTAAAACTTTATTTATACTAATTAGTATGCAGAATAAATATTGAGAGATATAATGAAAATAGTTTTGATATAAATCTTTAAAAGATTGGAGATCAGAGTATAAAGTGGTCCATTCTTCACTGAGCTTGCTACTGAACGCGACTGGTGGACCTGGTGGTAAAGTTTCAGCTGCGGCACCGGATGACTCTAGGCTTGAAATCTGATTCAATCATAAAATCGCAGAATCAGCTGGCTTAGTGTACGCTAAATCCGGTACGATGAAATGTTTCCCCATTTTTAAGAGCAGAACTTGGGGGAAGGAGTGTCAGCTAAGGTGTCGTGCTTGTCATCTAACCACACTTGAAAATTACGAGTCCGTCCTTGAGTAGTTCTCATGTCCGTTCAAAAAGCGACGTAAATGTAATTTAATTAAAAAAATCACTGAATATGATTCAAAATTTTAAGTGATTGCATATCAAATTTCAATTTTCAATGAAATTGCACGGAAATTTTCCGTCATCGTTACAATAACAGTTGAAAAGCAAAAGCAAGATGGTGAAGAAGTGATTTATTCCGAACTTGCAACAAGTTAATATCAAAATTTAAATGATAAATGTAATTTTCTTATTTTAATAAATGAAATATATAGAAGAAGGATTTTCTTCGACAACGGATATGTAGAAAATTTTAAATGAATCAGCAAATCAATTCAAATGTGAGATGGTATCGATCTTTATTGAAAGAATCGAAATCGAATTGAAGAATAATTAGTTTTTAAACATTTAATAGCTTGACATGTAACCAATTTAATATTTTAGTCATCGGAAAACAGATGTTTTTTGCATTTTCTATGTAAAGCCGATTGAAAAGTTTCAAGAAACCGTCTTACGATCCCTGAAAAAAATCAACAAACGTAAATGTGCTTAGGGAATTTTGTTTCAATAGAAACATGCTGCATCTGCAATCATTGGAAGATCAACTAATTCCTCCAAACAGCTAATGTCTATTTGAAGCATCTAAGATATTCGCATCATAAATACAGAACTTAATAAATTACTACATATATTTTTATTGTATGGATCTTCGGTTTTATTAGACCAATAATTCCAATAGTTTGACAGTAACTTTATATTTATGGTTAAATAATGGATGCGAATAAATCCTTGAGGATACAGAGCAGTCTTCTTGATCGAAATCTGAATTTCCTTCTTTGTCGGGGGATATATTTATGAATATTTGGATATGGCTAAAGTACAGTTTTGCTGCTCAGCTATGAATTTGTAATATGGATTTCATTTATATCTCACATTTGATTCTATTTAATTTTTAATAATTTTTCAACATTTCTGTCAACAAGTATCGTATTCATAACCCTATTTTGTTAACTTATTATTCTTAGGTAAGTTTACTATTTTTTACTTGAGGTTCCATTCATAGTTTAATATGAACGCTATCTATTCCAAAAATGGGGATACTAATGCATTTTTGAGATGAGAGCTTGAACGCAGCTGAAAATTTAGCCTTTTGTTGGTTGAAAGAATTACAAAGCTTTTTTTTTAAGATAAAATATTGTGAACAAAGTACCTCATGGTAACATTTAACTGATTTGATTGAAGTTAAATATCTTTTTTCATAATGATTTCAAGATGACATTTGTCAAAAAAAATCGACATCAGAGAAAATCGCTTTAAATAATTCCGCACAAAGGCTCAAAGTTTCTTGATATTGAAGATTTCTTCTTGGTCTGATATCCGATTTTCTTAAATATAAACTGTAGAACAGGAATTCTTAAATTTTGGGTTACGGGTTGGATTTTGAATTCCCTATACCTGCATTTCAGCTAGTTTAAACGTTAATAACTACAGTTTCTAACAAAATCTTCAATATCAGTAAGAAAAATCAAAACAAAAAATAGCCTTTTCTAGAATTTAGTACTGAGTGACAAG
>JAPMOR010075873.1:91718-132722 GCA_026543865.1 Argiope aurantia | reverse complement strand
TCAAAACAAAAAATAGCCTTTTCTAGAATTTAGTACTGAGTGACAAGTAAGCATATGAAACTAATTTTTTTTTCATATCTTAAACTCAATGTGCTATTTTACCACTTTTTGCCTTATTGTGTAGGCTTGAAGTTTCTCCGATGGCGTATTTCGCCAAATATTTTTGTAACCAAAATGTAGCCGTGAATAGAAAACATTTAAATCGCTTTAGCAAACATGAGAAGCGGACTCGTTCAAACAAAGGTTTTCTGCAATCAGGACATCAACAAGATTTGCACATCGATGGATTTCTTCCTCTTTCTTGGGAAGGCAGAAATACTGGCCATTGATTCATGGTCCAGCAATATCAGTATTGCCTTTATTATCAGTTTTGCTTTTAACCTTCCCAAAACCTTTCTTTGGACGAAACAGCTCTTCCACTTTTGCTTAAAATTTATTAACACATTCTATCTACGTCCTATTTCGATTATAAATGATATTCGGTGGCGTACTCCATGAACAAAAGATAGGCAAAGCTAAATTTGATAGATAAAAAACAGAGCACAGCTGAGTTTTCTAGATTGCTGGTGATGACCGAAGTATTTTTTAAGCACATTCTATCTACGGCCTATTTCGATTATAAATGATATTCGGTGGCGTAGTCCATGAACAAAAGATAGGCAAAGCTGAATTTGATAGATAAAAAAACAGAGTACAGCTGAGTTTTCTAGATTGCTGGTGATGACCGAATTATTTTTTTAGTCACTAAATGGACAATAATTCGAGTTGCATAAACAAAGGCAACCAATCTGTCAAAAGTTTCTTCAATCAGTGAAAATTACTATTTCAGCCGTCAATCGGTTCTTTTGTGCATTATTTTTGCATATAAAAATTAGCTATATTTATTGTTGATTCAATTTATTTCAAAATTATTGGATAAATGTTAAGAGGGTAACAAACGATAACTGTAAAAACATTAAAATTTGGATCCGATTTCATATGGTACAATTTTATTTTCTTTTTCTCATGTTCACAGTTGAGAGTTGCTGAACTTCCATAAAGACTTCCTTTTCTTTCCTTAACTGAAAATATATTTTTTTATAAAGTGCTATTCGCTGTATTTTATTTTTGTAAATCGAATAACAGAAGTTTCAAATCTTTTTGCGTTTAATATAGTCATATTAATGAAATGCATTTTATTTTCTTTCTTACAGCGGAAATTCTTAAATAACAGGATTTCTGATTACCATAGGGAATTTTATTAATATTCTTGCATTTTTCATAGCTATTTTAATAAATTTGACATCATTTCACTCTTCTGATTTGTACTTCTTAATATGAATGGAGTGTTGTATTGTTAATATGGTATACAAAATAATTTTCATTTTTTTTAAACACAAATTTTTAAGAGAAATATATTATTTTTAATAGTGTGCATAATTCAAGCTAACATTTTATGAACTTTTGTTTTTTTGGGGAAACTTTAAAACAAAATAAATGAGCCCTTTAAGCAATTATTTTAAACTTTTAATGATATTTAGCATTAGAGTAAAACTCCCAGTTATTATACGCTAGAATAGAAATGCAATGCAAGATGGCCATTTAATAATTCTGTGGACAAGTACAACAAAAGCGTAATATTTTTCCAAAAGAGTTTTGAATGTGAAATCCTAATTTGAATGCATTGATTTCATTGCAAATTACGATGTCAGTCTATCAAAAATCGCACATAACTTTTGAAATATATCAAAATATTTCCTGCACAAGTACAAAAAGGCTGAAAATAGAAAAAAAAATACCAAAAAAGCAAAAATACTCAATAATTTTTATTTATTATAAATTTTTAGTTAGTTATAAACCTTATGAAATTATAATCAGTATAAAAGAGAAATAATTCAGTTATTAAAATAAATAATTATTTCAGATCTGTCTGAAAAATCCAAGAAAATAATAAGTTCTATATTTCTAAACTTCGACCAGTGTGTCTAATAACATGCATATTTAATAGAATCATTCACCGTATTAAGAATTGCCCACACCTGCCCAAATAATATCGAAAAACCTTTATTTCAGCATTCTACTTTAAAAGAAACTATTATTCATATTTCTTTTTTACGGTCAATATTAACAAACTCATTAATTGAAGGCCCCAAGAAAAATATTAAATGATCCATCATTACTTTGGAATGAGTTTTATAACCTCGATTAACAAAATATCATGTTGTACAAATGTGTGTTTTCTCAATACATTTGTACAAGCAACCCATGTTCTGCATTGAATTTAACAAACCATCAACAGGCAATATCTCAGAGACCAACTTCAGAAACATTTCCATGATTAAATTTTATTCACAAACCGTTAAATAATGAAATATAAATGATGAAGGCAATAAAAAATATTACAGTTTGTCAGTTAGTATTTTTAGCACAAGAGCTTGCTTTAGCAACGATGCTACGAAGGCAAGAATAACAAGATTTTATTGGTTCTAACAATTATATTGACGCTTCTACTCTAGAATTTTAAATTTCAGTTCGATAACCGCAATCTTATCAACAACTTTAAATCAACAAATCTTAGAACCAAGATTTCTTTCTAAGTATCATACATGTTTAAATATTTTAATATCAAGGATGCCCTCTCCTATCTTAGTTCAATAGCTCATTTGTATAAACATGCCGACATATGGAAGTAGACATACAGTCCCAGTACGAATTTTTTTTTAAATAACGGGAAGAAACATAATTTATGGCGTTTGAGTCAATAAATATATTTCACAAGATTTTTAGTTTTTCTATATTTTAATACGGTCCCCTGTCCTATCAGCCATATTTAGTAACAAGTTATCGACACTATAAAACATACAAGTAAAAAAAATCCTATGGTGATATGTTGAAAATTAAACGAGTTGTTTATTTATTTTTATTTATTTATTATTAACGAGTTTTATTTTTATTTTATGGAACAATTTGAAAAAGTATCATAACGATACAAAATTTCAGTATGCAAATGACCCATTAAGATCTTTCTCAAGCCTCCGAATTTATTTGTAAAATTCGTCTAAAATAGGATTTTCAATGTTTCTTAAGTCGATCAGTTTTATTCCAGGAGAATATATTTTTTTCTTGCTTAAAATGTAATAATGTAAAGAATATTTTACTAAATATTACTAACAGGATTAGGAAACAATATAAAAAATTAGATTTCGTAATTTTTTGAGAAGTACATTCAATTGACTCAAACAACTTAAAACATAATTCCTTCTATCATTTAAAGCATTTTCGAATAAAAACTATGTGTATATCTCTAACGGTATAGAAAATAACTATTGGGCCTGGATAAGAATGAATACCCTATATAATTATATTCTTAAATAGTATATTAAAGTCCATGCCGTTTAGGATGTAGTTTAAAAGTTTTACAAGGAACAACTGACCATTTTTTCTTATACAAAGTTCTTACACAAAATTCATGCTTACATTATCAAAAGTAATAAATGTTTACATGAATGCATTTAAAAGTAAGCATTTAATAACATTTTTATTCAATCTGCAACACAGCTTTTAAACACAATTACAAAACATAGAACAAATCAAGAACAATAAAAATAATTTTCAATTTGGTTAGTCAATGATTCTTACAAAAAGTTTCATTTGAATCAATGAATAAAACCTTGCTCCAATTTTATATTACGTGAAAAAAATATAACTCTAAATAATTGTAATTTATTTTAACAGATTTGTAAAGATAAGTTTAAAAGACAAAAAATGCTGAGAGGTAAAATTCGCTAATTACAATAAGAAAAGTAGTTAACTAGAAAATTAATGGAAACAAAATGCTTATTTTCGTTAAATTTTTCTGATATTTTTTCTTATTTCCAATTGAATAAAAGGCAGTCTTTTATTTAATTAACATTATTTGGATTAAAATTTTGACACTAAAAATTTAGAATTAATATGCTTAATGGAGGAAATCTAAAGATAATTAGCGAAAATGAATGTTTTGCTGAGTAATTTTCATTTATTGAATATTTATCTGATTAAACTAAACAAATTAATGAATTAATATAAATGATAAAAGTATGAAAAATGAAATAAAATATCAAAAAATATAAATTGATTCTGAATCAAGCTTTTAATTATTGTAATTGGCTTCTTTAACCTTTATTATTTGTGCAATATTTCTCGAAGAAAATTAATTAAAATGAAACATAGCAAGATTATATTTATTTAGCGAATTGATTAAATTTCTTAATTAATTAATTAAATCAAATGCATTAAATAACTATTTACTGTATATATAAAAATTACTAATACATTTTGAATGAAACAGTAATATATTAATATCCATCAGCCATATTTAAAATAATTTAGACTATATGAACTTTTATTATTAAAAAAAAACTGTTAATACCTTATAAAAAATAATATACTTTATGTTATAAATTAATTTATTATCTTATTGGATAATAAGATAAATTATCATAAATTGAATTATAATAATTATCACATTTTAATTTTAAAGATGTAATTCGGTTTATTCCACTCCAATATAAATAAAATATCTAAAAATATTTTTTTATATAATGTAATAGATTAAAACATTTTCAAAATAAAAGAAATCCTTTTTTTTTACTTTTATTTAAATCAGCTATCTAGTATAGATTGGATAATTATCAAAATTATATATTATATCTTATAAAATAATTTTGTAAGTATCGCTTTTTTTTATATTTTATTTTGTTTAATATTCTGTAAAAATTTAAAACTCATTATGTTCATTATAAATAATATTTTTAAATTTTATTTTGCAGGAATAAAATTTTCTTTCCTTATTCAGGCTAAAAACATACGCTCGAGGAGCACTTTCGTCCAGTGTACTCTGGTATAGACATTATATAATAAAAACCACGTACATGCATAAGAAATAAAATATTTTACAAATGTAGATAAAATTTTGAATCAACAATAAAAAGTTTTGTAAAAGTTTTTTAATATATGATGCCGAAATTTCTACCAAATTTAACCAACAAACTTAAGACAATGTCGCTCATTTATTGTTTCATCTTACAATGCTAAAGATACTATGTTATAAAACTACTCACATTCTAATAAAAATCAAAATTTTTCAAATATACTAAATATTTGGCAATGAAAAAAGTTTCATATAAAATTTTCATTAATATAAAATTTACATAATCATTTAATTTTGTAGTTGTATTCAGAAATGTTCGAACAAGAAATAAATATTTAAAGTGAATACTCACCTTGTAAAACTGTTAGTAGAAGAATTAGAGCTTCCATATTATGGCACATTTACAGTTTAAGAGTGCAAATATGATGTAAAGATGTTAACAGCACCAACATTTTATTCATAAACGGAAGGTTTCAAGAAATTTCTCCTTCTTTCTTTGGGAAGTATAAATAATGCCATTGTTAGAAAATTCCACAGAGTGTTAAAATCATTTATCAAAAGTTTTAATCTCTATGCTAAAATCGAATTTTAAAAATTCTTTATTACACAACTGTCGATAGATAGTAATAATACATTCTCGCAATACCAGTGGCTGATCTGTATAGAGAAATTTTTCCTGTGTTGAGCATGAATGAGAAGTTACGAAAACACGTTCATCGTATTTTTAGTTGATAAAAAAAAGTTGTTTTAAACAATTGAATAAATCAATTGTCTAACGGAAGTAAACATATAGATTAGTGAAACACTTATAGAAAGATTGGCAATTATATTTTCCCAGAAAATTTAAATTAACACATTTTATTCGTCCGCTAAAGTTTTCTTCCAAGTTTTGGATCTACTCTTGGAGCGCACGAAAAAGTTTTACCAGCTGATTTGCGCGAAAATCAACTAAAGTTTCTTCTTCTCAAAGTGAGAGGAGGGATCGAGAAAGTGAGAGGAGGAGAAAAAAATTCAAGTCAAACTCCCTCTCACTTTCCTTCGACCGGACACGCAACAAGCCTGAACAGAGTTTTCTCCGGCGGCGCCTTCACTTGGATGCTGGCGGGAACTTTTCACAGGACACTCCTAGATAATGAAGAAAAGACAACATCCGGCAGCAAGCAGAGTCCGGCAACTGAAGCCTAGCCCACTAAAACGCAATGATCTCGTAGCTCTTTCAATCGATCAAGGGGAATAGAATCCGCTGAGCATGCGCGCATTGTCAAGTGCGTTGGTTACCCGGCCAATTGGGACACCTCCTTCTCATTAGGTTGGGCACTTTTTTTGTAACTTTTAATAAACTTT
The DNA here is from genome assembly GCA_026543865.1 of Argiope aurantia. Classification (NCBI taxonomy): domain Eukaryota; kingdom Metazoa; phylum Arthropoda; class Arachnida; order Araneae; family Araneidae; genus Argiope; species Argiope aurantia. Next base: position 126,487 of record JAPMOR010075873.1, on the reverse strand, counting down.
TATGAGTTGTGAAAAAAATGACGAGTATATAAGCTCTTCTTGATAAGCATGCTGTGAGTCCAACTTTGGCACTTTTATATTCCTTACTCAAGTCGATTTTTCTCTCCTTCAAAGTATCACTTAGGGATTAATTTAAAAGAAAGAGTTTTCTTTGGGTTTCAGAATTTTATTGGCATTTCCATACCAAGAATATATGAATATTCAAAAGTTTCTCTGATCTTCAGCAACTTTATCTAACTACACCGCTTTTCTTGATATAAAATAATGTTTATGAATAAGGCGCATCAACTTGATAATTTTTAGTAAAATTTAATCCGCTTTATTGTTTTCGAAGAAGATAAACTGTTTTCAAAATGAACTTTAAAAAAATATTTTTCATTGTTAAAATGCTAAATGTTTGAAATATCGTCTTTCCCTCAATGATAAAAACTTTAAGAACAAGTATACCTCGGCTATTCGGTTAATTGTAACACTTTCTTTTCTTTAAGCAAATTTCTTAAGTTTTTAGTAAATTTATTATCTTTTATGAGTATGAAAAAAATGATGAATGTACAAGTCCCTCATCATAAGCATGCCATGAGTCCAACTTTGTCATTCTTATATTACTTTCTCAAGTCGATTTTTCTCTCCTTCAGAAAATCATTTAGAGATTAATTTAAAAGAAAATGCTTTCTTTGAGTTGCAGAATTTTATTGGCATTTCCATTTCAAGAATATATGAAAATTCAAAAGTTTCTCGGATCTTCAGCAACTTTACCTAAATATGTCTCTTTTCTTTATATAAAACAATGTCTCTGAATAAGGCGCACCAACTTGGCAATTTTAAGTAAACGTTTAATCTGCTTTATTGTTTTCGAAGAAAATAAACGTTTTAAAATAAACTTTTTAAAAATATATTTTCCATTGTTAAAGCTAAATGTTTGAAATATTGCATTTCTATCCATGTTAAAAAATTTAAGCTCAAGTGTACAAAGGGTATTCTGCTAATTGTAATACTTTCTTTTAGTTAGGCACATTTCTTAGGTTTGGTAATTTTTTATTAAATTTATTATTTTTCATGATTTGTGAAAATAATGATGAATATTTGAGTTTCTTAAAGGCATACTGTGAATTCAACTTTGCACTAATTTATAATAATAATAATAATAATAATAATTTTCATTTCTTTTTTAGGATCACAACATTTTATTTGTATTTATATGCCTAGAATATATAAATATTTAAAAGTTTCTTGGATCTTCAGTAAAATGATTTAAATGTGTAATTTTTTTATTTTCTCGTACAAGAAGTATTTGAAAAAGAAGTATTGTAATTTTTAATAAATTCGATGATGATGATACATTTCGATGTACCTTCACGCTTTATACTTTCGAAAAACGCGTCTTTGGAATAACGTCTGTATGCCCATATGTGAACATGATAGCTCAAATGCGCTTTGTGCTTGACGGATGAAATTTGGTATACGAATTTTAAATTACATTAGTAGATTTTTGAAACTTGAAACGAAATTCATTCTGAGGAAGTCTGTATGTCTGAAAAGAAAATGACACGCTAATTAAAAAAATGAAGAAAGTTAGATTTGGCATAGATATTTAACATCTGAAGTGCGGAAACCTATCAGAGTTAGAATAAAAATCGTTAAAAGATTTACCTTCTTTCAGTCACTATTTGCACAATTATGTAAATACAATAATTCAAAAATGCAGTATTTTAAGCATGTATGAAATTAGTGAGTTATTTTTTAACTACTATTATAAGTTTCGGTCAAATTTTGGTTTCAATTGACAGATAAAAATATTAATATTCGATGTTCGGACGCTTGTGTAATAACAGCATTCTAGTGATTAATCGCTTTAAAAAGCCGTCAAAAATGGTCTAATGTTTGTGTCTTTCGTAACTATTATTTGAATGTCAAGCGGTTAATATCACGCAAGAAAATTTTTTAGTGAGTATAAGAGAAAGTTTCTGGAAGATCAGCTGGTATTGTTATAAAAAACATTTTTTGAAACTGGAGTACGTGCATGGCCCGCTTGTGTGAAATTTAATCATATTTATTTGCTTTTGAAAAAGGAAAACTAATTTTAAATTGTTAAATAATTTATTAGATTTTTCTTTGTTCAAGTGCTAATTATTCAAAGTATCGCATTTCTAGAAATGTTAAAAACTGTAAGCTCAAATGTATTGGCTATATATGTGATTGTAATATTTTCTTGCCATTACGCTTTGGAGTTATTTACTAAATCTTAAATTAATACATTTCCGTGAGTTGTAAAAATAAGAAGGAGAGTTTGGACTCTTCTTGAGAATAAATAGAATATATTCGTTCCCAACTCAATTTATCTCCTTTTTAAAGCTTCTTTTAAGCTTTAATTTTAAAAAATGAGTTTTCTTTCGATAACGACATTCTATTAGTACTTTTAGTAGTAAATGTATGATTATTTCATGGTTAAAATGATACCTACACTTAAAATAAGGTCCTTCGATTTGTCATTCTAATATGGTCAACTAGAAAAAATTAATTTATTTATAGTGTATGCAATAGAAAACTAAACTTAAATCGATATAAATAAAATTGATTTTTTTGTATATAGGGATCCAAGTGTTTCAATGAATTTCTTTTCTAACAAATAATGTGAATCAAGAGGAAGATTATTGTGAAAGTGTTGGGAAAATTAATGGAATCGTTAATTATTCTATAAATTAAAAGCCATACCCATTTGCCGAGTGTTGAGTATTTCCTCGTCAAACTATATGGCGGCTATAAAAACTACAGTATCTAATAATTTCAAAATAGTCAAAACAAGAGAAAGAAAGAAATTTAAATAAGATTTTTTTGCTGCGTTTTTACAAAAAGTTTTCTTGTACTTGAAAAATTAATTCAAGATTGACATTTTGCTTTCAACGGTCGATTTAAATTGAAATTTACTATTGAAAATGCCATATACCATATTGCACATAAATACTGTAATTGCCACCATAATATCATTGACTGCTCGGTTAATTGTAACATTTTCTTTTCATTAAGTTGTAGAAATACATTGTAATTAATTGTATCATTCCCCATTTATTAAGCTCCCACCGGGAGGAACCTCAGAAATAAGAATGGTGAGATTCCGATATGATTGTTGGTTCTCTCCACCCTGATGAGTACAGAAATGGCTGGGGTCGGGTACCCCCTATGAATGACGGGGCCTACTTCCCAGGGGAAGGGTTGCGCCGTGGCTGGTGTTGGCCCTTAGACCTCAACCATTATTCCATCCAATACTGCAATCGCGGCGGTTCGGTCATTCAGACCTTTCTATGTGCCTTCGAATGGGTAGGTTAAGGTTTCCTTTAATTAGGCTGTGAAATTACATTGTAACTTTTAGTAAGCTTTTAAAAGTTGCGAAAAAATAATGGAAGTGTGAGTAGATCTTGAGAAGTATACTTAGATCCATAACAATGATTTCTTGGCTTAAAAAATATATTTTAGAAAATAATTTAAAAAAGAATGTTTTTTAAAGAAGGGCAGAGTCAGAATTTTAATGACACATTTATGCAAAAAGAAAGGAGTATAAAAAAGGCTCAACACTAAATACGAAGCTGAGCGTAGCGATGCTTATAAAGATTGAAGCGACAATTAAAATTAATTCAAATTTCTGACTTTTAATTAAGAAAACAGCATTCTCTAATGTTTTGAATTTCTTATTTAACTTCTCATTTTGAAGCTTTTTATGATTTGGTAAAATGCACTTAAAATGGCTTTAAAAAAATAGCAGTTTTAAGAAATACCTAGAATGCTTAAATTATATTGGGTTTAGGAAAACTATTAAATTCTTCATTCTTAATAAAATATTTGTGACGAAAAATGTTTGAAATTATTTATAAAAAGTTAAAGGCGACCGAAAGGCAAATTCATATTTATCATTAATAAAATATTTATGAAAACAAATATTATTATTTTTTTTAAAGTACAAATATTCGTAAAGACTTATATATTTTTACATACTACAGTTGGTGAAAAATCTCAGTTTGTTTTATGAATTAGATATTCGTTTCATTTTATTCACATCTTTCGCATCCACCTTCGGAAATATTTTTAGAAAAATCACTCTATCAGATGCTTTTACAATTTTTTCTTAAGCTTTAAAATTTTTATGAAAACAAATATATCAATGCTCATGAATATTTATGATCTTTGAATAAAAACAGAATAATTAAAAAAAAATTTCTTTATCTGAAACTCTCCCTGAAAAATCCCTCCTACCCGTGATTTACTGCGAAAAAAGATGGATTTTCTTTCTTTTTTCATTAAAAGTATTTAAAATTCAAATAACTGAATACTTTTTGAAAATATTTAAAATTCAAATAATTTATAGAGCAGCGAAAATCACAAAACGATTTTCCAGTATAAAATTAGCTATATTCCAAGAAAATAAAAATAATTTTTATGTTTTACTGTTAAAAGTAATACGTTGAAAGAAACTATAATACTGACAACCCTATGTTCATTCTCTTAATCACTTAACAATAATTTTTCCCTGATTTCTTTCATATTCTTTTCAATGTATTGTTGATGTTTGAAACAAAACAAGACAAAAAAGTCAAGATGGGATTTGAGATGATAATGAGATCAGATTTTTCTTATTCTTATATCATTGTTTTTGACTTTGCGAAGTAGTATCCTGTAAACTGAGAAATTTTGATTGCCGTGGTAAATATATTCTTGTTCCTTTCGTATCCAAATGTATTCGGTTTATCAGATTGAAATCTGTTTCGTTCAAAGGCTCTTACATTTATGGAGCCCCAAAAATATACCTTTTTTTCTAATAAATATGAATCCCTAAAAAATATAAAGATGAAAATTACCCATTTCCTCACAATGAGGTGCAAAATCATTTAGTTTATTCAGTATTTATCATATAAATAGAGAAAATAATATTTTTTTTTCTAAAATTAAAATATTAAATTTAGTTGATGGTATGAAAAAATATATGAGCTACCACGTCACTTGTAAATGACGTAAAAGTATCGAGGGCAATATTTAGAATTATTGGAAAAATTCTTTGAAATATAAAGATGAAAATTACACATTTCCTCACAATGCAATGCAAAATCATTTAGCTTATTTAGTATTTATCATACAAATAGAGAAAATAATATTTTTTTTCTAAAATTAAAATATTAAATTTAGTTGATGGTATGTAAAAAATATATGAGCGACCACTTCACTTACAATTAACCTTTTTTTATTTTAATTTAAAATAAAATACACTGTATTTTCATAAGTAATATTGATAGTCGGTTAAAATGAAATTCCACTTAAATGTGTCATTATGATTTAAGAATATATGGACTAAATTCAGAGAGATTTACTTGATTTATTGATTCACCGTATAGTTCTCCTCCCTTATCAACGTAAGTTGCCACTGGCTAAAAACGTTGTTAAATACTTTTTCACATACGGTATTTTCTTTCATTCTCAATGACATTTGTTGTACAATCTAATAATCAGCAGAGATTTTCGATTAACCTAATATGATCTACTGATGTGATCTGATCGATCTGATGCCTGATCTACATGCAGTAATTCTATATCTTCAAGCTTTTTTTTTCAGTTGAAATCTGACAAATTCATTACAAAATATGCGCAGGATAATACAAAATATGCAATAAATTCTAAGCCTAAGCATTTTAAAACTTATGAAAACAATGATAAAAATATGTGTCATTTATAGGTAGTGTTTAATATAGAAACATACAATTTAATATATGCATAATGTGATTCAATTTTATATGTGAATATATTTTCTTCAATGTTATTCATGTGCAGATTATATAATTTGCTTACCGCTGGCATATTAGATCTAATTGCATACTCTAATGATAAAATAATGACGAATATGACACCTGAGCTAGCAGCCTACTCTCCAATCTTCCTCTCCACAAGGGAAGACGTTTGGTCCATGATGTAAGATTTAACATGCATTAGACCCTTATATTTTATCGATCTTTATTGGTTTAGGGCTTTGAACTTGCAACCCTCTGCTCCGAAGCTTAGCTCCGACAATTACGCTACTCTGGTCCCGATAAAAGAAAACGGATTCATCAGATAAAGTGCATAAAATCTCATTAATGGAATATATAATTACGACAACAAATTCTCAAAATTTGCATCGTTAACAACGTGAAACGTATATAACTCTAAAAGACGTAAGTTTTGAATACTTACATTAAGTGTTATTATTGTTGGTGATTTGTCCCTCTTACCATTGTATCTGACAAGTTGCTTATGACTAATAAAACTATTAGTAGGTATGCAGCTGCATTTTTCTATTGTGAATTTGCATTTCATTAAATATGTGTTGCTCAGTTTCTCTGGTACGTTCGCTTTGTAACCTTTTAACATATGATACTTACCACATTGTTTTTAAGAGTAAATTTGCAATCTTTTTTGTTTAAAAAATTATTTTGTTTTCTTAAAGAATAAGAAATTGCAATGTTATAAATACAGAATTCAAATATAACTGAACTAAATTTCTTACTCCCCCCTCCAAGATACATGAGATGGCAGACAGTTTCTTCAAACTGAAGTTATTTACGAAAAAAGAGAATTGTCTTAAGAACGAAAAAAGATAGAATAAAATCTTATTTATATTAATTATATAATTTCCTGGGGAAATTTAATCCCCTTAAGAATAGATTACTAAAAAAGACCCTGAGATTTAAAAAACTACCTCAAAATCATTTTTTTAAAGTTGTTAACTTGTTGATGCGCGATCATCGGTCACTTCATGAACATCCATCACGAAAAAAATATTTTTCTTCCAAAACATGAAATTGATGATGTAAGACGAAAAGTTCTTTCTACAAGATAGACAAGTTTTTTTTTTTTTTTTTTTTTTTTTTTTGCACATAAGCGCTTTACGAAATATTTTGGAGATGTTCAAATTACTAAGAAATTTCAAACATTCTGAAGTCAACTTATTGTAGAAAATCAACAAATATTTTTGACAAATTTCTTCAACCTAGAATATTTTTCGTACAAATCTTCACAGATAGAAACATATCAATGTTGCAAGACAAAAAACAGACATAATTTGACATAGTTTAAAAAGAGCTACAATTACAAATAAATACATAATAAAATGCAACTTCTTACTTTTTCACAAATTATGTATGAAATTGAAATGACAATATGAGAATAAATTATATAATTAAGACTATGTTTTAAATTATCTATTTATTTTTTATTGTTCTCATTTCTCAAAATTTTAAGGGACACCTTCAAATGGAATTTAATAGCAAATGGAATGATCCTGCACAATGATAGGCGATGATAACTGAGTACATGTTATCTGAATTCCATAGTAATATAAACGGGGTTATCCAGTTTCAGTCCGGATATTACTAAACCAGGAGCATGGATTTTGAATTAGTTGATTAAACGGAGAAATTCATCCTCTTTCAGTCTTACTTTCTATTAAATTTAATCAAATATTATCTTCGATGAAGTTTTTTTTTTTCGAGCATAGTTAAGAATATTTCGTTTGAAGATTATTTTAATATTTAATATGTTTATCTGTCAAATAGTAAAACTTTTTTTTAATCAGAAGTATTAAAAAGTGTATATCAGTATTTCGAGTAAAAATGAAGTTTTTGAAAACTATATGATGTGAAAAGACACATTTTCCACAAAATGTTTGCTAAAGATTTTCACAGTATGCAAAAACGATGCTATTAAATTCAGAAGAACAAATGATTATTTGAATCGAAGAAACTATTTTATCCACATAATATTAAAGAAAGGAAAATATAGTAAACAGCTCATTTAAATTGTTATTCTGCTGTACATTGTATATTATCATTTTGTACTATAAAGAATTCTGAGCTTATTTATAAAGATTTATATACAGAGTAATTCAAATTAAAGAATCCTTGTTTAGGACGTCCTGGTGAGAGAACCAGTCGACGTAACGGCTTCATATTTGAAGTATATATATTTCAGACAATGGAAAATTGATTGGGGTAATAAAATATTAGTTCAAAAAAAGGCCGCTAGGGGAAATGTGGCGCTGCTATCTGTTTAAAGTAATGAATATGAAACATAATATCAAAAATAAAGAACAGATTTTGAGGTATATACAAAGAACTCAACTATCGTATTACCAATGCACAAATTTCGCAATCTAGATAAAAATTAGAATATTCGACATTGCAAGCTGCATTGGAGAATAAAATTTGCATAATAGGCGAATAAAATATTGTTCGTAACATATAAAAAGCTAGGGGTACAGGCTCCCAGCATTCTTAGACCACGACCAAGGTTCCTGTCTTTGCCGGAGTTTGCGTTGCTGCTTAAGTTATTTTATCAAAATAGCAATAACGCTGCAAAAGCGCTTCGCTTATATCGAGGACAGAAACCTTTGAGTACGGGTCCAATAGCACCTTCCGCTCTGCGTCAAATGGTCAAACATTGCGAAGAAACATGCAATTTTATCTATAAAGCAGGCAGTAGTGATTCAAGACTTCGCAACCTTTGTCGATGAGCAACCTGGGAGTAATTTTGATAACCAAACAAAACACCGATGTTGATTTACCTTAATGTACTATGAGTGCGAGTTTTAAACACAATAATCATTTCATTACATACTATCCCAGAAAACATACTTATACACGTTTATTTAATAAGTTGCACTGTATAATTATAACTTCTAAAACTAAAAATATATTCATATTTTATCAAGATTTTCACCTAATTCTGAATCTATAATATCATCCTATCCCAATATCGGAGTAAAAAGACATTTTTGTATTTCCTTTTTAAAATAACAAAATAATATTGATTATGTTAAAATAAAAATTTATCAGAAATAGCTCAAAACAAAGCATTAAAAGTAATTAAAAGTAAGTTAACATCATCATCTTGTCCCGGTTTCTTTTAATATTTATTGAGAATACCCATTTGATTACTACATTAAACAATTAAAGATAAATTAAATCATTGTGCAAGCATAAGAATTTTTGGGAGTCAATAAAACACTCAGTAAGAAAAAAATATAATGTGTTTATTTTATTGATATTTTTTTCTATTTCATGTCAAGAGTTTTTCGAAGTTGCAAATATTTTCTAATATACCAAAACTAGCTAAAAAAACTTCTTTCAAATCTTCGGCACTTCTAGAAATTCTTAGATTTGGCATTTCTTCTTTGAGACAGAATCTGTACTTCAGCATCATTTTCCGTAAATCGAAAATAACTACTATGAAATTAAAGGTATGCCTAGCGAAAATATAAGGAATTACAGAGTTCTTATCTTTAGAATTTAAAAGTAGCAGATGATTGTAGATTTTCATAACAGCATTCAAATAAATTGTTTTCTTAAATTAATTTTATTTGAATAATAACCAATTTAATAATAAGTATTTAGGATTAAGTACAAAATAAATATTTTGTAATTAAAATAGAAAAATGTACTTGATGTGGTTATCTTTAAACTATAAATAACGTTCTTTAATTAGTTTATTTAGACAGAATATTGCATAAGCATTAAAAAAAGTCTTTTGTAGCCTGGAAGAATGCAATTTTTTACTGTATTGATAAATTGCCGGAATTTTGAAACTGCAACTATATATTCCGCAATTATTTAAAAATGATGATGAAAACATAACATTTATGATACCTGATAAAAATTTATCCTTTTACTTCAAAAGAAATAATTTAATAAATATCAAAACGGTTAAATTCGGAAATAATCTACGAATTTTAAAGTAAAATAATATTGTCTGAAAGAAAATTATTTTTCATATACAGAATTTATTTGTTATGTTTGTCCACTGAATTCTTAAAAGAAATATAAAAATCGCATGAATATTTTGTGACGGCTTCTTCCAATTTTCCTAAATTACTTTTAGAAAATGGGAAACTTTATCCAAATAAATTTACAACAGCAAAAAATTTTGCAATTCCGATACAACATATAAAAAAGAAATAAAACAAGTTCTTAAAGCTCTTTCTCTTAAACACGCATTCATTTCGAGGGTTAAAAGATTGCACTTTGTCGAAAACATCATACCGACCTCTTATTACTTAGAAATGAGGCTAAAAAATCACCGCAACATATATTACTTCCAATTACATCGTATCCTTTACATCCTAAAATGCTCATTCCATGAGCCAAAATTTCTCATGACCGCAGGCAACGGATGATAGGAGTCTTCCGGTAACGGAAGCAATGGGGTGCACTCACTCATCATCTTTTCATTTATTTTCTTTTTAGAGAGATATTTCACGTTTGTTGGGGCGTTCGCAATGATAATAGAGGCGGGATGAAGGTCAAATATCGCGCAGCTCGGGATATCTGCTCACCTTTGCTAAATAAAGTTTGTATTGCGTTTAAAAAGTGTTTCGGCTTATTGCTTTCTCGATTTGTTTGCGTGTTAGAACTTGTTTTAATGGAAAATAGTCATCAATGGTAGAATCGAAAGAAGGAAATGACTGTGCATTTGCTAAATGGACCATATTTAAGAACTGGTTCATCAATAAAATCATCACCTGCAAATTAATTTTAATAAATATTTCAAAAAGTCAAATATTGTGAAAATTTTCCACTTTATTTATGTGTTTGACAGTAATAATAAATTGAAATTATATTTTGCAGGCATGTTAAAAATAGAAGTAAACTATGAAAATAAGTTATAAATTTTGTTTTTAAAATTGAAATCATTGAAAAACCCTTTGAAACTGACGTATTTTTATTTATTTATTTATTTATTTATTTTTTTGCTTAATATTGTTTTTTATATATATTAAATTTTTTTTGCTTTCGAAATAAGTTTAATAACTGTAATATGGACAGTATTTAAAAATAATTATTTAGTTAGTGAAATTTTGCTGTAAAAATGTACTTTAAATACTTAAACATGCGTTAATTATATTTACACGTTAATTGTAGAATTTTTTTTCTTAAAATACGTTTTAGATTTTAAGAATCGTGCAGTTTTAATATATATTACAAAAAATAATACCAAAGAAGTATAATATAAAAATACCTTATTCTCAGTGTATTGTAATAAAGAGCAATAGTAAAAAGATAATTGCGATATTAAAAACGTCAATTAAAATTTATGTGTATTTAGAATCAAAGGACGAAAATGCTTAATAGGGGCCAGGGGATTTCCAGCTTTGAAACTCTATTCCCTGTTAAAGGACCGTCTGGTAACCTGCTGCAAATAAAAATATTCTTTCTCTGATACTATGCGAGAGATGAGAGAGGAGATTATCAACCAGGGTTATCTGAATATAGCTCAAAATTAAGAGATTTGCTCCAAACTAATTCTAGTGTTGCATAAAAATGGGGCGTAATCAAAGAATGACAATGTATAAAAACCGAATATCTTTAGAAAATATTTACATTTATTCTTCCCTTTCAACAGTGAAATCAAAAGCAAATTGACATACAACCGACAACCGACATTAGCATAATCTAAATCACCTTTTCTCCTCCATTAGTTTATGCGCAATAATTTCATATTATCCTATATAAAAAACATTATTCTGAAAATTAGTTTTCATATTTTAGATTTTTAATATTATTAAATCGATTTGTAAATTTTACCTAATAAGATACCTTGATTAAAGAGTCCTACCGCTATTTATAATACATACTTTGAAGCTGCTATTCTGATATTAGAATAGTTGCGATCAACTTTATGTTAATTTGTTTTCTCTCCTGACAGGAGAAATGTACAAACCTTAATATTTTTTACATAATTCTGAAATAGAAAATAAAATTTTTAAATAGCGCATTTACTATAACAGGATACTTTTTTATTGCTTTCTGACATAAGTTAAAATAGTTCAAGTAAATGCATTTATTGGTAAATTTCAATAACTTAAAGATAACTTTCATTTAAGCATCAGACATAATATAGGCATATTTTTCTAAACAGTTTTGAAATATTGAAATTTAGAAGGACAAATTTATATTTCTTTAATTCCTGTTTCAAATTACTATATATGCCAAACTGAGCTATTTTTGAGATTAAAATTTCTATGTTTTAAATGGAACGACAAAAACATTTATTGACACCTTTTAATGTCAATATTATATTCCTAATGTTAATATTTCCGAACTAAATGAGATTCACATATATATTTCCTTGCTTGGTATTCTTTCGTCGATTGTCAGTGCCGAAATTTGATATCCAACTTGGGAGAATAATATGCTGTCATAATGCCGAAGCTAATCCCAAGTTTTGCCAATATCATTAAATAGGGAATAGTAACGTAGAGGAGTTTATATATACCATCCATCAGAAGCACTCAACGTAGATTCTGCTGGTACTTTATATTAGAAGAAGCAACGCATTTCGATTGGCAATCGAATTTCTGAACTTAGGATCACGACACTCTTATTCTAATTACTCTTCTACTCGAATCGGCATATAATCGAATATTATAATAAAATAATTTGGAACATATCCTTCAAAGAAATATGATTTCTACCAATACCAGATTTAGCTAACTTAAAAAAAAACCACCAATATAATTTTTAGGATAACTTATGCGTGTCTAATGGACTTTATTGTGATAGGTAACACCTAATAGCCGGTTCATAAATTCGGCAAAAATAAAAAAAGTAAAATGTTCCACTTATCAACTTATATCTTGTTACAAAACTTATGTCTAAGTTTTCCCCAGATTTGTTTATGTATATAAAAACCACATCTCTCTAGTATGACATTTCAGAAAGCGAAACGCAAAATCAAAGTAAAGGATTTAAAACTTATCAATAGAGATCATATCTCAATCATTTAATTAGCTGGCAGTGGCATTAGATTGCTTCATGCAAACTAGTACTTAGACTTAATCACATTATAAATTAAAATTTCGACGGATTATATCTTATTTTATACAGGAAACGTTAGTTCAAGGATTATATTTGAATTTCTTCTGAGAATTTGTTGCTTAATGCATGATTTTGCAATCTAATTTAAGTTAAAGAAACGTTTGACCCTTGTTAACCCGTCTGAACTCGGCCAGTGATCTTAGTAAAACCTCAAACTTGCGCTTCTTGTTTGACTAAATACGCAGTCAAATAACAAAACTCTTTGACGCCCAGACAAAGTCACGTTTTACTTGGTGGTTCAATGTGCTTGGAATACCATATTAAAACGTGACTGATCCTTAGCTTCTAAGTAAAAGTACACTATTTGCATGAAATAAAAGAATAGATAAGAAACTGTAACTTGATTACTAGAAGTTTGAGGAAATATCATTTTTGGTCTCAAGCTCAAAAACATGGAAAAACATTGAAAAAAAAGTGCTGCAAAAGTTTTGAATAATTCTAGAAAATAATAATAATAATATTTAATTAAATCTTTGACATATTTTCATAATTTTGTTTAACAAGGAGGAAATATTTCAAAGTGTCTGATATTTACGGTGCTTTCTCCTTTGAAAATAATTTTTTTAAAATTGGAGCGGAATAGTTATTTTTGGATATGTAATTATTATCTAGTGGAAAAAAGAAGAATTCTTTATATATGGTGATAACAGTATGATGCATTTTTGGACCTTTCATTTTCTAAAATTATTCAATTTGTTTAAAATGACTATAAAATGCATTTAAAATTATGTTTTCTCCAAAAAATCGATTTGTTTTGTATTGTACCGAAGTTGTGCTAAACGAAACTACAGTTTAAATCAATGCACCAGAAAACATTTAAGAGAAATAAAAGAATATAAGAGAAATATTCAGTTTTCTGAACTTGATTCAGGTGAATAGACTGTTGCAAGAGGGAAATCGCAATTTTTTAAAACTATATTATATTGAGAACGTATGCAATCAGATCGTTTATATTAGATATTTTAATAGCGTTTTTTAAGGGGAAAATGTTTTAAAGTGATCTCTGCATTTAAGTGCTGCAGAAAAAAAAATTAAACATGAAACATGTTGATTATGGTAGGCATGCATCTTCCAATGTGCTTTGCGTAAATTTTAATTTACGTTTCTGCTTTACCATTAATATATTTTGAGCTATCAAAATCAGCTTTACTTTTACTTAAGCATGCAAATTCCATGTTTGTAAGAATTAAATTTTGTGGTTCACATTTCACTCGCTCTCTGATGCACTAGAGTTAAGAAATTTTCCTATGTTGTGTGCTCCCGATGACAATATATCATATATTAAAACCTCCAATGCTTAGTTATCAGTTGATTAGAATTTAATTAAATATCAGTAGCTACCTTTGGTAATTAATAACAAGATTCCATTATGATTACAATAACATCTCTGTTCATGGCCTAATAGAAATTTTCTAAAGAGTTAGAGATTGGCATATATCGAATGATCGAAAAAAAAAAAAAAACCCACCTATCCTGATATATTGGACTGTAACTATTATAGCATTCACAGGAACGGAATAAAAATTTGGTTTAAGGTATTTTGAGGTATGCGCTCAAGAATCGTATGAAAAACAACATTTAAATTCTAACAGCTATAATTACTGTGACAAAATTTTAATTTTTTCAAATGGCAACACCAACGTTTTTTTTTTTAATTTTTTTTTATTATTTTTTATTTTTTTATTATTGAAATGTGTTCTCCTTAGGGGAAAAAAAAAGAGTAACACCTGTAGCACGAAGCTCACCAGCTCTAGACATACTAAGAAGAAAAGAGAAAACAACGGTGGTGTGCCTACCAGAGACTTGACGTTCAACAGATTCCTCTCGACTTGGAATGTGCTTTGGTTCTAGGCAACATCTGTCATTGTGGTTGAAGTAAGTGAAGGGGAAAATTTGTGAAACACAGCAAAAATGTTTTGCCTCCTGTTCCTTCTCTGCTATTATTGGTTGTTTTCTCTTTTGTTCTTATTCTGTCTACCTCAGGTGATTTTTGGGCTACAAGTACCTTTCCAAAGCTATTTATTCTATTTTGCTATGGAGAACACATTCCAATAAAAACAAAATTTGGTGTTGTCATTTGAAAAATTTTGAAATTTTGCCACTGTAACCGTAACCGTTAGAGTTTAACTTTTTTTTTTCATATTATTCTTGCACGTATACCTCAAAATACCTTGAACAAAAATGAGCAATTTTTTTTATTTTATGTATTTTATTCAATAGAAGAGTACATAAAAATCTTGCCATATCTAACTTTTATTCAGTATTTTGGTTCTTTTAGTCACATTAGAAGAATATTCTTCCGCATTAATATTTTAAACAAAAAAGTTTCACTCTTCTGCAATTAAAACTGACTTAATTAAATGTTGGATATGACTATTGTAGCTGAATTTTGTAATAATAAGAAAGGTATAACGGCTTCTCATGCAAATTGAAAATACGTTTAAAAGATTTTATTAAATACTTGCCGCCTTTGGCAACCAACCGGTTCGCCAATCTTAATGTTCGTTAAAATTTTAATAATTAAATATTTTACGCAATTCCTACTTTAATCGATTCTTCATCAAAATATTTTCAAACTTCAAATTTTGATAGTCATATGATTCACTCATAATATTATAAAGGCCTTCAGTCATAACGTAATATAGATCTCCCTAATTTTCTGTTGGCTCTCGTAGAATTTATGCTTTAAATTAAAGTGGAAAGAATTAATCTTCAATTAATATAATAATATTTTTTACTGAAAAAAAACATTTTTTTTATAATATGATTACTGATAACAGAGTCACTGAGCGTTTAAACTTTATGGGCACTAGAGAATATCTTTTTTTATTCATGTAATATCTCAAGAATTTGTCAACAAAATTTTCTCAGATTCATCATGAGAAGATCGATTAATTAACAATGTTTAATTTTAAATGAATCAAACATTAAGAAAATAAAATGAATCGTTTAAAGTAATCTGTCGAAAACAGGTTTAAAAAAAACTACTTAAAAAAGGATGTACTCAAAAATATAAGCATATACAAAAATATATATAACTAACATAAATACAATTTAATTACAAAAGCATGCAACTAACCTAAAAATAATTTAAATCAAGAATCATCCGTTGATAATATTGTCAACAATCAGAACACAATGCGCATGCTTGAATTTTCAAAGCCAGTTACGGTAAAGCAAATGCGTGAATTTTTCTACGCCAGTTGGGTTAACGCTATGGGGATTACAAATTTTTCATTTCCTTTATTCTGTGTTATTTTAATTCAAAAGTACTTCAGAATGAATCTGAAAGATAGATTAATTAACAATGTTTCATTTTAAATGCATAAAATATTAAGAAAATAAACAGAATCGTTTGAAATAATCGGCCGAAAAATGTTATCCCTAGCATCATTACTGTTGGGAAAATAAACTGAAGCCTTACTCATTTGGCGTTGGGGAAAATAAAAAGAGTTTTTGCAGGAAAGTTAGTTTTTAAATAATAATTAAAATTCTAATTAAAAATTCAAAAAAGAGACCCCAGGTGCACATTCCCGACCTCTAAGGTATACATGAACCAAATTTGGTAGCTGTAGGTCAAACGGTCTGGCCTGTAGAACGCCAACATACACACGCACATTGAGCTTTATATAAGTATAGATAGATTTCTTTTGATTCTTTAACCTGAGGAGGAATTTCAATTGTTTCAGAAAAAAATTAATTATTAAATTTTTTGCTAAATGCAGGTTTAGTACTTTTTAATTTTTATCATTTAATTTTAAATTTTATAGGGCATAACTTCAGCAGTGTTCCAAAAAAGATCGGAAGGGATGTAATTATAATGGAATGACTTTGTAAAATAAGGAAAGATCAAATTTATGTTTGTTAGGAATTTATTTATGATATTATGGATGATAAATATATTTACCAATGATCATTTAGACCAAAATGGAAATGGAAAGCATACTGATGAATCAGGGGAAAATTTTCCTGAAATGTTGGCTAAATATATTTTTCATTTAATTTTAGGCGAAATAAAACAGCTTGCTGACATTTTTGCCCAAAACAATAAGATTTATCAGAAACGATAGTAAATTTTTAATTAAATTAATTTCGACATTTTACATTTAATGGAATAGCCACACAAATGGTTGCATAACAAACACATAAATAAAATGACTCTAATATGCTTTATTTTTAATTAATATCATTTTTATCTATTTGTTTTGTTGAGAAACAAATTTTAAAAAAATTCAAAAGCTGTAACTTTTAAGTATTCAATACATATGAAACGAAGTTCGAAATCTAAGAAAGATTAAGAATAAAACGATCTAGAATTTGAAGAAAATCCTATTTAAGAATCAGTATTTGTATTCCAGAAAATAGAATTGAATTTCGAATAAATGCACTCAATTCAAAATAGTGAATATTTGACAAATCCCTTTTTTCACTGAGAAATTCTTCATGAACTACAATATAAAGGCAAACAACTGTCACTTTTTGTCTCTTGAAAATTCCTTGTGATTTACAACCAAATAAGAACCAAGTGCCTTCGTCTGTGAATATTTATAATGCAATATAGAAAAGTACTTTAATTGGGCCATTATTTTCGATTAGCTGCACATTCGCTAAATGTGCAGTTATTTTATTTGAACCTTTATCTGCTTTATTCGGAGAAATCTGTTTCGCAGTGATACTTGTCAAGGATGTGGTTTCAACGTAATGGGGCTCCAATTCGCCCATGTTTTCCGCAACATATTTTCCTGGCGATTATATTTTGAAATAACACCAAAGGATAGGATAATCAGACCAGATTGATCTAAACTATAACTACTTTCGTTTAGATTGCTCAAAAAAATGAATTCTATGAAAGAGAAATCGGTAGACAGAATATTTGATAAACATATTATTATAGCAAGCAAATGGGTTATGCAAGTGTATCCCTAATCGGCAAGGACAATTTGTTTAATGCATGCATTTCTGTATTTCAGCCAAAGTAGGTCATTTCGAGTAAATTTTACTGTAAAGTTTCGATCTTTTTTTAATGTAAAATACGGTCTATTTTTTGTGTCTTTGAAATTGGGTTCAAAATAATATTTCATTTTGTAGTGAAATGATTTATTCCTTTCATCATGTTCTTGATTGCACAAGCAGAGTTATTTTCCAGCGTTTTAAGGAACATGTGGGGTATTTGTTTTACGTTTGTTTTGAATATATAAATATATCATAAAAACTGCAGTGGCATTTTTAATTTTGCACAAATATTTTGAAAAGCTCATTATTTTCCTCTGAAATAGATATGTATACGACCTCATTTATTTTAATTAAATATTATTCGTTCTGTTTTAATGAATAAACTTTAAACACTTTTATTGTATGTGGGAGGTTATCAAGTATTTTTAATTTCTCATATACAAAATACATATACTGTAATTGTTTAAAAAAGTCGATTTCGAGATTTTCACTAATTACTAGTCCGTAAAACACATTTTTGGAATTAGGTCTAGCTGTCCATCTGTGCATCTCTGAACATAATAACTCAAAAACGCTTTGAGTGAGACTGATAAAATTTGGTATATGGACTTCAGGCCAAATTCGTAGATTTCTATCAAATTTTGAATGAACTCTATTCAGAGTAAGTTTGCCTATCTGGTTGTTCCATTACAAAGGAGCTGAATAACTTCAAAACTTTAAATAAATATAATTTGGTACAAAGGTTTAGCATCTAAAATGTAGATTCTTTCCTAATATTTAACCAAATCTGTCAAATGATTGATAGTCTGCCAGTCTGTTCCTTCACATGTAAAGTAAAATGCATGTAGATACAGTAATTCATAAACGCAATGACTTAAATTAGTGAAATTCGGTGGGTGATCTTGTGTATATAACTGTAGTTAGGTGTCAAATTTTGGTTTCAATCATTCCAAAATATGGCGTCTAAAATGCATATTCGCATGACAGATTACGCGAATATTCTAAATTCATGATACAAAATAATTTTTCATGTCTATTCGGCAATGTCTATATTCATGTCTATAAGGCATTATGCGAAGAACAGGGATAATATATTTTGAGTATGCGAGATAGTGTCGGGCAGATTCGTCTGGTGGTTGACTACATCTGACATATAGGATAGAAGGACTTAATAAAAATTTAGATTTCGTAAGTTTACATTGATTATTTTAATCAATATAAAATATATTTCTTGACTTCATCTAAGGTATCGGAGGTATATTCATATCTCTAACTATTCAGAAGCTATTAAAGTACTTTTGAGCCATGATTACAGACGCACTTTGAGTTAAAAAGAATTTTAAAAAATGAAAGAAAAAGAAAGAAAGAAAAGAACCATGAAGGAACACATTTTTTCATTAAAATTTGGCAATTAATGCAAAAATAGCAACTATATGAACCAATGAAAATAATATATCTATAATAAATTAAAATACATTCTAAATATGATTAAAAATATCATTCATTTGTAGTTTTCAATCCTTATTCCCTTTTGTACCCCTTGATTAGGCATTTTAGTTTTGGGTACTGTCATAATTCCTTCCTTTCATACAATGTAGTATTCATTAATAATGTTAATTTTAGTAAATAATAATCTTGATTAATAATGCTTATTAATTATAGCTTATGTTGGTAGAAGAATCAAATGATTCAAATCAACTTAATAAAAATTCATGAGAATTATATACGATTTTACATCTAATTCCTTTTTTTATATTAGTATTATTTCACGTTTTAACAAGTCAAAAAACTTTTAAATAATTTCGCATATATTTATAAAGAAACATAACATTTACCCATTGCAATAATGCTCTGTAAAGTTCAACTTCATCTACAATGCATTCTCCAGTTCTTGAACTTGTTTCATATTGCAACATATTTCATATATATCGTCGTCACAATGCAAAAAATCGTATACTAAAATTACATTTGGTGGAAATCTACTAGTTTGATGCCCCATCAGATCACCAATGAATTCGAAGTTGCCAATGCCATTTTTGCTTTCTATCATATAGGCTTTCACCTCTTTTGAAGATATGAACCGATACCGATTAAAGGATTTCATATATATGAATATGACCTGTTCATTGATATATGACCCGTTGCACTGTGACCGACGATATATCTTTAGCTGCTTCAAGCTTACTAAGATATTTGTTATAAATATACGCATAAGATTAATGAATTCTTTCAACAAACTCTATGTTCCATAAAGAAATTTTTGTTGCTTTAGCATCGAATTCCTAGTACTTTTCTTTCTTTATCATCCAGCAGGATTTTAAGTTTACATAGCTTTCACTTCCCACATAAGCTTTAAGAATTCAATAATTTTTTTTTTTCATTTTAATCCCGAGTACAATGGATTTTCTGCTTTTACCAGAATTACTGTAGTTATTCGAAGCATGAGTTGAGAATTTCTGTCCCTAAAATATATCTATTCAAGGTTTAATGATTTTTGTTTTTGCTTGCCAGCTTTTAAATATGAAATAATTTCCTTTTTAAAACTAGAAAGGAAACATGCTTTTATTAAAGTCATTTTATAATATAGATTCTGTCAATCCCACAAGAAAAATTTCCTTCTACATCTGGAAATAATTCTTTCAAGCTGAATAACAAAATTCTTAACTAAACAGTGTTTCAAAGTAAGAGCTTAATTAACCGAAAGTATGAATGAAATTTCATCAGGGAATCTTGAATTTTTAAAAAGTCAAAAGAATTATAATGATATTCACCAATAAACACCATTTCCTCCCTAATACTCTCACAAGTGTTTTCACAGGAAGTGTCAACGCCAAAATCGATGATTTCCAAGGAAAAGGAGAAAAGTGTGAAAGCGCTTGTGACATGAAAACTAATTAACTCAATCATTAAAAGCGAGAATTGTTGTCACTTCGTTGGACTTCAAACATTTTCAGATATGCGACTTGAAAAGGTATTAATGCATTCTTTCTGGAGGAACTCGTGGCACAAATTATATCCTTGCGGTCAAATATGTAGTTAATTACTTGTGCAGAGATTTTTAGTCGGATAGAAGATGCTTAAATTGTGTGACAGTTACCAAGTGCCTAATGATACTTTAAAGGTCATTCAGAGTTTTGGGAGCAATTAATGGGTGGCTGTCTTGAGGATTTGAATTGGATTGAATGAGGAGCATCTTTGACGACAGCTTGTGCTAAATGAGACCAGTATTAGACAAAATTCATGGAACTTTCATAAGAGTACTCGAAAAGTAATTGAAATTTGGTAAAATCATTAGTTAGCACATATAAGTGAATAGTGCTGTTAAAAGATTATCAATATATTTCGAAAATTGATCATTTATGACAAATAATCAAATTGCTGTAAGTTGAGTCTTTTCGGATGACTTATTTTAAAACTTAGAATAAAATTATTGTATGATATTCCAAATTTCGCATAGGAATGGTTAGTCTTTTATAACGTTTTAGTGCATTTTAAACGCTTGTAACTTCTATAAAATAGTGGGGCAGTCGGAGGACTTCGAAAAGCTCAGAAAGATGCCAATTTTTTTTCAGTAACTAATTTTAGAATAATAGATTTCACCTCTAAGCAATATTCGTAAAGTTTACAACATTTAAAAGGAATTCTTGGTGATATATGCCCAACAATGAATTAATTTAAGAATTTAAGCTTACAAAATAATTTATCTTTTATAAAATAACGTGTTTCAATTATTGAATGGCTAACTCAAGTCTTTGAATAGCACTGAATGATCTGAAGGTATTTGGATGGTTTGTTCTAGAAGATGATATTTAAAAGTTCCACTTAGAAGGAAAGATATACATTCAAAAACTTTTAACATTATTCATATACGCATTTAAATATTTCAACATTATTCATATACGCATTTAAATATTTCAACATTATTCATATAATTTCAAAATACCCCCTACGAATATTAGGTAAGCCCATGAATTTTGAGAAAATACAAAATTACAATATTGAGAAAATACATTTGAAGTTCTCACTTAGAATTTTTTATTAATTTATGAATTTAAATATATTATATTACATTGCATATTTTATATTTTTTTTATTCCAAATATATTTTATATTACAAAATTGGATACTTAAAATAATTTAATTCCTTAATTTTTATGAATGAAATTTAATTTTTAAAATAAATTTTTAAAAGAAAACTTTTGACTGTATTAAAGTATTAAGTATGTTGAAATCTAATCAAACAAATAACATTTCCAAATAATACAATAAAAAATCCAATTGAAGTCTATTCGAAAAGAAAAATAAATTATTCCAAACTAAAAGAATTTTTAAAAGCAGTTTAGTTTCAAATAAATATTTCCTTTCCTTACAAATAAATTAGTTGATAAATAATGACACCCTGCTAATTTAATCTGCTGAGTACAGCACATCTGAATAAAAGCAAATCTTAGAAGCCATATGTATTATGGATATCAATTTAAAAAAATCACCAAAAGTATATAATCTAAAAAATGGCATAAATATAGCACAGATAAAAAAAAGCATGTACTACGAGGTATGAAAGGGTTGAAGTGAAACAGAAGTGTTTTCAAAACAAAATCTTTTATTCTTAGGCAATGGAGAATACTAAATTACCGATTATTCTATCAGAAAAGGAACGCACTCAATTATTTTGCTTGATTACTGAAATAAAAGCGATTAAATCGAATGCCAACTTACACACTATACTTTATTATGTGTTTTTATGCTTTCATTTAGCATGAAAAAAGACATAATAAAAATTGTAGTTACCAGATATCAGATTTTATTTTTTCGTATACGAAATGTACTGAGAATCGTCAAAAATATTTGAACTGGAGATTTTGAAAAATTTGTATGTTACAGACCTTCCTGAATCCGAAAAACACATTTTCGGAATTATATTTATCTATGAATACGATTATTCAACAACTTTTGAGTTTGACCGAGGAAATTTCCTATACGGACTTCACACCAAATTTGTAATTTTCTATCAAATTTTGAACAAAATATATTCAGAGGTAGTCAGTGCATTCTTCTGTCCGAGTACATGTGAACTACATAACTATAAAACAAAGTTCTAAATTGATAAAGATTGGTCGACAGATTTAGTATCTAAAACGTCGATTCTTACCAAATTTTGGGCAATTCTGTAAAATATTTGACAGTTTGCCGGTCTATACTTCCAAATGCATGCAAATGCAATAATCAAAAACGCAATGACTTCAATTAATGAAGTTCTATATGTGCTGTTTTGATTTAAACTGTACTTTTATGCCAAATTTTGTTTTCAATCAGTTTGAAAAATAGGTCCAAAATAAAAATTTGATTTTCTGGTACTTGTGCAACAATTGCATGCCATGTAATAATAAGCCAGATCTTTCATCCGATGAATTCAGTAAGATTGCGAAAATTCAATATTTCGTAAATATTATTTGCCAATTCCATGCAATGCATTCGGGTCTTACCCATAGTCCATAATTTGATGCAGAGGAAAAGGGATAATACCTTTATTAAAGAATATGCGAGAAATTGTTGAAGAGATCACTCCCACTGGTTATGTAATTATTATAAATAAGTAAATAATTACTTTTATGATCAAGTAAATAATTCCTTTTATGAAGTTAACACCTTTAAAAGAAATGATATTTAAAAAATAATTTGTACCGATCAAAATTACAAACTCTCCATAGTAAATCTCTGCATCTAAAAGGAAAGTTGTTATATTTCATAGAGGACTTTTTCAATCTCTGAATCATAGTAGTGAATAATACGTCATATATTGGTTATATATTGGCTTCTAACTTTCTATATAATACCAGCATGCTTTGTCATCATATCATAAATAAAAATCTACGATACTGAAAGATTATAAATACAGAAGATACCTTGTCTAGTATTGAAATAACTTTTGAGATGCAGAAAAAATTACTAAAAATCCAACCGACTCCAATTTCTTAAATCTTTGAAAACTTTTATGTAGGGATATGCATTTTTTAAGTGTGGTTTATAAAGGTTTTATTTAAACATGTAAAAAGACTTGCATAGGTATAAAGATCAATTTTCCTATTTATATTCAGAAAAATTCTTAAAATATGCAGATAAATGAATCACATTTCAAATTCTCTTTCGTTTTTTTTTCCTTCTTTGTATAAGCAAAGATTTTTTTTAAGTCATGAGTGCGCATCGAATCAAATATTAGAAGAATGAGGGAAGACATAAAAATGTTTTATATTATTTTTATGTGTACTCGAGCCTAAAAGGTTAAATAATAACTTTTATCATAATTAACAAAGATATCAGTTTCAGCAGTTTTAGATTAAATGAAATTCCCATGTGCTGAATACTATAAATTCTACTGAACAATATTTTTTTTTATGTTCACTTGACTTCGAAGATAGTTCAGAACTATTTAATATATTGACTCTTGTCCTAAGTATGAATTTTCTTTCTTATTATAATGGAGGCACTTGCGACATTTCAAGTGGGAAACAAAAATCTAAATTAAATTTAAAGGAATCGAAATAATAACAATACCGAAATCTAAATTAAATTTAATGGAAGCGAAATAATAACAATACCGAAATCTAAATTAAATTTAAAGGAAGCGAAATAATAACAATACCGAAACATTTATGATTTCAAGAAAACATATAAGTGCGACGGATTGCAATAAATCGCTGCTAAAATAAATACTAATATTTTATTTCAGTTTTATAAAATTGACAT
The DNA here is from genome assembly GCA_026543865.1 of Argiope aurantia. Taxonomy (NCBI): domain Eukaryota; kingdom Metazoa; phylum Arthropoda; class Arachnida; order Araneae; family Araneidae; genus Argiope; species Argiope aurantia. Next base: position 101,900 of record JAPMOR010075873.1, on the reverse strand, counting down.
TTTGAAGGGATTTAAAATTTTGTTCGCATTATTGCTGAAGTATTAAATTTAAAAGGAAATTTGTTACAATATTTTGAGTGGAAACATTATTTTATCAAAATATGTCACATGACAACTTATTTTCATGTCTTTCCTTATTTATTTATTCTGGTAGAATACAACGCTATAAGGAATCTACAAAATATAATTTAAGTGTTTGATATTTACTTTAACCTGGAAAAGTAAACAGAAAAACATATAGAGGACATTTGATTTCACGACAAAGAAATGTTTTTCGTTCGTAAGGACTAAGAAATACCTTAAGAGATGATAGGAAAAACACACAAATTTTGCTTCGAGAACTAAAAATTCACTTGAAAGTATTTTCAGTAATAAACAAATATCAGAATTTCAAAAAAAAACATTCAATTAATGTCCCCATAAAGCTCTATTACAAAAAAAATGACAAACGGTATTTTCATTCCAATAAATAAATCCATAAAAGCAGGTATTGAAGTTTATCAAAAATAATACGCATGTGAAACTTTAAAATCATCATTTCACAAAAGGAGAGCAAAATAAATTGCCCGACTTCAAAGAAATACTTTACTAATTGAAGTCAATAAATTCAATTTATTTTCAAAGATAATATATATAAAAATAAATATAAATAGATATATGCAATTTGAACGCAAAAGTGAAAAGGACTTTATTATTGTGTTTAAAGAGATTAAAATGAAAATAATTAAAATTAATGGATACATAGATTTTTATATTCATTAATTATTTAAAAAATCATTTTAATAAATGTTTCTAAAAACTCCTGTTTAAATTTTGAACATTTTTTCACTGATTCTTTCGACATTAATATTCTAAAACGTTCTTCATGGCATATAATATATTAAAGGATAAGAAATTTGTCTTTTTTTTTCGAATTACTAATGTGATATTTATCAAATTCTGAACTTTGAAGCAGCATAGAAAACAGCATTTTAATATCCTTAAATTAGATATCTTTCAATAAGATTCAATGTCTGTTTTCTGTAAATTCTGTCAGTAGTATTTTTGGTTAATAATGTTGGTTTGTTAACATGATTTGATTATATATATATATATATATATATATATATATATATATATAATATACCATTTTATATACACTGTTGAGCCACATCATTGTAACCAACTATCTATTAATCGAAATAGTCTCATCTTGTTGCCAAAACAGCAGTAAAGAAGCTGGGTATAGATTCAATGCGTCGTTGGATGATGGCAACAGGTTCTGTGACCATGAGAACATCACATAATTCATGAAGATTCCAAGATGGAAGGTCTTTTTTTCTAATGTGTCGATCGATATGTTCCCATAGATTTTCACAGGGATTAAGATCTGAGAATTTGGAAACCAACGTAGTAACTGGAACTCTTCCTCATGCTCCTCCAATTATGTACGGACAATACGGGATGCATGACATATCGTATTATCTTACATAAACGCGCCATGTGTTACAGGATACACTGTTGAAATTTAAGGATGTACCTGATGAATAAGTATGCACAGTTGTTGAGAGTAGCTTCTACATGATTGAAGGACCTAAATCATGGCAAGAAAACATGCCCAATACTATCATGTTGCCTCCACTACCTTTCCAAATGTCATTGACATCGAACAATAATTTTTGGAATTTTGTTTTCTGAGGATACTTAAACGAATACGCCAGTGCCCATCGATGCAGCAAAAAACGTGATACATGTAAAAAAATCAACAATTTCCCACTGTTTTATACAAGGTTTAATGTTTGTATTGTGATGCAAATGCACGGCGTTTCTTGCAATGCTGCGAAGCCACTACGCAATAAAGTGAGTTGTACAGTTGTCTAGATAGTTTTCTAGTGTATTGATGGTTCATTTGTACCGTCAATGAATCGACTTTAGCGAATCGATAACTCTCAATCAGACGTCGGAAGCGAAGCTCGCCTCTGCCAGCAGTGGCCTATGATGCCTTACAGTTTGCATGCCAGGACTGCACACGCTCTTGATTCTTCCAGTTATTGTGTACATTTACTACATGAACACGCAAACTCAGGTTTTAGAAATGCTCTCGCCGCTTGCTCTGTAGCCAATAATCATACCCTTTTCAATGTCCGTTAAATCGTGTGACTTATCCTTTATGGCAACTGTTACTATGCGAACACATACTTTGAAACCCCTTTTATATGCCTTCCGACAAACAAATTTTTTAGTCTTACTTGTGATTGGCCACAACTATATTCATGTCGACTTGCTTGATGATTATTATAATGTGACTCGATTGTGCATGCAAAAATTAAAAGTTACTATAATAACACACTTACACAGGGATTATACAAAAAAAAATGTTAAGAAATATTTATCATGCTATTCATTGCCAAGTGATGGCTCAGATACTCGCAACAAAAATAATGAATTAACAAAATATACTCAGGTGATAATATTAATAAAAAACATAAACTTATACATTAGTGTTATACGGATTTAAGATGTCTCGCGTACTTCCAATCAATTTTACACAAATATATTTATCAGATTGAAAAAAAAGTGTCTCCTTTCGCATATCACAATTAAACAACTTGTATTTTTATAACCTTCGCAATAAAAAAAAACTTTTTCCTTGGCAAATAAAGTCACTTACATCATCTATAATGTGCAATCTCATTTCACACATGATTTGAGTGTCTAAAACTTTAGGATTTGTCTAACTAGAGGATAAATATTTACACAAATAAAAGTCTAAAACTGGCAACGGCAAGCAAAATGTTTCATCTTCGAAACTTTATATCAGCATGTGTTATCCTCTCTTCTCCAAAAAACGCTTTTCCCCGAATTCCCCTTTGCCGTGCTGAACTACATGGCCCCAGGATGATTACCTACTGAACAAGAATTCCCGCCGAAGCGTACCCCATCAAAAGGTTCTCTGGAGTTCTACCTCTCAATTAAAAGTTCATAATTATTTACCAAATATCAAAAGCTACATCCAATGAAAACTAAGTATCTCTTAGTGACAGGCACAAATTGCTAACATGGAGAAAGATAATTTAACACATACCAGGAGATACCATTTCCCTTTAAAAAATAAAAATAAGATTTACAAAGCGACATATATAAAATCAATGTATGTTCTTTAAAAGCAAGAGGCATGTAATAATGTGTATAATCCTGCCAAATGTGTAAATAATTTACCAAAAATCTTTCATTTTACTAAATATTTAAAGTCAAATCGAAATAAGTAAATTTATTTAATAAACATACACATTAAAATTTAAACAGAAAATATGTATTAAATTTAACTAAGAGGGCAGATTAATATTTTGAAACAAAGGTACTTACGGACTTAATAACAGTTTAGAACAAAATGCACTTTGAGATTCTTTTAAAGTATTAATTAATTTAATAATCCTTTTAAAGTTCAAATTAAACTAAACATAGTTATTATTTGAAATTTAATAAAAGTATTTAAAGTGTTTGTAAAATTGTTATCAACACAGCAAGTTATATACAATCTATAGATCACTTTACATTCCAAGAAAGCATTCAAAGGGGATTTGCGTTCTTTCAGTTAAATTTTAGAGGGAATGTTATCTTGAAGGACATAAAGGAAATTAATTTCATTTGCTTTATAAATATATCATGTACTCATTCATTCGAGAGTTTTTAAATTTCTTTAATTATCTGAAAAAAAAATCCTTTTATTATGAAAAAAGCAATATCTCTCTCTGTTACGCTTTTGAAGACTTGCATTATTCCCACTTTTATAAGTATACCTTAATTCAGATTTACTTTGCTCCGGTGGAGATATCTTTGCGCGACTATGCCATTTCTACTGAAAATATAAATAGAAATCATGGATTATGGGTAGGGTTTCGAGGATTATTTTTGTTGTCAACAAGGAAAAGTATATTTCATTGCTTAGAATGTATAGCAGTAATTCAGGGTGTTATGGAAAGAATAAACCCTTGTCTTCAGTTTCGTGTGAAGAAGGTACAAGAAATTTGAATTTAAAACCATTTCATTTTGAAAAGCAATAATTTTAACTTTTCCTCTGTTGTTTTATATGTTAATTATATTTGTTTATTACTTTAAAAGTTATCTGATATATGGTAATCTTCCATTAAAACAAGATAATCATAAAAATCATAGGTAAAATTTGAAAATATAAGATCATACAATAATATTTTCATACTGCAAAATGTTATTAAAAGCACCATTTTAAGGGTTTTACATAATGTTGATATGAATTTGCAGTTTTTGAAATTATTGCACTTTTCGAATATTACACAACGCTGTTTTCATAGATTTTATAATATTGTTCATGAATATCGTACATAATTATTTCACAATATTGTACGGGATTCTACACGCATATTATTATTTTTTATGATTTTTTTAGTATCATGCCTTAGATTTGTATAAAAGAGCCTTGTTTCAAACATAATTCAGTATTTTTCAATGACATCTTATAATTATTTTATCAGACAATAAGATATAAAAGTAAAATTTTTGCTAACACTTCATGCTCACATTAGTTTCTACACAACTCATAACAGTTTAAAAATTCGGAATGTCTGCTTAGTAACAGATTTGATGGCTATAAAACTCTGAAACACAATATTAAAAATAAGAATTATTCACCAACAAATGTTTAAAATCTAAACAGACTGTAAATCCCCATATATTATTTAAAACATGTATTTCTAGAGTTTTGCTCGATTAGGGAATATTTCGGCGCACCAGTGAATTAGCTAACTGCAACATTCTCACATTTCGAGTAAAATTCTACATTTAAATCATTTTCATGATTACTGTTTCCTTAATTATTTTTCACGTCTGAGGTAAAAATGCGTAATCCTTTAAAATATATCTTTTGTTGCATTTGTAATATTTTAGAGAATTATATTCAGCTTGTTAATACTGACTTAACCCCTTAGAGGGCAATTTTTTTCTAGTCATATTATGTTAAAATATTTTTAGGCTTGAGATTAGAATAAGAAAAGGAATTCATTTAGTTTATTAGATAAATTTAATTTGATTAATGAATTAATTTGGTTAATTAATAATTAAGTAAAAATCAAGACACATCATTCTGTGTGAGATAAAGGACTGAAGCATCTAAGTTTCTGTATTTCTAAAAAAATTTGTCAGAACTGATGCCAACCTACAAAATTTCATACAAAGATTGATAAATTTGGTGGGAAACATACTTCCCACGGCCTTAGAAAGGGTAAATGCAGTGAAAGAAAATTAAAATAGATTGCTTCGTATGATTGTCAAATAGTTCCAAGAAAAAGACTAAACTATTAGATTCATTATTTTAAAATTTTGCAAGCAAAAAAGCAATTTTTCCATATATTCAAAATTATAATATTCTTTTGTTTCAGTGTGTTCAGATAAGATAGCATTGCACACAAACAGTAATATCCGAAAAGGAAAAGAATTATTCATTGTCGTATTTTGATGGGACGGTAAAAATATGCCTAAAAAAGCTTTATAATTTTTTTTGTTAGTTAAAATTTTTTCTTTTAAAAAGTGTCTCTATAACAAGTATTAAATTATCAGAAATTCTGCTTTGTTTCAGATATTCAACATTATAGTTAAGATCGTAGCAAATGATCTAAAATGATACTAACAGCTAATTAAAATTTATTATTTAATATTTAGTTTGTTCTCAGTTCCGATATGTATTATAATGAAAATGGAGCCTGATACTTTCACAGAAAATAAAGTAAAATAATATCTTAAGATTCAAAGAATTTTTTAAACACTTTTCCTATCTATAATAATATTTCATGTATTAATTCAATTCAAGATTTCACATATATGTAAAATAGAACCCATAAATTATTAAAGAGAATTGAGAAATGAAAACATCTTTGAAGATGACATTAAACGTAATTTGAAGAAATAATTTAATTAAATAGAAATTTTAGAAATTTTAATTATTTTTTTAAAGCACACTTAAACACATAATTACTGAGAATTTAGTTAAAATATTTAATGAATAGGACTAAAAAACTTCTTAACTCAATAACTAATCATTAAGACTTGCAGAAAGCAACTGAATAAACTTTAGCTAATCATAAATGTCTCCCAAGATGGAAACGTGAAACTCTCCTCTAAAGATTCTATCCATTTTATGATGTCTTTATTACATTATGTAAAATTGAAAGTTTCACGTTGCATGCTATTAACTTCTTCCGCAATAATAGCAAGCAGCCAATATTTATAATTAATTTACTAAAATATCAACTTTCATCTATAATTATTTGTGTTAAGAATTTGTTCTGGAAGGCCTTTTATTTAATTGCCCCCACTTATCACATTTCTTTCAATAATTAGATTCATAGAAAGGAAACACAACAATTTTTAGCCCACAATAAGGGAAAGAAAACTGAGTATCTCTCCATAAATTAAGGAAGTTGGCTAATGCAGCATTATGAAAGAAGTGAAAAAAAAAATCCCGTTTGCGATATTTTACACTGCTGACATGGATGTAATTATTTCTCTCAAGTCACAACACCCTGTTTTTAATTACACCTATATGAGAGCTTGAAGAATGGGATTTTTTAGTAAAACGATGCTGAGAAACCTGAAAAATTTTGTTCCTGATTTATCATTCGGTACTTTAATGGGGTAATTAGGGAATCCAAAAATGGTTTCCAGAGTCTTTTCAGTAACCTATAAAATCTTTCTCTCAATTTGCCTTTCTTTAATGAGTAGTAAAAATCGAAATATGCAAAGTGAAATTGCTTTTTCAAGTTGAAGTATTGCTTATCGTATCGCCCGAAAGAAAAATGTATATGAAATTGAATTTATGCATCTGGTGTTACGTTGGATATTTTTCTATTTCATTTTACACTGAAAATTTATTTCATTTTTGATAGTATAGTTGGACTGAGACTTTTATTGATATAAACAGCACAATCTTGGCATTAAGTTAGGTGAATACGTCGAAAAGTCAATTTTTGGCCAAAATATTGAATGCATTTTTATTTATTTTTCTTGATTTTTGAACAATTTCCTGTACAAAACATTTGAATGTGTTCTACGTTTATTCTTTATAAAATCCCTTTCATTTTTATATACGTGGATTTAATCCTGTTTTACATATTTAAATGCAATTTTCTAAACATCATAACCTAAAATCTAATGCATATATTTGTTCAAATTTAGTATAATAATTTCTGAACACATTTTGTAGTTTCTGATGTGCAGAATGATCAATTGGTTCACTGATAAAATACTTCATTGTTAGAAATGAATTTTATTGCTTAGTCGAGGAACTAAGTAATAAATTATTTATAACTTAATTAAATTAAGCAAATCAATCAATAAACATTTAAACTGGATAGTTTGTTTCATGTATCTCTCTAAACCTCCAAAAAAGCCTGACTTTTGATCTTTTATAGCACTTTTTGCTTTTAATTGATGTAATTTTGTTTTATAAGTGATTTTAAATCAATATTATATAAAAATGTAAAACTATAAATATTTTGCAACATCCTTCAAAAGTTTCATCCGAACTTAGTGATATAAAACTTAATATTTAAAGAAATAATCTGACAGCAAGCATAAAGTAAAGTACTTTGATAAATGTTATATTAAATTATTGAACTTTTATCTCTTAACATATTGTCTGTTATTATAATTTTAACATATTGCATGCAATGCTAAATTCTTTTCTTGATTTTTCATGTGATAAATTTCAAAATATATGCTTGATATTGCAAGTACCTTTGTTCTACTACACATTGAACCTTTACTCTGTTAAACGAATAAAAATTAAAGTAGCAGAAACGCAATATATTACTTACCAACAAGAAGGAAGAAATGTTGCAACTCCCGTTGTAATTTTTTGAAATTGTAATAATTTATAGTCATTAAAGGTAAGAAATATTTTAAATATTTTGTAAATAATCAAAATAATAATTAAAAAGAGGGCTTAAGAAATATTCTAATGGCAGACAAAGTTCGTATTTCAACGGTAAATGTTAAAATAAAATAGAACTCTTCTTTATAAATAACAAAAAGACTCTCATTCATATATATGAAATAAATTAACAAGAATTTTATGAAAAAAAACACTTTATGTGACTCATTGAAATATAAATTCCGAAATTTTCTAATTTATACAGTTTAAAGATATGCAAAGTTAGAATGTTTCACTAGTTTATGAAATATATGTATTAAATTTTATAGCATTTGCGAATCGATCTTTACTTTTTTACAACTAAGGAGAAAGATTTCAAAAATACTAGACAGAAATAAGTAAATTGATCATATTTCTCAAAAAATCAAATGTTGAAAAAAAGGGAAACATCTCTCGAAGTAATATTGGTTTGACATTAGTGATTCGCTTCGTGAATTAATCCATTCAAGAAATGGGAAGTCAAAAATTTGGTTTTGACGTTAAAATGAGAAAGATATTAAAGTCTATTTTCATGTTGAAAAAAGAACACTAAGATAATTTGACACTGATACTTTGGTACACATGAAATTTAATTTCCTAGAATATTTTGCTGTGATCATATGTTAAATCTTTTGTATTAATTAAGATAAAGTTATTTGCGATACCTAATGATCATCGTTTAAAAACAGAATTAGAACATGATTTTGGAGGGGCATCAATTTGGTATAGAAATCATTTTGTTGGCATATTTGTTTAGTATGAAATAAAATCCAATTCCATTTTCTTATTTTTTTTCTAGAGTTTTTCCTTTAGTTTTGAATATTTAAGTGCTTTCTGATAAAAATTCCTTATAAGCTCAGTTTCAAAAATATATTAATTCAGAAAATTAGACAAATTAATGCATTTTTTTTTAGTTTTTCCAACTAAAGCAAATGGCTTGGGCCTTAGAAGAAAAAAGGAAGGTACTTTCCATTTATTCACTTCTAATTGTTACGATAAATTTTTTTAAATTTATGGAATTGAATTATATGTAGTTCTATATCGGAAAGAAATGGGGAAAAAACTGCTATGCTTTAGATTTCTAACTTTCTTTGCCTAAAACTATTATTCTGTCTGTATTTTTGAATGTAAAAATTTATACATTATGTCTTTTTCAAAAAAAGATTCTTTTCCTGATTTGAGGATAGTGAAAAATAATATAAATTATTTGATAAATCTTGTTATTCTTGTCTGCATGGAGTTGCGGTGGTTGATATTTTTAAAATATAATTTAAACCTTTCATTGAGCACACACTGATCTAGAGGTGCACATAATGCGTTCCCAATTGTTTCGAAGAAAAAAAAAGCTTAACATTCCTTGGATCAGAGAGCTTAAATTCATTAGTTTCGAAAAATAGCAATTCATACGCATGCGATTTTCTCAGAAAATTCTTCTCGTGTAGTTTAAATTAAACAAAAGAAATTTTATAGATTAACATTTCCAATGTGTATGAAAGGGATATACATATATAGTTATAAAAAGATAGATATGTGAAATGCCATAAATGCTCTTCTTAAGAAAGGAAATTCCTGTCCCCTAAGTGAAAAGAAAAAGGAAAATTTTAAACAACTTACAACATGTATCAAGTTTCACACATGAATATTTTAATGGCAAGCGACTGAAAAAATATATATAAAGTCATAAATAAAATAAGTGAAATCTCGGTAGGATCATATAAGAAGGTTTCTTATCTTTTAAGCAGTTCTGGAATCCTAGCTCCACTCTATGAAATAAGTGTCGCAAAATGTATTGGGAAATATGAATGCATAGAAAAAAAGAAAGGAATATGTGCTCTTTAACAAATACTACAACTCTTTTATATTTTCTGTTTCAGTTTCAGCTGACCTCATGTTACAAAATCTTTTTAGAGTGTACTTAAAAAGAAAAAAAAGGGGGCCCCAACTGTTTCAGAAGAATGGACATCCTTCGAAAAGATAATAATTTTACCAATTTTGATTTTCAATTATCAGAAAATGAGGTATTAAAGCGATTATGAAATGCGTTAATAAAGTATGCTATTTTGAATCAGATATAGCCCGGATATCTCAGTCTTTTTCAAATAAAACTGCTTTTCCATTCTTTTTTTGTTTGTTTCTGTTATACTGCTATTTGTTATATTGCAGGCTTTCTATTTCTTTTATATCATTAATACTTGGACTTTAATATTGTGGTTTTGAATTAATTATGAAATTCTGTATATTAGTGGGAATATTAATTATTA